>CM055193.1:17061668-17644168 GCA_029224185.1 Karalla daura | reverse complement strand
GACATTTAGCAAAGCATCACACATACAAAGGAGAATCTAAACTGGATCAGAGTGTACTATAGGTCCTAGACAGGTCTCCAGTCCATCACATGACAATCCCACACATAAGTGACTCACACTCACACATAGGGGCAATTTATGGTCTCTAACCGGCCTAGTCGGCATGTTTTTGGACTGTGAGAGGAAACCAGAACACCTGGAGAAAACAAGCAATCTCCATATGGAAGGAGCCTTGGTTACGACTGGGACCAATGACCTTTTTGCTGTGAGACTACAGCGCTAATGAATCATTCATATCAAACTAAATAAACAATGAAAAATAATCATTTTTGAAACTTCTTTTCACTCTTTTTTTTCCGTATTGAAGGTATAATTGACAAATCCATGAGAAGCTAAAGCAAAGATGGACACAAGGGCGTGGACAGCCCTGTCATAATACCACTCTAGTCAACAGAATATACAGGGTCAACAAGAGGTGCATGCTCTGGGCCAGAAATTTTAAATGATTTACAAAGACATTTCAAAGCCTACAATCAGGTCACATTACTACACGTATGATCTCAGGTATACAATCTGTTCACAGATTTTGAGACAGACAGACAGACACACATACATATTCATATCCTCCCCAAACAACTTTGACATTTGCTGCACAAACTGTTCTCTTCTGTCTTTTTTGTGTTCCTCATCTCTCGATTACTCCAACTCACACTCTATTTCCATCTTCTTTACACTCCTGCTTCCACACACACACACACACACACACACACACACACACACACACACACACACACACACACACACACACACAGCGAACAGCCGCTGACAGGTCGTTTCTCCCAGGATAGTTCCTCCCCAAGTGCCACGACCCATGTCCTGCTTAGTTCTGTTTAATATTGTATCAGACAGGGAAAGGCATAGAGGAGAGATGGAGATGTGAGCTGATGGAGGAGAGGAAGCAGGAAAGGAGTCTCTGAGCTGCAGTGACTTGTGCCTTACCGAAAATCCCCGTCTCATGTCTGCTTCGAGACGGGAGACAGACAAGTTTTGAAATCCGTCCATTATTGTACCCACTTGGCACATTAATGGTGTTGCTGGGGGCTGGACATACTGTTGAAAGCAGGGAATACACCCTGGACAGGTCACCAGTCCATCACAGGGCACACACATACAACATTCACTCTTACAATCACACCTAGGGACAATTTGGAGTCTGTAATTTATCTAAAAGTGTGCATTTTTGGACTGTGAGAGGAATCCACGAAGAGCCAGACAGACTTACCACTCATTCACCTTGACACCCGCAAAATGACATAGCCAAACACAACAGTTTACAGTTTCTATCATAAGAAACTGAGACTGACATTCCTCTTATAGCTTCCTGCACTAGATCCATCTTCATCCAAAAAGGTTATTTAAAACTAAACTCTATCACTTTTCGCTCTGAATTAATCTAAAGGTGGAGCCAGCAAAGCTCCTCTCAGACCTCGGGTGCTTTCTGGGATATCCGGCCCTCCTCCTTCTCTGCTTGTGTGAGGAAAAACGCAGCTTAGTCTAGATTCCAAAATGACCCCATTATTCACGCTCCCACCGAGGTGTGACATAACTGGGGGTGGACAGCAAGAAAGTGAGCTTTTAGCAGGAAGCTGGTGATTCTGTAATGGTCTCAACTCAGCCCGCTTTTAGCCACATTTGCTTTGTTCCTTACCCCGCTGACCTCATTACTGTCCTCTATTACATGACAAATCTTACTGTACATTTTCCATCATTTCAGTGGTAAGGCAGTCCTGGAGTCACGAAGCAAAGTCAACGTAGTCACTGTTCTTACTGTAGCTGCCCTGCTACATGGCTGCTTCAGGTTAAAGGTCGCATCTGGATCAGATATTTCAATATAAGAGGCATTAAGACGCTCCCTGGTGGAGGGCATTTATTTTTTTTATTGGCCAATCCCTGCTAGAGCTGGATGTCCTGACCTAGCTAGTTCATTTCAAAAAGTTATGCCAGCACCAAATCAATCTGACTTTCTGGTCTAGCTTAAACCTAGTTTGTCACTAACAGTAAATATTAATTCAAATATAGAATAAACAACTTAATATTTTGCTGTTATTCCTTAATTTATGGACTGGTGTTAAAATAATGATGAAGAAAAACCCCAATCGGAAGATACTGTATATGAATATAGGAATACTGCTGAATACTGCCTGAAAAGTGCTGAGCCTACTACCTTTTTTTACCAAAAAAGTCATGCTAATTTGTGACACCTGATTGACAGTTGCTCTTAACTATCAACAATTATGTACGCCACCTCGCTCTAACAAATAAAAGCACATTAACCTTATTCCCATTTGGTCAATTCTGTGTGTTCACAGAGGCCATCTTTGGCCCATGATCAGCTCGCAGACGCCAAGACACACTGTGTCTCTGTGCTCTGCCAGGACGCCTGCATCCCAATGTTTTGGCCTGCGTTCCTGCGTTTCTGTCATCTTTTATTCGAGCATCATCAGATCCCCATTTTTTGGTGTGATTGTTGCAATGGCTCCCAAATGATAGAACCATTCACTCAGGCCTCTAAAAGGAAGCTACACGCAACTGAAATTGTCATCCCATGAGGACATCCAGACTTTTGTCCTATCAGCTGACAGAGGGCAACTCAATAATGACACAATTTTCTGATGCAGTAACATACTAGCAGACTGCTATGACCGGGGCTCAGACTGCGCCCTAATTGACACTTTTGGTCCTTTTGGCCAAAATCAAGGTTAAAGCCGGTTCAAATTGGCCCTTACTATATGTGCTGTGGTACATTTGGCGGTCATTGTGCAGTGCCAGGAGACGTGCTGCTGCACCCGGCAGGGCAGAGTGGATGATTAAATGATCGTCTCTGAGGTGGTGGTACACCACCTCAGCATTAGGCCATGTGCCAAGGCTATTAGACAACTTACCTTTGCAACAGACATCACACACATCCACAGGAAAGGACAGTGAAACCTTCTGGAATTTAACAAACTCACGCCATGTGTTTGTTTAGCAAAGGCAACGCAATTATTTTAGAAAGAAAAGAAAGTCACACATGGGAAGCTTGTTTGGTTAAATTAAGAGAACAGGCACAACCTTTCTAAAATTTTACTGAGACAAACGGAAATTATGAAGACAAACTAAGAAGGTTGTGTGATAATGGGATATTTTGAAAGAGTTTTAGATTAGTTTTAGATGCTTCTGTGCGAAATGATTCCATGAAAAACCAATCAGAGTATCGAGAAAAATAGTTTAAAAACGAATGCATTTCTCTCCCTCTGACAACTTCCTGACCTGGAAAGATGGACCTCCGCCTGTGGTTTGAAATACTGAGTGCTGAAGGCTAAAAGGGTCCTGATGTGATTCCACTGAGTCATCACATTTACATTGATTTCATGGAACGATGCAGCATCCCTCAACATCATATTGTGTACTCATATCCTTAATGCACAGTAGAGTTTACGATCTATTTCTATCAATATTTAGTATCAGTGAGTACCTTCCTCCCAGCAAAAAAGACTGAGCATTTGAAATCGATGTGGCTATTTTCATTTTTTGCTTACCTGCATCTCTCTTTGACTTTAGTTCCTGCCTAGTTTTTTTTAATCAAAACCTTACATTAAAAAAAAACAAACATTTTATGTGGTTAAAAAATTAAATGTGCACCTCTGTGGGTTGTAACACAGAACAACAAGCAAGTGTCTGACATTTTGAATGTCTTTTAATTTATTCATTCAATCTTTGTTTAAATCTTTTAGCACTGACGGGATGCCCTTGTTTAAAATGAGATCAAATGTGCAGCTAAACTAAAAGAACAAAAAAACAAGAAGCTCAAGGGAAGAAAGAAGATTGCAATCATGGTTTTAACTTGGCCTAAGAGCACAACTACGTCCAATTACAAAGGTGGTGCAGCATAAAAAAATAAAGGCCATTTTGCCAAATTTGTGAACTGTGGAACTTTAGTAGTTTGACCAAGGAGAGACAGATTCACTCAAAACACTGAGAGTGGCTATGAAGCTATGAAATCAAGCTGTGTATGCTTGGGTGCATCAGTTTTCATGCAATCATAACCAGTAGGGGTAAATATTTGTTTGTGAAGGCTCTACAAGTCATTCTTTAACCGTGAACATCTTTTCAAATAATGAAATTGTCTATGGTACTAAAATATTCTCTTTAGCATGATGGACTGGCAACCTATTCCCTGCCTTCACCTTATGTAACACCAGCACACCCCATGACACCACTCAGTACAAAGCTGGTAAGATGGATGGATAGATGGATGGATGGATGGTGGTAACTTGCTGAGCCTTTCTGCTTGGAGCTACAAGCTGCAGCCAATCAAATCATCATCATTATCTTGTCTTCCTTTTTCAAAGCCTGTAGGAAAACCTGCTTAAAACTGGTTCCAGAGCTAGTCTGTGGCCTCTCTCCATTCTGGGCTTGTTTGGTAACATGGTGGACCTACGGTATAAGTAAAGGGTTTCTATGCTTATTTCATCGCTGCTTTGTAGCAATGTGTTGCATGATTTATGGTCTGTGGGAAGACCTGGGATCAGTTCCTGTTACATCATGAAAAATCTTTACCTCTGTTGTTCTTCCGATTCGTGCTGATTGTAGAGCACCAAAACCTTTTCAACACACTCGGCAGAACAGAGGACAGAGTGGGCAGATGAGGATGAGGAAAAGAACAATACAGTAGAAAAAAAGTGCTGATCTCCCTCCTCCTCCTCCTCCCTCGCTGTCTCTCCCTCCATCCCTCCCTCTCCCCTTTCCTCATTCAGCGTGCTGACTGTTTCTGTACAGAAAAACTGACTCCCACGCTTTTCTTCCTGGCCTATTTATCACATTGATCAGCTTATAAAGAAGTCAGATGTACACAGGGGACTCGCAAGAAATGTGTGTATGAGAGGGATCGTGAATTTCTGCACTTCCTGGCAGATTCAGGGGGCTCTCGCCACGCAAAGGTTAAGTCTTGCTGACACGGTCATTTTCACTCACTTGGCCTCGTGACATCCAATCACCATAGATTTACGCATACAACAATCTTGTTTAGTGCCAACACGTAATTAACAAAGATGGTACCGACAAATTTGACCAAAATTCATTCCATTGATTCATCAATTTGTTGATTGCCAGCCACTAATCTGCAACTATTTACAATTAGTTGATTGTTTGAGGAATGTTAAAAACAACACTGGATGAGCGTCTCTAGTTTAAATTTCTCAGATGCAGTCACTGCTTTTTGTGATTTTCATTTATCTTCACTGAGGACTCTAGGTGCATTCTGCATACTGGAAACAACTATTTATGGGATCACAATATCAATCCATTCATTTTCTTACCCTGCTTCATATTGTACCTGACCAGTATTGTGGGTGTATGCTGCAGAAATTTCTGGCATACACAGGACAAAGGAAGGAATACACTCTGGACAGGTCTCCAGTCCACTGAAGTGCCCACACATAATTCACCCTCATACTCACACCTTGGGGCAAATTGCAGTCTCCAATTAACCTAAACATGCATATGTTTGGATTGTAGATGGAACCAACAAGTAACTACCTCTAGAAACACATGCTCCTCAATGGTTCATGAGGGAAGCATGAGTCAGTCCAGCCTGGGTCCTGGATGTGCAGGAGCCTTTATCCTCAATCACAGCTACAAACTGTAATCTAGCCACACAAGCAGGAGGCAAGACACCGCCGCTGTGAAAACATTAATCCAATCGACCTGGAATCATCGGCTCAAAATAACAACACAGCAACCCACCCCCACCCCCCACCCCTCCTCAGTCACAGGGAAGTGAATTCATAACTCCACTGCACCCTTCATCGCCTCTCATCAGGTCGCACCACATCGCACAGGACAGGCTGGAACGGGTGAATGAATGACATTTGCATGTCATCAGCGTAAAGCTGTAGCCACGGTGCTGCTCTCTTCAGGGATGCGGTGGCATATCCTCAGAATATCAATGGTTACAGGAAGGTGGAGGGGGGGGCGGGGAAGGAGAGGGGGAGGGGAAAGGGAAGGGGAAGGGGGTGTTCCTCTGGACTGTTATTGCTTTCAGCTTGTGGATAATCAGTCAGATGCATTCCCACTGTTTCGGACCCGATGTTGCAAGGATGGAAAATCTGTACAACGCTGCTAATTAACTGTAACAAGACATGGCCTGTACCCTTTACACCATACTGTATCGATCCCAGTGAAGCCACAGACAATGAAACCGCTGCACAAACACCTTTCACCTCATGTCCACCCTGTGTAGTATCCCTATGATGTTTCCTCAGGAATAGGAGATAGCTCTGCACTTCTTATGGATCTGATGCGCCTCTAGAACATCCCACAAGTGAGGATTTGCAGATTTGTGCAATTACTTGCAACCTTATGGACATTCCATTCTGTAATTCTTCTACATTATTGGTTGTTAGGGCTAGCTGCTGCATCCATGTTACATGCTGTATATAGGTCTAATGTCCATATCCCAATGTCCACATTCTTAGTGCTCTAGGATTGAACTGAAGGCAACAAAGTGGATGGGTGGATACTTGTACCAAGACTTCAACTCCGAGCTCAAAACAAGGGCTTTTCTGTGTATAGTTTGCATATCCCACATGTGGGTTTACTCTGGTTTCATCCCAGTCAGTCTAGAGACATGCATGTTAAGGTCGATTGGAGATCCTAAATTGCCCCATGGTGTGTGTGTGAGTGCCCTGTGATGAACTGGTGACCTGTCCAGGGTGTACTCCCCGCCTCAGGTAATAATAAATAAATAATGGGTGGACGGATTCTCTGATTTTAAAAGCCTTCAGCACAACAGAGATCCTCGGATTCTGCTTGCTTTAAACGGGCAAAAGGCTTCAGGTAGACAGATTACAAGAATAATGCATCCTGAGGAGAGAGGGCTGGCCCTAACAGCTCAAATACACAAGTGGAAGTTGTTTTTGTCATTACTATCATTATCATTATTATTATTTTACGGCTTTCTATAAGTCTGAGGAGCCTTACCGCACAGCAGCTGCATCCAAGCGCAGGTCTTGTAAACGGTGGAGGTGTTGCAGAAGAAGAAGAGGGCCATGCAGGCGATGCAGCTGAGGATGAGCACCATGGAGAGCAGCACGAAGACCGAGGCCGCCTTGAAGGCTCCTGACGGGATGGAGCTGAAGTCGGAGAAGCTGCCCACGCAGGTGAGCTCCCGGCTGGGCGACGGCCCGGAGCCCACGCAGTAGTGGAACAGGCCGAAGTACCCGGCCTGGGGGGTGTTGACGCTGTCTCCGATCCAGTAGGGCTGGATGAACACCACCACGTTGACGATGGCGAAGCAGATGGTGAAGATGGCCCACAGCACCCCGATGGCTCGGGAGTTGCGCATGTAATTGTCATGGTAGATCTTGGAGGCTTCTTGGGAAGGCAACATGTTTGTGTTTATGTATGTGTGTGTGTGTGCGTGCGTGCGTGCGTGCGTTTTTTTAACCCTATATCTGTCTTTTCTCCTCCCCCTTTAAAAGAAAAATATAAAAATCTTCACACACACAAAAATGTCTCCACACCCTGCTGTCTCCCGTTTTCTCCCCCCGTTAGCGTGTCAAATATTTCCAGTATCGCTCCCTCTTTGTCTGTCTCTGCTGTCTCTGTTAAAGGCTATTAAACAGGCCTGCAGAGCCACACGACACAACCTGCAGAGATGTAGATGTAAGCATGACGGGACTAAACGCTGTCAAAATGAATGAGGGACAATGCTACATTGAAGCAATAGAAAAATCATAGCCCACCTATGCCACTGATGAATAATTTACCAAGACCAGTGATTCAACATTGCTGTCTAAGGCTCGTTTCCTTGGGGGCTACACCGTGAATGTTGTTTCCTTCTTTTCCTTTAAAAAAAGCCATCAAAATATTTTATTTCACAGTGCTCGGGTGTCTAGGGGGTTGGGGGGGGTGGAGGAGGGGGTGGTTAAAGCTGTTTGTCCTCCTCATCCATCAGTCCAGAGCTGTTCTTCAGGAGCTCCTTTATTACCATCCGTGAGATGATGATGAGATGCGCCTCGTCGCCTGGAGTGGACCCCGTTTTTACCTTCCGAGGCATCCGTGGGTTGCTCCTCTTCCTCTGCCTTCCTCTGCTCGCCTTCACTGTCCACGCAGCATGTGCAAATCAAACAGGATGGATGAAGACAGATATATTTGTATATTTATATTAAAAAAATCGAGAGCAGCTTCAAACGCGGATCCTCTGTCAAATTTCAACAGTCCTTTCTCGTAAATCCGACATCCTCCACCGCCTGGACTCCATTATCATTATGTTTTTTTTGTCGTAGCCTTTATCCAGTATGTCTCCTCTCTCTCTTTCTCTCTCTCTCTCCCTCCCTCTCCTCTCTCTCTCTCTCTCTCTCTCTCTCTTTCTCCGTCCTCCTCCTCCCGTGTCTCTGCGCGCACCCTCCGGAAGATGCTGATGTTGTACTGATGACAGCGATGGGGCGCGTTCCCGTGCGCGGGCACGGCCGCAGCATCAGCATCAGTAGCAGCAGCAGCAGAAGATGCAGAAGGGACACATTTGCATCGATGCGCGCGCCCCGCCAATCTCCTCACCTTGAATTTGCAATAAGATCAACACATATTCCTTCAAAGCGAGCGTTTGGGACGTCAGGAACCCGGACCCCTCGGTGTGACGCGGATGTTTGCTGCAGTGCTGTTGTGCAGCTAATTTACAGGAACCCTCAGTGTGTGTGCATGTGTGTGTGTGTATGACGCCAAAGCTCAAACAGTTATTTAAACCGGCTCACAGAAGCCTGTTGATATCTGCCAGCACATCTGACATGCCTCTCAGTCACTGCCAAAGTGTTGTAGTGGAGGGGCTTGGGTGCCCTCGTGATCCTAGTTGCCCTGCTGTCTGAGGCAACTGAAAGGAAGGGGCAAACGAAGTAAGCGCCTGGTAGCCAAGCAGTCCCGCAAGGGGCCCATTCAGGCCCAGCCAGAAGCAGGGGACATGGGTCCACCCTCCTGTGGGCCCCACCACCCACTGGAGGAGCCACAGGGCTCCCTCTCCCCCGACTCCCTGGACTCCCTCTGACCCTGTAACCAAGATCCAGATAACCAGATGATGATGACATTAGACCAGACATTTGAGCTGAAGACATCAGTGTTGAAATATTTTAAATGGCAATGATGGGTTTTGCCTACAAAAAAATATTTTCATTTTATGGAAAATGCAATAAAAAGAAAGTGCCACTTTTGTATATGTGAATTAATCTCATTAGAACTAGCTTCAATAAAGGCTGCAAAAATGTTTGAATTAAGTTTTTTTGGATTCTCTTGCTTGGATCATTTTTTCCCCGTTTCAGATGGATTTGCTCAAGCTGCAATATCTGAGACCTTTTAGCTCATGTGTACTTTCTTTAGGGCCAAATGGTTGAATTCTGACTGTTGGATTCACATTTTGTCCAAAGTGGGTTTATACAATTTAAGTTATTAAGTGTAGAGTGCTAAACATGTAAACATCCATATGCATTTCATAATATCCATCCATTCCTTATATTACCTGCTCTCTACCCAGTGGAGTTGCAGGGTCTGCTAGTGCCTATCTCCTGTACTTAAAGACACAGTGGGAATACACCATGACCAGGTTGTCAGTCCATCACATGGCCATTTGAGGCTTATCATAAACCGCACAAAAAAACATTGGCATAGTTGTGAAGTTGCCTTCTTGGCTGTGTCTCCATCTGTCCATTATTCATTATAGGTGTCACTCTCACTCACCTACAGCTAATTTAGGGTCTCCAAGTCACCTAAACGTACATTTTTTGGACTATGAAAGGAACTGTGGAGACTGGTTGATAAGTACATACACGCATGCACACACACACACACACACACACAAAGTGCGAGGCATGTCAGGAAAAGGGCCACAAATGCATTTCTTCTTCATCAAGAATAAGAAACATTCCTTCTTATTTTACATGAAAAGGCAGCATTTAATGTTTCCTCATTGAACACATTAAGCTTTTTGTGCAAAGTGCTGCTATAGTGTTGGTATATGGGATACCAGCCTGGGTATCAGTATTCGATTTGAAGGGAAATAGATGGTCTCACACATCACTACTTGATAGCTGTGCTGCCATGCGGTGCTAACTTGCCCCTTGTGCCTGATTTAAATTTTAAATTGTTCCTACGTGCAAAGACTTGTTATACAACCACCATCATACTGCCAAAATAGGTATTGTCTCCAGTAAATGGGGCACATTTAGATCTGTTGAGGAGGGAATAGCACCGCTTATCAAATTCATCCTATATATGATGCTAGAGAACTGAAAAGCTTTTGACATAATTCAAGAAAAATCACACATATCACCCTCGTAGTTGCACCATAGGAAAAGTCAGTTGAGTTCATCCTCTGGGGTCAATGGATGTTTGAACATTTCATGGAAATCCATCCAGTAATTGAGATATTTCAGAGAGGATTAAAGGGCTGCACCAATCAATCAACCATCAGACACTGCCATCATGCAAATCATTTGCAATGGCACAGCAGAGGCTAATTCCAGCCAATCTTTGGAATCTCTGCCCCTGTCGCTCTGATGATGATTTCCCTTGTAAACTTTAAATCTGGAGCCCATTCGTCAGAGGAAAAGTAAATTGAAGTCCAAGACTTGTCTTGTGATGAAAAGATGAAAAGGCTTATTCAGACTTGGCAAAGGAGAATTGAGGAAATAACCAGTGCGTGTTTTTTAAGTGATGCATCCCTCAATTTGGCCCATGCCGTCTTCTGTAGATAGTCTCCCAGTAAATAATCAGGGCAGTATCTCACAGCTCAGTGCTTTCCACAAGGTCAACATTCTTCAGCCCATGACAACAGTTTTATCTGCAGAGTTCATGAAAACATGTCCCTGAACCAGGATATCATCTGTTTAACCTTAAAAGAGACATATTATGCTCATTTCCCTTTCTTTGACATGGTTCCTTGATGTCCAAAATTACGGTTTGAAGTAACGACCACAGCAAGCTTTTGGAAACGCCAGTTTGACAGCCCTGCCCTGAATGCTCAGTTCCAAGAGCTTCTCCCTTTAAATGCTAATAAGCCCTGCATGCTCCACCCACCCCTTCTTGCCTGGCAGAATGGCTTGTGTGACAGCAGCAACAGTTGAGTGTGGGAGAGAAATGGCTGCTGGAAAACAAACTGTGGTGTTTGAGCTTGGCTTTAGCCGTGGACATTTTAGCAGTGACGCTGTTGTAGGTCAGTGAGGACGAGAACATGGGGGAAGGTTCTTCCGAGGCAGGAGTACGGGATAACGAAGCTATCAGTTTACAAATCCACTGGCAAATCAACTTCCTTCTTAGGCAACAAGGAGACAGAAATCAAAATGGCTTGTTCAGAGACACTTTTTCTGACTAAGGTGTATTACTGACTCAGTTATTGAAACTCGTGCTTAAGTTTTCAGGGGGCACCCCGTTACTCAAATATACAAAATAAACCAATGATTTATTATGTTCTCTTCAGGAGAGCGTGTCTAGAGTGTACAGGTGGAGGTAGTTGAAGCTTGATTAGTTTGAGAAAACACAGGTGACGGTAGTTGGGGCTGATTAGGGTTAAGCGAACACAGGTGGAGGTAGTTAAGGCTTGATTAGGGTTAAGCAAACAGGTGGAGGTAATTGAGGCTTGATTAGGGTTGAGAGAACACAGGTGGAGGTAGTTGAGGCTTGATTAGGGTTAAGCAAACACAGGTGGAGGTAGTTGAGGCTTGATAGGGTTAAGCAAACAAAGGTGGAGGTAGTTGAGGCTTGATAGGGTTAAGCAAACACAGGTGGAGGTAGTTGAGGCTTGATTAGGGATGAGAAAACACAGGTGGAGGTAGTTGAGGCTTGATTAGGGTTAAACAAACAGGTGGAGATAGATGAGGCTTGATTAGGGTTGTGAGAACATAGGTGGAGGTAGATTAGGGTTAGGCAAACACAGGTGGAGGTAGTTGAGGCTTTATTAGGGTTAAGCAAACACAGGTGGAGGTAGTTGAGGCTTGATTAGGGTTGAGAAAACACAGGTGGAGGTAGTTGAGGCTTGATTAGGGTTGAGAGAACACAGGTGGAGGTAGTTGAGGCTTGATTGGGGTTAAGCAAACACAGGTGGAGGTAGTTGAGGCTTGATTAGGGTTAAGCAAACACAGGTGGAGGTAATTGAGGCTTGATTAGGGTTGAGTGAACACAGGTGGAGGTAGTTGAGGTATGATTAGGGTCGAGAGAACACAGGTGGAGGTAGTTGAGGCTTGATTAGGGTTAAGCAAACACAGGTGGAGGTAGTTGAGGCTTGATTAGGGTTGAGAGAGCACACAGGTGGAGGTAGTTGAGGCTTGATTAGGGTTAAGCGAACACAGGTGGAGGTAATTGAGGCTTGATTAGGGTTGAGTGAACACAGGTGGAGGTAGTTGAGGCTTGATTAGGGTCGAGAGAACACAGGTGGAGGTAATTGAGGCTTGATTAGGGTTGAGAGAACACAGGTGGAGGTAATTGAGGCTTGATTAAGGTTAAGCAAACACAGGTGGAGGTAATTGAGGCTTGATTAGGGTTGAGAGAGCACACAGGTGGAGGTAGTTGAGGCTTGATTAGGGTTCAGCGAACACAGGTGGAGGTAATTGAGGCTTGATTAGGGTTGAGTGAACACAGGTGGAGGTAGTTGAGGCTTGATTAGGGTCGAGAGAACACAGGTGGAGGTAATTGAGGCTTGATTAGGGTTGAGAGAACACAGGTGGAGGTAATTGAGGCTTGATTAGGGTTAAGCAAACACAGGTGGAGGTAATTGAGGCTTGATTAGGGTTGAGTGAACACAGGTGGAGGTAGTTGAGGCTTGATTGGGGTTAAGCAAACACAGGTGGAGATATTTGAGGTTGATTAGTTCCGATTGTGGAATACATCTATTGGGAAAAACCATTTAACTTTAGAAGACATTTTTGTCTAATCTTTTTACACCAGAAGTCCTGTGGATACTTATCTATCTTGTGAAGGTGTACAATACGGTAAGGCAACTAATCATCAACTCCCACATGATGTGTGTCAAGTAAACGAGGAAAGGGGTTGAGAGAAGAACAATCGTGGAGATAGATGAGGCTTGATTAGGGTTGTGAGAACATAGGTGGAGGTAGATTAGGGTTAGGCAAACACAGGTGGAGGTAGTTGAGGCTTTATTAGGGTTAAGCAAACACAGGTGGAGGTAGTTGAGGCTTGATTAGGGTTGAGAAAACACAGGTGGAGGTAGTTGAGGCTTGATTAGGGTTGAGAGAACACAGGTGGAGGTAGTTGAGGCTTGATTGGGGTTAAGCAAACACAGGTGGAGGTAATTGAGGCTTGATTAGGGTTGAGAGAGCACACAGGTGGAGGTAGTTGAGGCTTGATTAGGGTTCAGCGAACACAGGTGGAGGTAATTGAGGCTTGATTAGGGTTGAGTGAACACAGGTGGAGGTAGTTGAGGCTTGATTAGGGTCGAGAGAACACAGGTGGAGGTAATTGAGGCTTGATTAGGGTTGAGAGAACACAGGTGGAGGTAATTGAGGCTTGATTAGGGTTAAGCAAACACAGGTGGAGGTAATTGAGGCTTGATTAGGGTTGAGTGAACACAGGTGGAGGTAGTTGAGGCTTGATTGGGGTTAAGCAAACACAGGTGGAGATATTTGAGGTTGATTAGTTCCGATTGTGGAATACATCTATTGGGAAAAACCATTTAACTTTAGAAGACATTTTTGTCTAATCTTTTTACACCAGAAGTCCTGTGGATACTTATCTATCTTGTGAAGGTGTACAATACGGTAAGGCAACTAATCATCAACTCCCACATGATGTGTGTCAAGTAAACGAGGAAAGGGGTTGAGAGAAGAACAATCGTGGAGATAGATGAGGCTTGATTAGGGTTGTGAGAACATAGGTGGAGGTAGATTAGGGTTAGGCAAACACAGGTGGAGGTAGTTGAGGCTTTGTTAGGGGTAAGCAAACACAGGTGGAGGTAGTTGAGGCTTGATTAGGGTTGAGAAAACACAGGTGGAGGTAGTTGAGGCTTGATTGGGGTTAAGCAAACACAGGTGGAGGAAATTGAGGCTTGATTAGGGTTGAGAGAGCACACAGGTGGAGATAGTTGAGGCTTGATTAGGCTTAAGCGAACACAGGTGGAGGTAGTTGAGGCTTGATTAGGGTTAAGCAAACACAGGTCGAGGTAGTTGAGGCTTGATTAGTGTTTAGAAAACACAGGTGGAGGTAGTTGAGGCTTTATTAGAGTTGTGAGAACACAAGTGGAGGTAGCTGAGGCTTGATTAGGGTTAAGCGAACACAGGTGGAGGTAATTGAGGCTTGATTAGGGTTAAGCAAACACAGGTGGAGGTCGTTGAGGCTTGATTAGAGTTAAACAAACACAGGTGGAGGTAATTGAGGCTTGATTAGGGTTGGGAGAACACAGGTGGAGGTAGTTGAGGCTTGATTAGGGTTGAGAGATACTTATCTATCTTGTGAAGGTGTACAGTAAGGCAACTAATCATCAACTCCCACATGTGTGTCAAGTAAAAGAGGAAAGGGGTTGAGAGAAGAACAATCGTTGAGAAACGATTGATGAGCTGACAGGCATCAGCTATGCTTGGGGTGGCCACAAGAGGGAGATCTGCTGGAGGACTCCTGACAGAGGCAAAACCAATAATTAGAGGAAAGAAAGTAGCAGTGTGTGTGATATAAAATTGGCATTGCACATAGTCACATGTCGTCATGAAGAGTCACATAAAGTATTCACATACATTTTTTTTTTTTAGAATTTATATTTTATGTATATTTATTTTATCTACAATAACATATACTACTACTACTACTACTACTACTACTACTAATAATAATAATAATAATAATAATAGCACTACTTGACTCTAGGTGCCTCTTCATAATTGCATGTTTACTTAACATTACGTGATTCTCTGGAAATTTATGTGGCCTATAATATCCAAATATGAATTTACTGGGTAACAAATAAACAGTGCTTTCAAAGTGCAAAGTAAAGTAAAGTAAATTCATATCAATCAATTAATTCATATTTGGTTAAAATGAACTTTTTGTAATCTTTTGGTCAGGAGCCCTATCTTGTATTACTGTCACTTTAAAGGAGACATATTACACTCATTTCTCTTTCTTTGACATGGTTCCTTGATGTCTAAAATTAATGTAAGTAACATTCTTTGGTTGGAAAAACTGAAAGATTGAGCGCAGCCAGCTTTTTTAAACACCAGTTTGACAGCCATCCTCTGAACGTAGAGTAACATCAAATTACGGGGTCAAGTAGAGTTACTTAAAACTGTAACAACTGCAACTTTCATTATTTTAAGTGTCAGCTCTTAACAAATGTTATCTCAAGGCACTTCACACAAGCAAGAAAACAATATGTAGTATTGTATTGTATGTATAAGTAGTGACATAGCAAACACCCCCTGCCCTTAGACCCTCACATCGGCTGAGAGACGACTTCCAAGAAAAACCCTGACAGAGAAAAAAATGAAAGAAAGACAAAGAAGAGGAGACAAGAAGAAGAGACAAAGGAGGGGATTCTCAACAAGACGGACAAGCGGGCAATAAAAAAGTCAGAATATGCCCCCTTTAAAGAAGCAGGCAGCTGTATCTACTGTCTCTCACAAGAAGGCCGACTGTTGCGATTCATGGGTAATGGCTGAGTCCTGCACAACTAGCTCTAAAGCATAAAATGAGTTACTCTGCAACAGCATGCACTACAGTACTCACGTGCATGCTCTTTATTCAGTCAACCATTTGTCTCCAGGGCCAGATGTTGTCTGAGGCCTCCATCCCCCCGTCCATTAAAAGCTCACACTGGGTGAGAAATGCATCTGCCCTTGAGCGCGCGTATTCATGGTAAACTAGGCCAAGACAGTGAGAGCTCTGTGAACGTGCACGGTTTAGAGGTACAACATGTAACATGTGACCGTAGTGTGTGACGATCACCTGGAACCTGGTCTTCAAGTGAGTTGTGTTTGAGTGTGACAAAATAAATGCACAACAAAGGTCTGCCCATGACTAGACTCGATGTGACTCTACGTAATTTTACGTAACTCTATGTGACTACGTGACTCTACCTTCAGAGCAGGGCTGTCATGCTTGTGTTTAGAAAAGCTGGCTTTGCTCAATCTTTTTGGACAGACATGACATGACATTTCTTCCAGAAATGTGATTAATAATGCACCAGGTTCACTCTTTCCGTCTGATCCTCTGACTGGAGACTATACGCTCGGAACACGCACAGCACATCTGGATGCTGTCTAAATAAACACATATTTTCCGCTATCTTTCTTCATCCTGAGGCCGGCTGTCATCTGTTAGCAGAACTGGAGGGATTTGACAAGCTGTGTGCGTGTGCATGTGCGCGTGTGTGCATTGTGCGTGTGTGCGTATGTGTGTTGCTAAAATTGGCAGAGACAGAGCAAAAGGTACAGTGTGGCTGCTGAAGCGAGGACATGTCAGTGGAAGAAAATAGACTTGTACGCAGCGAGGGGACGCCTCCTGAGAAATGAGAGGTGCTTTCAAAGAGGGAGGCTGGGAGAGAGAGAGAGAGAGAGAGCGAGGGATTGAGAGAGGTTTGGAGGGAAGGATGGAGAAAGGAAGTGAGCAGGATTTTGCGTGTGAACATTTGCACGGCTGCGCTCATCTGTGTTAAAAGCCTCGTTCAGCTGTAAAACACCTCACGAGACACAGAGGTGATTACAGTGTGTGTATGTGAGCGTGTGTGTGTGTATGTGCTTGTGCTTGCGTGTGATTATTTCAGTGTGTAACATTTTCATTACACTTTTTTATAGTCATTATATTAACTATACATGATACAAGTTAGATCGTGCATGGTGGTTGTTTACCACTTTATTTCCACACGTGCGTCCTCTCAGCTGACAGCTTTCACCTGGTCTTGTCCAAGGGCTCCATCTAAAGGAAACACAGTGAACTGCAAGTATTTGTGGACAGGGGCACGACAAAGCAATCGGATGATTAAAAATTTAAAGAATTTAAAGATCTTCTCCTCAGATAGATACTTTCACAGCTCTGAGAGACGTGTGTGAGCCAATCAAGGCAGTTCAGGCAAGAGCTGAAATATTCTAGGCATATAAAACTTGACAATACTCATATGACCTTCCTAATATTTTCATCTTTTAATAAAAATATTTTTAAATATTTCCTTTCAAGCTTGACCTTATGTCTGTTAATTGGATTTCCCCTTCTGCCTACTCCTGATTTGTTTGCCCGCTTGGTTCACCTTTGACAGCTGCGTGCCTTTGAATGAGAACTAATCCTGTCTCTTGCTTTCTGGGCTGCATGTGCTCACATTGTTCCACTTTAGATATTTTTTTAATGGTTACTAGGCCACAACCCAAGAAAAAATGTTCATACATGCTATATATGACAATGCCACAGAAAGAAAATGTATGTATGTGACTACAAGGTTAAATGCCTAATACAAATTTAATACAAATGAATACGGAGCCGCTATCCACCTGTATGAATGCGGTAAGAACAATTTTGATTTGCCAGCAAGTTTTCTTATAAAGCACGGTTGCAATGTGCTACACTGAACACTAGAAGGGAGCATTTAATCAAATGTGGTGCAGCATGCACTGCCCCTCATTTCACATCACTGTTTCCTTTATATTCACACAATAACTTTGCCATACAAGTGAATTCTGTCCTTCATCATTAGGGCCATCATTATTTTAGTCAGCCTTTAAATATGCATCAAATAAGCCTCATATGTTAAATATCATAAACATAAATATGCTTTTTTTCACTAAACCTCCACAACGGACACGTGTGTGTAAAATCCTGCAGTTACATCATCTGAAGCTACAATATACATATTTTTTTGCATCATGTTTGTTTCATTTGTGTTTCTGAGCCCAGTGAGAGTGGAGCTGCTGCTCCAGCTGATCACAGGCTACATGCTGGCAGCGGCCGTGCTGAGTTTGAGCCACTCGGACGGACGCCTCACAAATCTAATATGCTGTCACATCACCAAAGGCATCAAGCTGTGATTCCGTCCGGAAACTGGGAGATGGTAACATATTGTGAGGCTACAAACACTGTGGGAAACCCACAGTCAAAGGAGAGGACAGCTATTCATCAGCTTCTGCTTTGAAATAATGGCTATTCGTTGTTTTTTTTTTGTAATGGTTTCTTTCTTTACAGACATGACTGCAGTTCCTCCTTTTAGACTCACTGTTAGACATTTTGTGTTGCTGCTTGTCTCTGTATAATTACTAAGAGCTTGTGTGTTTTCTGTGGGCAGGAATGTACTTGAACCATGAAGCATTTCTTTTGCGCACTCAGACAGGTCTTATTATATTAGTTGTGAATGTGTCAGGCCTTGTGTCAAGTCAAGGGCTGTTTATGGAAGTAAATTCACATCTGCAACAAAAGCAGTGAAATCCATTTAAATGCTTTCATTGCTTTATTTTATAAGGAGAAGAGGTATTCCTAAATCAGCAGAATCCAGATCAAGCTGTGATTGTGAAAACATATGATGCTAATCACATGAAAATACACAACACTGTCTGTGCTCTAAGTTAGTGTGCAAACTTTTACTAAATCAGCCACCAGAATAACTAAAAAATGCCTCATTTGTGATATTTTTACTGCTGACATTGAAATTTGACCTTTGCTGAGCTTGACTCGCTTGATTAAAGCTGAATAGATTAGGACGATGCACATGCAGAGTCTCAAACACAGAATATTGATATTTGCATATACTGTAGAGAAACCCAACCCCGCCCAATGTTAATTTAATTACATGTCTATGAATTTTAACTGCTTTGGATTGGAACAGGTTGTATAAGCCTGATGTGTTTTTCAGCAGTGTTTTCCTACTGTGCTTCAATCAAATATTTCAGTAAGTATTTTTTACTAATTCAATTGATTGCTGCATTAAAATGTGATAATTTATACCACTGTAAGAAATCTAATACCATGAAACCATCTATTATCTTACCCGCTTGGAATACGCACAAACACCATTCACTCTCACACATTCAATTCTCCAATTGACTACAAGTATGCATGTTTTTATGGAGGATACCTCAGTAACAGAAAAAAAACAAAACATAGAGACATAGACATAGACATGGAAACTACAAACAAAAGAGGCCGATAGCCCTTCTCACCCAGGCCATGAAACATTCCACATCGACATATGTTGGTGCAGAGAGAGAAGAAATTTCACTGTGCGGCTTGGACTCGGAGTTCATTTCTTCTTCTTTTTTTATTCAAGAGTTGGTGGCAGTTTCAAAAGTTTGGTTTCACCTGGAGGAATTTCAATTTGAAGTCTCACTCTTCGCAAGATTTTCATTGAGTTTGTTATTTACTTGTACCGCTTGCTTGGTGAGAGGCAGCAGCTATGTGCAACGGTGGAAAGTATTTATTTTTTTAAAGCATAATGTTGTGGCTGAAATAGAAGAATCCTTAAAAAGACTCAGACATGACTAATGTCATAGATGTGCATATGCATTTATATGTATTTTAGTTTGTTCTTTTTTAATCTATCATATTAGTGCAAAGGGTGCCATGCTGACTGGTTGAATAGTGCTACTGCCTCACAACAAGAGGGTCCCTGAAAAGTGGGTTGAATCCAGGTTGGAGCAAGAACCTGTCTGTGTGGAGTTGGCATGTTCTCCCCATCTCTATGTGGGGTTTTCTGCAGGCTCTCTGGTTTCCTCCCAGTAACCTAAAAATGCATGTTTAGGAGACTTGAAGTTGCCACTAGGTGTGAGTGTGAGAGTGAATAGTGTGTGTGCCATGCCATGGACTGGTGACATGTCCAGGAGGTATTCCCAGCTTTATGCAAAGTGGATATGGATGGCTATGAACTGCTATGTTCTATATTGTGGGATTGGTGCATGTTTGCAGCTAGATATTAAAAAATATTGCAGATGTCAGAATAGTTTACTTTGGGACAGGTTTAGGAAGCTATAGATGCATAATTATCTCTCCGTTGTTGATTCCTTCTCTTTCCTTTTTAAATACATAGGCGGGATGCTTTTACTGCCCTGAGCGAGAGCTCTGTTTATCAAAACTTCTTTCTGACAAGGTTTCAAACCTCAGATGGGACAGCACCCAAAATGAGACCTGGAAAAGATAGTGAGCAAAAATACCTGAACAAAACCTACAAATGAGAAATGTACATATATATTTTCTCAGTGTCAACATTTGAGCTGGAGGCTTTCACTGTTTGTCAGACACCTGCTTCAGTCTGCAGTGAAATGGAAACTGAGCAGGATTTCTCCCCCTTGAATAATTAGCTACCATACACACACACACACACACACACACACACACACACACACACACACACACACACACACACGCCCACACAGTCCACTCCATCATCCATTTACTTTATTTATAGATCATCCAGGGACGGCGAGTGGAAAATGGCTAAATAACTAGACTTTCTTCTCTGCTCATTCACTCTCCCATTCTTTTTTGTCTCACTTTTTTCCCCTCTCCATTTCACATTTTCTTCATCAGGCTTTTCTCCATTTATCCTCCCTTGCTGGGTGCCTCACTCCTATTTCTCTCATCGCTGTTTTCTCTAGCCCATGAAAAATTTCAATTTCTGCCTGATCAGCTGCAAAATTGAGTGGTTCTACACACACATACTGTACATACACTCACACAAACGTGCACACAGACGTGCACACAGACGTGCACACGCACGCACGCACGCACGTACGCACACAGGTGGAGGTGGAGAAGTAGGAATATCAGTTTGTCATTACTGGTGGGGGGAAGAGCTGATTCACTCACTCTCACTGTCCATTACCTCTAAACCAATCCATATGATGATGAGTCATTTGAGGGCGCATGATGTATGTGTTCCAGCAGATAATGCTGCTGCTCTGTGTCTGTGTTTATCAAAGTCGCTCTATTGCTGCACCATCACCTTTCACCTCACGCTAAACACTAACATTACCCCAGGTTGAAGCACATTTCCTGTTGTCCCCCCCCTCTACACACACACAAACACACATTCACACACTCCTTCCCTGTGTCAGATTCTCTAAGATCTCCGCAGTTCTGTTTTCCAAAAATACCTAATTTCAAAGCACAGCTATTTCTGTCGAAGTTAAGAAATGCAATCTGAGCTCCGAGGTCGCTGTGGGAGGCTTGAAGCACATGTCACAATGCTTTCATGAGAGCATATTAATGGGAAATCATAAAGTCGCACCTCCAGATTTAGAAGCATGGACGTCTTAAGGACACCCAAGTGCAACACAGATAGCACTTGTTCCTGAGAGACGGAGAGATGGTCGAATCATTGCGGCTAGCAAGACGGTGGAGTGTGGTTAGCAGGAAAGCTAGCAGCTCACTGAGCTGGAACTCAGTCTTGTGGCTTGATTCTGAAGTTGCTCAGAGTCGAGGGCTGAAAAACAGGTCAAGGAGCCAGGACAGAGGCAGGACATGGTGAGTGGTGAAGCGCAAATAGGGAGGAAGAAGGAAGAGCAGAGTCACAGAAACAGTTCACTTTACCAGAGAGGATCTGGTACAGACACCGGACAGAGAGTAGAGAATCCAGTGATTGGTCGACCAACTCAAGCTAGGAGCTCAAGGGAAGTGGTAAAAATGGAGACTAGTGAGTGAACAGTTGATTAGGCAAAAGCTGATGTCTGACAACTGACAACAACTGTGCCAGCATGATTGCTTCGCTTTAAAGGACGTACAGTACAGTGTGTGGCTGACTCCTGATGTGATCAGGAGGTGAGGCAGTGAGGAGGGATGTCTCCTGTTTGGGGTATACGCAGGTGAAATGCTCTTTTGCTAAACTTTTACACATGCAGTCATGGTGGAAACCAATAGTGTCCTATGGTTCATCACCATGGCAACGGGAAACTGCCAGACAGCCATAGGGGAAAAAATAGCTTTTGAGACCCCCTGATTATCCCCCTCCTCCACATGCCACTCTTTATTAGTTATGCTGCGTCTATGTTCCAATTAAGTGCTGTGCATACAGTAAATTACACCTATTCATCATTATAAATCAAATAGTCTTAAATTGTTACATTGAATCTACCTTTTTTCATGCAAAACCCTTTTATCTTCACTTTCACCTTTATGGCTGCATTGCTAGGAGTTTGTAGTAAAGCTTTTATCATGTGTTGAAGATCCGGAAATAATGGGATTTATGATTTATATGTGTGGTTGCCAATGGCTTATTGTACAGCATTATCACCCCTTGGAAAAATGACTGTGGCTTGAATGAGCACCTTTCTGTGTGTTTGCATATTCTCTTCTTGTGTAGGTTGGTTTTGGGGAGGTTTTCTACCGCATTTCCTCCCACAATCCAAAAATATCCATGTTTAAGTAGATTGGAGACTCTATTCTTTGGTGTGTGTATGTGTGTGTGTGTGTGTGTGTGTGTATGCTCTGTGATGGACTTGTGACCTGTCCAGGGTCTATTCCTAATCTTTTTCCTGTGAGCTTTTGCCTGCATTACACGTTTCAGAATGGAATCAGCAATACCTTCATGGCATTTAATGCACTGTACTTGTTTGAAAACAGGGCAAGGTGGAGGTCACTGTACTGAAAAAGCAAACAATGATTTGAGGAGGGAGGAGGAAACAGGATATGTTTATGATGGGAATTGTTAATAGAAACCTCAAGCTTTCTTTCCTTATGGCATCCCCTATGGGGGTACGATCCCAAATCCTCTGATATGAAGAATCAGTTATTTGTTCAATATTTTCTTAATTAAATATCATCTATCCATCCATCCGTTATTTAACATGCAGTGCACCCAATAATATTGAGGGGTCCTGATGCTGTTCATCAGTGCATGTGGGGTAATTGCAGGGAATGCACCCTGGATGGGATGCTAGTTTATTGTCTTTTCAAGAGAGAAAAGAGAGAACTAATCCTGTCTCTTGTGTTCTAGGTCACATCTGCTCATATTGTGCTCACATAGGCTGTTTATGACAATGCCACAGTAAGGAAATGCATGTATCTGAAAACAAGGTAAATTCCCATATATAATTATAATACAAATGCCTAGCTATAGGCATTTATAAATGCACCTATACACCTGTTTGAATGCAGTAAGGACATTTTTGATTTGCCAGCATGTTTACTTACAAAACACTGTTCACTGTCACACTCACACCTAGGGGCAATATAGAGGCTCCAACCCATCTAAATATGAGTGCTTTTGGACTATGTGGGAAACCAAAGTACAGGTACCTGGAGAAAAACAAAATAGGCATGAGAAGAATATGCAAACTAAGAAAGGGCTGAGCAGGAATCGAACCAGGGGGCCTCCTAGCTGTGAGGCGAAAGCACCATTTCCCCCGAAGCCACCGTGTCACCCGTGATGCAGACTAATCTAAACATCTTTGGTAAACATATTTTAAGTATTTGGAAGATCTTCCTGTGGTACAGAGTGTGCATTACAATGAATAATGATGCTTGACTCATGGATATTGTGCTGTAGTGATGCAAATTCATAAACACCGTAGCCATAAATCAGAATTTAAAAATAAATTGCTTTGATATAAAACTTGCAACTAATGAGACTCAGAGGCAGTGAAATTGCCTTGTAACCACATCTTTTAACTCTTCTTTTTTTTTTTTTTTTTACTTAATCTTTTTTCTGGCTCGCACATCCAACATTAGGTGTTAGATTTATGATCCGAATGTTGTTGGTGAGGCAGTGAGAAAAGCGCTTCCCCTGGCAGGAAGGGAACCTCCAAAGTGTCAAGACATAAAATGTGAGATGATTCAAAGCCAACTGAGCGGCATCCTAATAGAGAGATGCTTTATTGAGGCATTTTGCTCAGACGGCCCACTGTTTTTTCATGTTTGTTACTGAAATTGAGTCTCGAAAATCAAAACAGCATGCAATAAAACATAAACTGGAGCTCGTCAGGTCCTTTATTTTCAGAGAGAACGTAAAACCATCAGTTTGAGCGCAAGTCTTGACAGATTGATGTTGAAAAAACATGTTTTCTTTGCATGTAGGGAACAATATATGTCACAATGATGATACAGCTGAAATGAAAAAAATATATACTTATGTATAATTATATATGAATTCTAAAAGTATATTTCATATGCTTTATATGCTAATATAGTTTTTAAATGTAATGAAATAAAACTAAAACTACTTTTTTTTCACTTCTTTCAATCTGTGGCGACACTTCTCTGATGCTTTACTAACACACCGCTCATGTTTTAATGTATGAACTGAATCAAAGGATGTGTCATGAATTCTTGTCGCTCACCATAAATAAATGATCACTGCCACTCGCATTAATGTTAATTCACAGCCACTTAATTGCCAGCCAGTGATCTGGCAGCAGGTCCTGCTCTGTTTGCCCACAGCCTGATCGCTAACACGTAGCGCTCCCGAGGAAGCGTTCCAGCATAAAACCTCAGACGGGATACAACTGGCCCCAGTCAGAGGTGAATCACTTGCTGCTCGCACCTGTCTAGAGACCGAGACAGAGGAATAATTTTTACCATAGTTTTGTTGAAAAATTGGTCTATTCCAGGCCAAACATAAAGACAAGTCCAAAAACATCATTGCATCCTATTTCATATTTAAGTTTCGAAGCCTGAAATGGAAATTCAAACACATGCAAATCTGAACAGAGTCAGAATATGATATAAACATGAGAAAAACTTCACCATCACTAATTTCCAACTTGGAAATTAGTGATGGATATGGATTAGTTTTACAAACCCACCACTGATCATACAGTCATATTCAGTAATATTCCCACACCAAAAAAAACAGCATGTGAAAAATCTTCAGAACATTCCCGATGAAACCAGTGTCTTCCACACTCTGGCTCTGATTTAACACCAGAAAAAAGGATGAATACTATTTTCAAACAGTGTAGGTCAGCCTCAAAGGGGGTACAGAAAAAGCAGCTGGTGACTGTCATCATCCTACATATGGTTGCCAGATAAGGATGTAAGGGCTCCAGATCAGTGCAGAAACAGCTTTGTATCCCCGGACTGGAAAAAAAAAAAAACATCGAAGGACTTGTAAAAGAACTTCCAAGGCATTTCTGACATTAAACCAATGTCCCATATCTTCTATGTTAACACCGTGTGTTTACATGGCGTTGTTTCTGTGATGAATCAAATAACATGAACGCTAAATGTGAAATAAGATACATTTGGCCCTAGAACCACAGAAAGAGGCATGGGCGGAACACAGCTCCGAGTCCGTGTGCGTGGAATTCAGTAAGTATGGCTCATTTGGTGTATTTAAGCCTGGAGAGCGGCGCTAAAAGCCTCAGTAACAGGTGACTGAGCCGGAGTGGATGCGTGACACGCACACACACACACACACACACACACACGGAGGAGGTGAGCACCAGGGTGTTGACGGTGCCTCCGGTTGGCTGCTCTGTCCTCCTCTTCCTCTTCCACCTCCTCCTCAGCCTCGGACACACACACACACACACACAGACACATACACGCGCGCATACACACGGAGCGCATGAGGGATGAATGAACTTTAAATTCGCCTGAGAACTTTCACCGCCTCTGTCTCTTTCTCTTTCTCTCTTTTCCCCTCTCTCTCTCTCCCTCCCTCTCTCACTCGCACTCCCTCCTCCGTTCCCCTGCTCTCCGCTCCACACTCACCCTCAACAAACCCAGAAGACTTCCGAGGAAGAGCTCGACCATGGATTTACTGCGGTCCTGAGTGACTGGGTCGGTTCGTATCGGATCGGGTCGCGGTTTTCCTGGCGGATGCTCGTTGGCGTCGAGATGATGGCATCAATAGGGGACTTCGACCCTCTCAACACCAGAGTCCCCGCAACTAAAATAGAAGTTACCGTGTCGTGCAGGTAAGGTCCGGTCACTCTTATTGAAACGCATTATATGCATGTGGAAGTGTGCGCATCAAAGAGCCTGCGGCATCAAAGTTGAGCGCATGCCTGCGTGGACTCCGTGTGGTCCTCTCTCCTCTCCTCTCTTCTCTCCCCCTGATGTAACATAGATATCTTCTGCTGAGGTTACTCCTCGCTGTGCCTCCACATCTTCAGCACCTCTACAGCTATTTCTAGCCATAAATAGCTGTAAAGCCATGAATAAAAGAGAAACAACAAAAACAGGGTGTCTATTTTTTGTCTATGACCTTTAACTCTTTTTGATGCCCTTTGTTCTCTGGCAAAAGCAGCTGCTTAACGCATTAAAAATCCTTTTCGTCCCCTCATGTTTGCAGATCCAAGTGACTATCACTGCTATCTTCAGACCTGTGAGGTTCATTAATGCCTATCTGGTAACTGTATAAACACTGTAAAGCATCAGATAGATAGATAGATAGATAGATAGATAGATAGATAGATAGATAGATAGATAGATAGATAGATAGATAGATAGATAGATAGATAGATAGATAGATAGATAGATAGATAGATTTACTTTATTTATCCCAAACTGGGACATTTTTATGTTACAGCAGCATTACAGCAGCATACAACATTAAAAAACATACAGACTGTACAGTGTAAGACAGATCGCTTAAATAAAACAGTGCAAAAAATAGACAATAAAAAAACTATAGACAGCCAATAGGGAATACATATATCTCTCTCTCTCACACACACACACACATACACACACATATACATATATGCTATGTTGTTGAAATCAGTTATCAGTTTCAGTTATCGGATTATATCTGCTGGTAATAGTAAGAGGGACTGGTTATTCCTATTGATTTTTTTTCAGCCCTGAAACAAGGTGTCATTCATGTGCACCTGAGCTGCCTGTGTGCTGGCAGGCTACCTCAGGTGAATGCTCGGCCGCTCCGACTGACTAGCAGAGCAGTAAAACTCTGGCAGGGCCCTGCAGACGGCCAGTCTTCCCTTCTTCTGCTCCTGAATAATGAAAAGCTGTTGAAAAGCTGCACTCCTTGAGAGGACACACCTGGGCCAGACAGCCTGGACAGGCTGGACACTCAGGAGGGGAGGGGGAGGGGGAATAAATGATGGACCTCCCTGCAGCTATGCAAAACAACTCAAATTATGTTGCTTGACTTGCTCGTAATTATCAAGAGCAATTATCTTTGGAAGGCAGTGTTTGGTATTTGTTCATCCTTTCTTTCATCCATCCATCCATCCATTTTCTTACCCACTTAGTCCCTCACTGGTGTCGTAGGGGGTCTGATGAAGCACACACACACACACACACACACTAATCACTCTCACACGAGGTGGAATTTAATCTCCAATTGACCTCTGCAAACACGTTTTTGAACTGTGTGAGAAACTGGAAAGTCATGTCATATATATGTAGATACATATATATAGATTAAATTGATTTCTTCTTGTAATCGTCTTCAGATGATATGAATGTTTCACAGTGTTACAAAAAAGTGATTCATAAGCAAAGTTGGTGTCTAGCATCATGGGTTAGGGTATATCCCAGGAAGACATGCATTCCAGGACTGGTGTAATCTTTGAATGGTTTATCTAAAGAAAATGATATTTCGCCAGCTATTATCAGTGAAATAATTGCTGTTATATTTCAAGTGCACACAAAATAAGAAATGAGGCACTATTGACAGCTAGACAAATGGACATCGCTGTTGGCAATGATGAGTGAATTTTCACTCTTCTAGACAAAGAAACCCATTGATTTGTAAAATAAATAAACTGTAGATCACAAGTTAAGTCACAACTCAGCAAATAAAATCATATAACAATTTCAGTTTAGATTGTCTGAAGTGTAGTCTTTGTAGACCTCCTGGATGGTATGACTTAATGAGATTGTTGATCTTGTGAATGATATCTTTGCAGTTGTAAACACATTTACAGTCTTTGAGGTGATCTGGATCCATTCTAACCTGAGCTGTTGCTGTCATTGTCTCTACAGGACTCTGCTGGAAGTGGACACATTCTCCAAGTTAGATCCTGGTATGTTCAAACTCTTTTTTTCTATAGTTTTGTTAATTTGTTGTTAATGACAGATTTATCTTACTATTTTCATTTTGAAATCTGAGGTGAATATCAGCTCTGTGTCCAGGGGATGTTTTAAAGGATAGATACCAGTGAGTAAAATCTTATGGGCCAAGCCTCTGCGACGTCACCCATCTTTGTGAAGGGCCATTTATAATGCCAGGAGTTTGAATCTCATGGGGCTGCCATCTTGAATTTGGAGCCAGCAGAAGCCATATTTGGATGAGAGGGTGGGGGTGAAGAGGAATGAATGACGGATATATCCTTTCACCTCCATCATCCTCAACACACCCACTGATCCATATAATCCATACAGGCTCTAAAAAAATAACAAGGCTGTACCAATGAGGTAAACTATTCGTCCGATCAATATGATCCACGCTCTCTCCTCTGTGAGGGTCCCGTCTTCTCTCTTTAAGCTCTAATATTTTGTTAATCATGGGAACATTTTGACCACCAGATCATATGCTGACACGAGAAACTGTTGAGAGAAAAAAAATGATTCAACAAGTATTTTGTGATTTAAAAATAAATTTTTTGACTGGGTGTGTATTGAAGAATGTGCTTTTAGGAGCCATCCCCAGTGGATGCACTGGAAGATTAGAAGACTTGTATACAGTCTATGGTGTTGGCTCTTGTGAAGCAAGCAGTTTGTGCTTTGAGTTTTGAAGGACACCGCCCCCTGGTGGTGGTGGTGGTCACGGTGACAGGACGGCTCTGGGATGTAGATGGTGAGCTTGGTGCTATGCTAACACAGAGCAAAGCAGCATCAGCGAAAAGACATTTGAAGTTTGACAACCACTGATTCAACATACAGCCAGAGTCTCCAGGACTGAACTAAAGCTAGACTTCATTTCCGAATGTCCCTTGCCATTTGATAAGAAGGGAATTGCAAGTAATTATACTTCTCTCTCACTCCTCTGCACTGTCAGAAGGTCAGAGCTATCAATGGGCGACAACCGAGCTCGTAATAATACAAGAGCGAGGAACTGCTGAAGAACAAGGTCGCAGAGAGGTCGGGACAGGAAGTCGGCTGAGATTTAGTGACAGGGAGCGGATTAGAACTGGAAGACGACTTGAGGGTAACATGGCTCTTTTCTGAATGCACACGCGTGTGTTGTAGATATGGAATGAATGCCATACTTGTGGACATTCAACCCACATGTAAACAGGGCTGAGAGGATGCCATTCCTCTAGCATAACACTCTAGGGATACGGACGTGAACCAGGTGTCAGATGTCTGATTTATATTAACCCTATAATTCAATTTATGTTCCTCAACCCAAAAAACCCAGTAAACAACTCAGCACCAGAATTATTATCGCTCCAGGCAAACCAGCAGCTTAGAACACAGCAATGGGGTCATCGATCATCATCCATGCGTTGGAGGAAATATGTAACTGAACGGGAAAGGAAATTGTGTTCCACAAAGGCAGAGGAAGACTTTCAATATCCTGATGTTTGAAATTGTCAAAACAAGTAAGATCACAGCGTGTTTCGGAGTCACGAATATCCCCTTCCTACAATCGATGATCGAGACAAATAAAATCTGAATGGAGTAGATATTGCCAATAAGTAAATCACTCTATTTGTTCGACTTAATTTCAGGAAATATTGGACGGGTTGAAAATTAAACTTGTTGGTTTTTACCTGTGTTTTTCCTCCATTGGTTACATCAACATCATGAGCTCCAAGTGTGGGTAAAGTTTGCCTGAGGTTCAACGGAACAGGCCGTCGGCTCATTAATGCACGGCGGCACACACCTGTGCCGCACGTGTCCAATTATTCTGTCTGGATGTTGCTCAACCACAGCCAGACCACCACAAGGAGAACTCTCAGTGGCCATGGATGGAGGTGGAAAACACATTTCGCGGACCGACTGGATTAATTTGAAAGAAATGGTAGAAGGCGCAGGAAAACGGCGGACGGTTCTTTGCAGACGCCGGTGAAGGAAACTTTTAAGGATGAGGGGTTTTCATACACGCTGGCATTAATAATGTATTATCCACGATGAGAGAGTTTTCTGTGCAGCAGGCACATAGCGGAAACTTCTCTCTTCACTGATGCTGCGCCTCATGCCTGTGATGCTGCCCGGTGTTTTTGGATGGTTTAGAGTTTCACCATAGTCAGAGCTAACTTCAAGTATCTCCTTATCAATGACACACCTTGAAGATCCAAGGCATTGCGAAGTCATGGTAAACTGGACCTGATAACCAAGACTTGGACAAATGAGAATCTCATCAGATAGCTGTAAGCCAGTGTGTGTAATAAGACCAAACAAGAACACTGTACATTCGATTAGATGGAATTAGACTGGATCTAATTATCATTGTGTGGAGTGAAAGAAGTGGGTGAAAGAAAACTGTATGTACGGAGGATACAAATGCCTGCACCATAGACCAATGCTGCTGTGTATAACAGCATGAAAGTGTGTGAAAGATTGCAATATTTTAATTTTAACAAGGTCAAATGAATGACAAATGCGTTTGTTAAAAATGGGGAAAAAAATGCCTCTATTGATGCTGTTGCTCCACAATCAACTGTTCAAGCTCAAATTTGGCTTGGTTGGAGCCATATTAAATCTTGTTCAGTAGGAAGGAAAAAGTGACAGAAATTAGAAAAAAATAAATAATAAACAACTGAAATATGCAGAACAGAGGAAGATAGACAGAGGACACAATAAGAACAAAACGGCATTGTCCAGGCGATGTTTGGCCGGCTGTAGCACAGAAATTATTCAAACTTCACTTCCTCTCACAAGGTAAAAGGTGATGTAACAAGCTGGTTAGAAGTGCCTTGTCTGATCGGCGTAAAAGGAAAATGTGTGGGGGACTCAGCAATGGCAGAACGCCAAGAAAGAGTTGCAGCTAGAAGCACCGTGATGAGACTGTGTGTGTTTGTCGCATCAGAGGAGAAGCACAAAGCTGAGAGCTGTGTATAGAAAATTACAGGAACTGAGTCATCCCTCAAAACAGCTCACTTATAAATTTTAGGGATTTATCCCTTTTACTCGCAGGTCACACGAATGCTCTATACCTCTATAGGTTTAGCGACAATCGGAAAGACAGACTTTCAGAAAAAAAAAAAAAAAAAGAAAAAAAACTCTTTTAACTTAGCTTTATTTAATAATGGCAGTCTATTCTGGACCATTGCGTCCTCATAAGGATAGGCATTTTGGATATTGAAATGAAACAGTTTATACCTACCGACCCAGTGCTAGGAAAGATACTGTGCTAGGAAGTGAAAGCGTGCTGCTGAGAGGCAGCAGTGAAAGGCAGCATACGTGCTCCTGGTTCTTCCGCAATATCTGATCGTGATGCATCATACGAGGCTGGTGGCTGTGCTTGTAATCGCTCCAGTAAGATCTAGATTACAGATTTCTTTATTTATCACTCAGACATCACATCAAAGGAGACGCTGCAGAGTGAAAAAACATTGCACCGCGCCACGAAAAAAATATGTAGAAAAAAACACTGTAAGAAAAAAGATCAGGGTTGTAAAAATGGTAGAACACTATATAAATGTGATAATGTAACTATACACATTGCATTGCACTGTGTTGCTGCATATTGCTAAGTTACCACTTAGTAACTACTGCAAGGACTGTAAAGTCACAAAATCATTCATATGCTGTAAGTGGCAGGTAAGACACCCAATTTGAGTAAAGCCTATGTGTGGTTGCCAGATAACCATGAAAAAAGGCTGCGGACCAGTACCGTAATTGTGTAATGCTCCCGCAGCAAAAATAGGGGCTTGTAGAAGAGCATTTGAGGCATTTCTGATAAACCCACTGAACCTCAGCTTCAGTGCTGACACCAGTGAAGAGCGATACACCCTTTACCTCCAAAGCTGGAGAGCACAGCTGTCTAGCGCCTCGCCCAGGCCGGTCCTGAGGCTCCAGTTTGCTGGTGTCGGCAGCTGGCTGCAGATCTTAGGAGACCGCAGCCTCCAGCTGGCCTTGAAACCAGCTCAGACAGGAAGAGGAGGCTCAGGAACCTTTCTGTTGGAACAGGCGGTGTAAACGGATGTCTCGTGACGCTCTAACAGCTGGAGGTCGTAACGAGGAGAGACACAGTTACGTCTTACAGGTTAACGATGTTGCCTCTTAGCTAGCTAAGTCCCGGGTTTGGTTCTGGCTTCGTGTCACAGCCTTGGAAAAAGGTTCCAGCTTGGATCAGGAGCGGGTCGCGTGGCGATGCCAGCAATTCCCTGTGCTCTGTAGGGAAGAGTTGGAAGTGAGGAACAGTCTCCAGGCACAGCACAGAAAACGCACAAGATTAAAACTGAAATGAACTGTGCACATATGTAGATGAGAGGACAAACATCTATTATTATTATTACCATTTATGCTCGTAATTCTTTTGTTTCATTTTTGTGATTATGCTAAACAGTCTAAATACACTCATACCTATGCTAATTAAGCTTCAGAATTGGTTATTGTTCTTTTTAGTGTTCTGGTGGATGCTGAATCATCTTATTTGTTGATGGTGTGACTTAAACTAATATTTCGTTAAAGCAAATATGAACTGTTGGGCACAGTAATATTAATGTGAGTCAGCAGAATAACACCAGCACAAGTTTCCATCCTTGAAAGCAGAGTAACTGAGGATCTTTGTTCCCTAAAACCATTGCTTATATTAGAAAGTTATCTGGTCACCTAGGTGGACACATTTCCTCACAGGCGTGCTCAGAAGTTGAACCACAAACCTGTCGAGTTTCCAGTTTGCTTTTACAGTATATGTTTGTGTCCACCCCCGCGGAAAAGTGACATGGCGGCGAATAAACAGAGCAGGGGCCCCGCAGGAGCAAGGAGAATGACCCACTCAATCAGCCGTTCTTTTTTTCCCCCACTTGAAGGCCTTAATCAACTTACGCTGCTTAATCAGAGCTACTTGTGTCGTAGGAATTACCCGGAGTCGACTGATTGTGTAAATGCTAAAAATAGTAGGTTTACAGGATAGAGATGGGAGCAGATATACTCATGGGCAATCAAGTCAAGGAGTCTTGTGACACTCCAGAGCTGAATGTGACTTAATTGCTGCACCGGGAACGTGACAGTGAGGAGTCAGCTGTAAGGAATGTGCATGGTTACGGCTGAGTTAAGGGAAGCTTAACGAGACATTAACAAAAAATATCACACCTTTATATTATTTACTTCCTGTGATTTTCCATTAAGGTTCCTGAGTTCAAAAACAATGAGAACGATGTCTGTGTCAATCTGTGTTGATTTGCTCATTGCACTCCCGTTTCTGAACCTGTCTCCACTAATTACCACAGTTCTGTCTATTTTTGCTGTAGCCATCCGTTGAGATGATCTATGGTTGGAAATGCTCCTGGTTCTTCCACAATATGGGCTTCTTCCTCCTGTGATAAGGCTGAATGTGTTTGGGCTCCATAGCTGTATATTTCCAGTTACCACTTTCATGTGAACGCCTAGCAAGAAAGTCCACCCGCAGCTGCGTGTGCATAAACAGCAGCATAAACAACACTCCTTAGAAATTCAAGCACTTTGAAAACAACATGTAAGAAATCAGTGTTCAATAGCTTTAATGGTAACACCAGAGAAAAAAGGATAAATCAAACTATTCTAGCTTGCCTTTAAAAATGTAGCAGCAAAATCAACACATTATTGACCTCTATAACCTCTTAACTCACATGGAAAGAACAAGGACCAAGTTAAAGCTGCTTTCAGCCCATACTCTGGCTGTAAGTAGGCAGCACAAGTAGCTGAGAGGCTCCTCTGTATTTTTATAGCCCCGGATGCAGCAGATAGCACGGAGGTGTCGGGACTAGAGGGCCGTACTTTTTACGTGGCACACACTTGTCACATTTGACTGCATTGATGTGTGTGTGGGGGGGGGCTGCAACGTATCTTTTTCTGAGGGGCAGAAGAGGGGCCTCATTCCATCTCCTGCAATTGTAGGGAACAACATGAGGAATCTGTGGACTTTGGTTTGTCTCGTGGAGAGAAATGGATGGCGGTCCCACGTCCGCCTCTGGCTATTATGGTTGTCTCATCCCGATTGCTCCGTAAAGAGCTTGTGTTTTTGCCGTCGGCTATCTTTAGCCTCCTCGGTGGAATAAAAGCTTCAGTCCCAGCATTTTTAAAAACATTTTGTTCAGCCTGTTATATACATGCATTTGTTGTTTTTTTTCTCCGTTTAACATGATCGTGTTCTGTTTTGGTCCATTGTTAGAAGATATATTTGGATGAATCCTGCTGCGACATGTATGACACTGTCTCCCTGCTTTGTCCTGCCTGTGATCTGGGGACGGCTGATGTGTCCCGTCATGGACGGTGAGAGCAGTTCTGCGTCATTAAGTTCTCTCAGCGGTCGGCGACTGAGCCGTGTCAACAGGGAGGTGGCGCCGATCTGTGGCAGATGACGCTCTGATAAACCGCCAAACCTGAAGTTACAAAAATAGACAAATAAACTCCGCTTCCTGGCTTCTTCGCGGAGCTTCCAACCACGATCACCTAGACTTCGGTGGCACGGACCGTCGGACGGCCTAGCGGGTGTCCGCCTTGAAGCCAGACTAACAGAGCTCTGGACTCAGGAGAAGTTTGAAGAGTCTGGCGTGACGCGAGGTTCTCAGGGATCAAAGCCAGGGATCGATGACAGGCCTGCAGAGAGTGACAACAACACACACTGAAAACATTGGAGCCCAAATGCTCCATTTGAGCACACTAAAATACCGCAAACTGGAGACGGAGGCCAAAAGCTTCTGCTCTTTGATGGTTTATTACAGATGAATCCCAGCGATGCAGTCAATGATATTCACTCTCAGCCTCCTCATAAATGCTCTCAGAAAGTACTTAATTTCCCCCTTTTTTCCAATTTTTGAGTTCTTTTGTGAAAGTGTTTGTGTGTGTGTGCGTGTCTGTCACGTGTTTGTTACAGATTTGTACTGAAGCAGGACTGTGAAGCCCCTCTCCCTATCTAATTTATCGATGACTCACAAGTCGTCCTTGAGGGAAGTTGAATGGCATCGGCATCGGTCGTTGCGTAAATCAAATTCGAGTTTCTTTCACTCTGCCATCAAATTACCTGATGTGCCTCCGCATCCGCCCACACGCGGAGCATGTGTAACTTTGCAGTCAATGTGTTTCTGTCGAAACGGAAGCAGGAGGAAGCCGGGCTTCAAAACATGAACTTGAATAAATAGGAAGAGCAGGAAGCAAACACACAGGTGCCTTCGGGCATGCGAGAAGTTGGTCCTTTTCTTATTCTGCCTTGCTACTTTGAAGTTGCGGATGCTTCATCACGCACTGTTAAAAATAATCATTTGTCTCATTTTAACGGAGGTTTAGCCTCCTTGCATGACCACTTTTAATTGTTCTGTAAATGATGCTGTTGGCAAGTATCTCTTCATCTTCCAGCCCACTTTCACCTCAGCCCCCATCCGTCTTAGGCTCCTTCTGTCCAGTCCATCCAGTCCATAGACAAAACTTCACCATGAATTAAACTCTGTTCTCTGTCCCTGCATTCATAAACACCTCTTAGTCTGAGTTTTCCAAGCCAACCCCGGACTCTGCCGCATTTGTATATTCTGTCAATTCCCAATTTGCGGTACTTGGAATAACTGAATCAAGCTTTGACAACTTCACTCCATTAAAGGAGGTGTTTGCATCTGAGGCATCTCTGTCTCGACTGACGAGTCCGCTGTCTAGTGAACTTGGCACAAATGTGTCGAGCAGAATTCGGTCAATAACAGTGTTCACATTGATACTTTGTTCCCAAAAGACTGAAGTTACGTAAGCCCCGTGGAAAGCCTGTGGAAAGTATTTGCGTCCGCCGTGCACCAATTTGTGCTGTCAGTCAGCCTTTGAGAGTAGGTGTAACTGTCTCTCAGTGACGTGGCTTCATGTCGAAACAAAGCCCCCTTCTTGCACGCAGCTTGGCCTGCTTCGTGCTGACCCTAAAGACAGTTTTATTCACGCCGGTCCCGAGCGGCTGTTTAACAAATTCCCGGCACGTGCGACCTCAACCGTGCCGGCTTTGCCCTCGGATAGACGATTCTCATGCATTTCCCAGAGCTGGTAGAATTCCCCTCCGTTTGATAGGTAATAAGAAAATTTGAAATCTCTGAAGAGATTATGTGCTGTTTTTGTCATTTGGCCGGAGACAAATGCATCTTCGTGATAGTCCTTTTTTTTTTTCTCTGGACCCAGATGAAAGTAACGGAATTCATGAGACATTTTTCTCTCCTTCCCAGCAGCTATGTCTGCACGTCTTTGTGTTTGGCACTGCTGAAGTGACCCTTTTACACTTCAAAAAGTGTAATTTTAGCGCCCGATTCCCATTTAAATTTCATATTCCTTATGAAGTGACATGACATTAATGTGAGAGTAAAACTCACTGATGACAGCGCTCCATGAAGACTTTGAAAGTTCAGGAGAGAGAACATGGGAAACAGAGGAAGTACTTCAGAAGCTTGACGTTCTCACTCTGCAGCCACTGGAACTTCTTTTATATCTATCCACTGCCATCTAAAACCGCTATCAGGCTCCCATATGAAACATCCCACTTCTGTTATGTAACATCATTTACCGGCGGAGTGCTGACAGTTTTCAGCCACATGCATGGGTGTTTCACTCCATTAAAAACTGCAGGAGGGAAGGGAGCCTTGCGGCTCCCACCCGGCCCAGCAGTATTGGATATTTAATACAATTATGTGTACAGAATCGTTGATTTTATTTATTTATTCTCAGCAGTCTCTTTTTGCAAGTTGTGGGCGGTGAGTCATGTTCATTAAATTCCATACACTGCGGTGCATCCCGTGTGCTCGTTCGATCGCATCTGCTCGAGGACTGTGAGTCACAAGCCGGTAGGAGTGGATGTTTTGTTACGGCACAGCGGGTGTGGTCACAGGTTTGAGAGTTTCTTCCCCATCCTGTTCTTTTTCAGTCCGTCCTTCGCTTTAAAAACGAATGCGTTCCTACACAAACAAGATAATCATAGTTGTTTCCTGAAGCGGTTTTATCTCGGCGGGGGTGCTGCTGCTCTGCGTGGGTATACACCTGCAATAATGTCTCTTCTGATCAAACTTCTGACATTCATACATTTTTATTTCAATGCGTCTGCATTTATTGTACAGACACATTGAAAAGTTATGTGGAGTGAATAACACATGAGTTGAATAACAATATATAGCAATATGTAATGTCAGCAATATAGCAAATAATGATGAAATACACACGTGTATTCAGTTTTAAAGCTAACTTAAAAAAAACAAATAAATAATTAGTTTGAGTTTATATCATGAAAATCATGAACCACGGGACCTTTTCTGCAATTTGCTTGTCAGTGTGTTCTGATCTGGAGATAAAACAGAGAAGCAATTAGCCCAAGAAGCGAGAAACGACCAACGGAAAGAAATAATAAGATATGTGTTTGCATACGTATTACACTAACACGATGTGCCGATTAGACAGACTTTTGGACTTTTGATTTATAATCTCTGCGAAGCTTGTCTAATCATGACAAGCTTTCTGGCCTGAAACTCCTCCATGCATCGAAAACTTTTTGTTTATTACCAAAGAGTAGTAAGAGTCATTCTCAGCTGCATTAGCATTTCCCTCAGCAGCTAGCAGTAGCTAGCTAGGAGCCATGTTTTAATGCTAACGTGGTGGCATATAAGTTTGTGTGTATATGCAACCAGCAATGTGTTTACTGCCTGTTCCTCTGCCAAATGAGGGGATCAGTTACTGTAGGTTTAATATACTTGGTATAATTTCCTTGGCACTGGAGTTTTCAGATTTAGAGTGAATCTTGATTAAAAACGATGGGATTGGCCTCACCATTGTAGTGTTGCTTTATGATTGAGGCTGCTTGGACTGCTAGTTTTTCACAGAGCTATTTAAATAAAAAAAACTTGGCTGTTTGCAGAAGATCTCCCTTCTGCCTCCCTGCTGGGCAGTTTTGCCATTGCTGTGAGACTCAGGTTCAAGAATTGGTCTCCAAAGGTTTGGGGCTCTCTTGCCTTATCCTTCTCTTGGCAGGAGATCAATAGATTAGTGCGAGCTGTGTGCCCACATTGCCTCTCCTAAATTGATGTGTGAAAGGTGTATCTGTGAGGGATTTCTGACAGCCAAACCCCTAAACCTACCCCGTCTCCCTCAGCTAAAATCAGACCTGGATTTTCACTCTGCTGCTATTTGCCAACCGTCTTCCCATTTCACCTCCACGGCTCCCATCCTATTTCTCCTTCTTTCGTCCTTTTGATTTTTCTTTCTCTTCAACCTTCACTCTCTGTCCTTCTTGTCTCTTTAATATTCCATTTTGTCCTCTCTCAGTCCTTCCTTTCCAGCTCCACCCCACCCCACCCTCCTCCTTCCTCCCATCCACCTTTGTGTTTCGCCTCACATGGAGCACCTTGTGCCCTCAGCCTCTAAGTAAGCTTGTGGCATCCTGTCGACGTCTGCTTGCTCCCTGATTATATTTTCCTGCAGTGCAGATCCTAGAGCCAGGCATTGAGAAATCCCCGGGCAGGAAAACCTTCATACAGGTGACTCTCTCTGCCAGCTCGCCTTGCATTAGCAGTGCAAGTCCTGGAAGAACACTCTGGCATTTCCAGTCGCACTCAACACACCCATAGGACAGAAATCTTAATAAAGAAGAGATTGGAAGGACTCTCGCTTGCTCACTGCATGTACATGCAGGAGATTACATGGTCTTCTCGTCCTCAGCAGATGCGTGAAGCTGCATGGAAGCAAAATTATTTGGCAGGAAGAAAGGTGTGCACTGTGGTTGCTCCAGCTCCTCTGGACCAAATCAGTAAATAAGTCACATTGGTGTAGTCATTAATAATGCAAGATGCAATAGTGCTGTCACCTCACATTAAGAAGGTCCCCAGTTCAAATCCTGGGGACCGAGGGCTTTTTTTTTGCATGTTCTCCTTATGTCTGAGTGGGTTCTCTAGGGTTACCCTGTTTCCTCCCACAGTCCAAAAATGCATGTTTAGGTTGATTAGGAGTTTTTTTAGGCAATCTTTGGGTAAACTGTCCCCAGGTGTGCTGGAGATCGGATATTGCTGGATAAATGGATGTAGTTGCCATGGCTGCAGCTCATTTCTGTTGCACCACTTCAGGATTACTGTTATATTGTAATAACTTAGTTCTGTATATCAGTATATATTACTGTGGTGGTTTCCTTGTAACAGCTAAGCCAACAGGCTCATAACATTTTCTAATGGCTGCTTTGGGTGAAACAAAAAGATCATATTTTTCATGTAATTTTGATTCAAAATGTGTGAAATAAAAGTCAAACTTCACTTTTCCTGCATATTCATTCATGCTATCACAATGACCACGGAGTTGTTCTTATATGTATGTGTCTTTACATGTGCCTATTCTTGAAAAGTGAGCCATTCCTCTGCCTCTGAGCCTTTTTTCAGCACTCACTGTGGATCCGGTGAGAATCTTATAAAATCTGTGTTCAACTCTGATTCATTCATGTCCAGACTATTGTGATGAGCTGTAGTACTCTGAGTGGGGCTCAGAGCTGCAACGAATTACCCTGTGATGATGCTGCTCCGTGGGTGACCAGATGGGCTCTTTCCTCTCTCAGTCACTTTCCATGAAGCGGGCAATCAGCCAGGTCCCTCGGACTCCGCTGCTGCCCAGATGCAGATTAGCCTGAGCCCACCATCGGGCTGTGGCGCTGTTTCTCTGCAACCTTGAGGAGGCAAAGGTCCTGGACTTTTATCACAGATAAAGAGACAAACTCCCTCTGCCTCCTGAATGTCATTGATTTAGTTACAGGGTCAGAAAAAGCATTGTCCTCTGAAGTGGATTTAAAGCCTGGGGTGGCTTTACCTTGACTTTTTCCTGCCACCACTCTGAAGAAAAATCTGTTGGTCTAAACCTGAATATCTAATACTAAGGTTTACAATACCTTTAAAGCAGCAGGATTCCTTTTAAAATGTATTTTCCTATAGATCATAAAATACATGCCATAAGATGTCATTTGTAACATAAACTAAATATTTAAGAACACATAAAGCTACCTTAGCATTGTTTTGCATTTTGGAACAATGTAAATGTGTCAACGCGTCAATTTTCTTGTGTTTTTTCCTGCAGCAACCGACTTAATCTCATGAAACTGATACCCCTCGTGAAGTGCATACACTCCACTTTAGGCATTCATTATTTTGTTTGTGTTATAGTTTTGCCAGAGAGACAGTAGCAATCCTCACCTAGTCAAGTATAGCAGGGAATGGCTAGCCTTAAGAATTTCCGTTTTCTTGACTGGGCCTATGCAGGTCCAGTTAGATTTTCTGGGGTCTTGTGGTGTGAGTTATTGGCCAGAGTAATTTGATTTCTGTCTCTAGTGACTTTTCTTCAACCGTAGCTCACTCTTGCTCGCCACAGTGTATGAACATTTGCACCAGACTAAAAATTTGCATTGCCTTCTGTGTAGACGATATCATCCAAACCAAAACAGGATCTTTAGATGATGAAAGCAAGTTGGTGGTTGGGTTGAACAATGATGCTATACTATCCTTTATCCCCGTTCAAACTAAAATTTCAATCACAGAAATGCATTTCTGTAGGCGTTGAGTGAAGCTGCATGTTAACCTCAACCTGATGTTTGTAACAATCACGTTTAGACCAGTCATAATTTTTCACTTGACTGTGACCTCTTTACCATAGATTATTCTTTTGCTGTAATTTAAGCATGAATGAAGATGAAATAATTTAAAGTAACTCCTTCATTTTTATCACTGTAACTGTATTCACAGTCACTCATATTCTGTATTCTGTGTACAGTTAATGTATGTTTAACAGTCGACAACAAAATATTTTCTCCTCGAGACAAATTACTTGAAAGTTTCACAGCCCGATGCTTCTCCTCTGTTATCTCCCTTCTGTTAATTGCTCATTAAGGGAAAATGTGGTTTTAATAGTCCAAGCAGTCTGAAGTTCATTAGAGCTAATGTCCAAACTTCACAGAGGCACACAGTGGCTGATGGTGCCAATCTAGACACATTCAGAAAAGCTTGGCCAATTATGAGGAGACCCCATAAGGGCCTTTAGAGTGTGTTGTTTGTTTGCATGTGCATGCAAAACATGAACTGTATGCATTTGATCCCAACAGGACAACCTGATGAATGCGTGGGTTTTAATTAGGTGGCTTCTGCCTTATTTGTGCAGTTGCACTCCAGGAGAAAGTTTCTTACCAGAGGACAGCTATATTGTTTGGAGAGCAAACCACAATAGCATTTTGTAAAGCATGAGGTGCTTGCGAGGGAAACCGTACTTAATTTTCACCCTCTTAGACCAGTTTTAGTGGACTGGAAAAAAATTGGAAAAAAATCAGCACGGCGAGTGTTTTGTCCCCCAATGTAGAGACATTTAATCTGATATTGGCACCAGATTACAAATCAGGATCAGCAGCGTCATTAGGATTTGTCCTCTGCACACCGGGACTCCAATCTCAAGATATTTTACTCGAAACCAAAATTGTCGACCTCCATATGGAGTAAGAGAGAATCACCTAAGATTGTAGGATTTATTTTCTGGGGACAATGTTTGTCTGGAAGAGATTTCATGACGAGACATTGGACAGGTGGAGAAAATAGTGTCCTGCTTTTCCACCTGCAGACAGGAGGCATAATTCCTCCAGCTGCTGCAGGGTTCTGTCACTTGGACGTAAACGTGCTGTTGGGATAAAATTTAGTTGTCAGTGGGAGTCTGGCTTTATGTTTCCTTCGGTTTTCAGACCAATGTCTCACGCACTGAATTTTTGCCTTTTTGTATTCATGGCCTGGTTGGAGATGGTGACAATACATCTGCAAGGCAGAAAACAGAGAGATTTATTACTCCAGACTTATGTGACAGACTAATCAAAGTGAATTATTTAATCATTAATACCTTGGCATCAGTCTTTTTATGCATTATTTAGACTAAATGTATTTCTAGGTTTTCCAGGGTGACGTTGGTGCAATGTTGTAATAGTCTTAATAAAGAAGTATTGACTTTTCTTTGAGTCCCACTCCAGGTTGAATTAAAATGCATGCGGTCACAGTCATTTTCTTACCTGTGTGTTTGTATCTGACAGCTGCTGCAGAAGCCAAGATGCAAAAAAAAAGAAAGCTAGCTAAAAAGGCGTCCTTTTCTTCTCTTTCTGTTGCAGTGGTGGTGCTGTATTTGCAAGCTGTGGGAACCAAAGAATGGAGGGAGGTAAGTGAAGCAACGTTTACTTCTCCGATATCACCGTCCAGTATTTAGTGCTGACACATAGGTGGATATTTGGTTAGGACTGCTATATAATGAGTTTTAACTCTGACTTTCAGTCAGGCCTAGAAGGGTTTATTATGCTGAGGTCCAGAGGCAACTCACTGCAAACCCCAGAGAACATTGTTGTAGAAAATTGAAAGTGTCAGCCTCTTCACTGGAGCACACAAGTGTAACCGCTGTCTGTAATGGAGTCTGCAGGAGAAGAAAGCTCCACACACCTGACCCGAACTGATGAATTAATAGCAGGGGTTAAAAAATGAATAAATAAAACTGATCTCATTATATCAAGTAGCCGGTGTTAGACAAAAGTTATTCATGTCGTGACACAGGGCTGGGAGGACAACTCCTCTTGGGCCTCATCAAAAGTGCACCATCTGCTCCCCTTGACTTTTTTTGCTGTCCTCCCTTTTGTCACTCCTCTTTAAGTTGGAGGCCATGTGACCTTCCCGCTCATTTCTCTGCTCCCATGAATTTCCTCATCTTTTCAGTGTTTTCTTTATGAAGCATCATCACTCAGCCATGCCCCCCTCCATCTAATTTGTCTATGACAGTCTGATTTTAGTTGGTATTTGCACATTCCCAAATTCAAAGTCAACACTGCAGTGTCAGTGGGGGCTGCGGCACCACCAACCCCCCCCCTCACCCACCCCCTCTCCCACCGACACACACTCACACTTTAAGATGCCTCACACCTTTTCTATTTCTCGTGGCAAGGTTTAATCGGAAACACGGCATGGATTGCACTGCAATCAGTAGAGTAAACACGGTGCTGTCGGCTGTTCACATACCAACACCACGTGCACATAATTGTTCCTGAATGGATACCTGACAAATCCTTTGTTTTCTTTTTGACATCGTGTTTTGCATTAAACTGAAATTTTGTCAAATAGGCCATTAATATTGCGCGTGATTAGGCAAAAAAAAGAAAAAAAACATTCTGTGCAAGCAACATCTGTTTATTTCATCACCGTATCCTGAGGCTCTGATGGTGTAAATACAGTGGCTGTGTTGACAGACTGTCAAACAGACAGCTCCTCGTCACTTTTCAATGAGCGGTGCAGCGAGGAGGAGAGGCCGGCGGATCAATCGCTGCGTCTGAATTTGCATAATCACAAGTCGCACTCAACTCCATGCAAATGAGTCCATCCAGCGTGACGCACCAGGCTCCCCGAAAATCAGATTAAACTGTCAAACTAGGCCCTGCTGATATCATATAAATAACTACTCTGTGGCAGCGTTGCCTGTTCCTGATGTTATTTTTCAGAAAAATATTTTGGTTCACTACTGTTATCTGTACGGCGTTGTCGTCCGACCATGTTGAAAATGGATGAGCGAGCAACCCAGCTTACAGCTTACTCCGTGTACCCGTACCAACAGATAACTCTTGAGGCTCGTCCATCTTCCGCCCGCTATCGTGGATCGTTTTGTTTTCTGTGGTTTGGATTGGGGTTGTTGTAATTTTGTGCCCGTTTCCCGTCCGTTTGCTCCTCTCACTGCTTCCAGCTGTACAGGAAATTGTTCTCTGACCATGAGTGCTTCCATTTTTCCCAGCCTCGATGGCATGATCCTCCACTCACAGGCTTCCACAAATCCTCATCATCAGACTACTACAATGCTTTCTCTTTAACCCCCTAACAAAGTCTGGGCACAACACACCTGATACTCTAAATGTATGCAAATTTGCACAATTGGGGAACGTGTGCAATATTTATTGCAATTCCTTTATAGTGATGGTACCATGGAGGCATCAGCGCATCAAACAATAGAAACCAGTCAGTATTTGTCTTCCCTCATTAGTGTGGACAGATAGACGTTAGAGGGAGCAAACAGACCCAGTTTTCAGGAGCCATTATTAGTGATGAGCTGGCAGACACAATTTTAAGCACAGTCCCAAACTGCTTCCGCAAGTTTTCACAAACAAGGATGGAAGTTTGACACTTCCTCAGCCAGCCTCTCACTCCGAATAGTGCAGCCCCATCATGATCGCACAATTCCTTTTCTGCTTTTTTTCTATCACTTGAAATACTTGGTGGTTTTTACTGGCTGGGAGTGGGTGGAGCCCAGTTGGGAAAATCAATGCAATAGAAATCTGCTGGTGGACATGAATCAGAAATCACCCTGCACCACAATCTTTTTTGCCATTCTTCAGGAAATGTCAAACTCTAGGAACACAGAAAAATGTGGCAAAAGAACTTTTGTTACTGTTGTGACAAGTGTCTGCCTTGCTTCCAACGAGAACTGTAATAGTTTTTTTTCTTTCTGATCACTGCCGTTTGTTGCTTTGTTCAGTGATTGCTACTAGTTTTCATAGATTGCAGGACATCCCGTGGTACTCGTAATGACTTGTCATTTACAGAATCACCACAAACTTTTATATGTTACACTTACGCACAATAGCTGTGCACATGCACAAAAACAACTAGTAGGACCCTATTCTCTTGCATCTCATTGCAATGAATGTTTTTCTCTGAGGTTCACTGAACAGCAAACACAACAGAGAACAGAGAGAGTAGAGAGAGGAAATGCAGGGCACTTGTTCTAAATCTGTGTTAAAGGTCTATGCATGATGTCTTTGTGTTCAAACTAATGTTTGCCTTGCCTGAGCCCCCGAAAATAAAGCAGTTCACCAACCTTAACTAAAGGCACCCCAGCACCTATTAACCAACCGCGTCTCAGCGCGATTACAAACCAGAGGCCGCCAGTCTTATTAATAGAAACAGTACAAGGAAATATCGGCAGGTGGGTGCAAGGCTTTGGTAATGGATAGGCTGGGGGATGCAGCTGATAGGGCGGATTATGTGCACTGGACACTAAAGACATGAGTAGAGGTATTGAGGCTGCGCCGAGGCAGTGCCAAGATCAATAGCTCATTACACGGTGCTGTCGGGCCGGGCCACGGAGGCGAGGCTGGCAGTCCACCGGGGGGATTACTGCTGTGATTGTCACAGAGATGGAGAAACAGCCCAGCCCGGGAGGGAGCCTGGGACTGGGACTCTATGGGCTTGTGGGACGAGCGCTGGGTCTAATGTAGCGGCCTGATTTCTCCGGGGAAGCGGGATTTAGCACGTGGTGCTCAGTGGGATGCAGTGTGGTCATATTTTGCAAAGGGCTTTTGTATTTATGGATTCAATCCTGTGTGAAATGGTACAGTGGTGATATGAGTTTCTGAACGTCATTTCCTTCTGCATATTTTTCCATGATTAGCCAAATAACACGTATTGACTCATGAATCAATGCTGCTGTTACCCTTGGTATTCATATTCTCTCTCTTTTTTTTTCTTTGTGCAGTTTGGCAGGACAGAGGTGATTGATAATACGCGCAATCCAGATTTTGTCAGGAAGTTTGTCCTGGATTTCTTCTTTGAAGAGAAACAGAATCTGAGGTTTGATGTGTAAGTAGTTTTGCTGAGTTTTCATGAGCTTTTCTGACTGCGAATGAATGAATTCAGTTCCTCGGTACCCATGCTGATGTGGCAGTGCCTTTGATTGCATTTGAATAATTTCTCTCTGTCAGTCCTGAGTTTGGTGAAGAAAAAAAAAAAAGATCATTTAGCCTGATTAGTAGAAACGCAGGCCAATCCCAGCTAAAATTAGCTGCATAGATTGAAAGGGAGTTTACAAAAAGGACACTTGCCAATGCGGCTTGATGGTCCCACTGATTAATTTAGTCTCTGTTTACCCACTTGGCTATTCTGTTCAGTTCACCTAGCCTTTGTCCTTAATCAATAGCGGTCAGAGATCCCTTGTACTGCTCTCGGTTTATTCAAAAGCACACTCATGCATTCACAGCTCAGTGTGGAGAGCAGAGCGGTGGAACAGGGACATTGTTTGAGAGGACGCCATTATGGTGTGCATGTTTTCAGAGCATCTCTCAAGCTTCAAAAGGGCATTTTCTATGTTCAATTCCAAAGTAATAGGCTTTCTGTGAAACTACCCTGAACCGATGCAGAGAGATGCCCTAGGCAACAACATTAGATAACAGATATTTCAGATATTCTTGCCTCTTTTTTTTGTTAGCTGGAGTCTAAAAAAATACACAAGGCTATGCTAATTATTGACAGTTCAACAATTAATGCTGCTCTCCACTCATACAAGCATAAGTTATTCAGATTCTGTCAAAATTTCATAAACTCCAGTTTCACAAGTTACTCCAGCATTTTCACTCATTATTTGTCTCCGGCAGGTACAATGTAGACTCCCGGAGCTGTAACATTTCCAAACATGTAAGTACAGTACAGTGTGTCACACTGAAATGATTCAGCACTGACATCTTCCATCAGGCCTCATCTCAAATGCATCACATGGTAGTTGTCATAGGCTCAAGTTTCCAATCAATTTCAGCACTCCCCAAGAAAACTTCAGGACACAGATGACTGACTTTAATTAAGTTTACTTGGAATCTAGTAAAACTGTGGATACAAAACAGTAAAATACCCAAAGTGTTAAACAGTTTACACAGCAGAACTTCGCTAGCCTCAACACATCATTAATGTGATAAATTAAAGGTAGCTCTAGCCAGAACAGCCAGCAGCAGTAACTTATTGAGCTAAATTAGCCTAGCAACATCGTGATCAACTCACAGTCTTGTGATAAACTCACAACCACTTGATAACTTAATGGTACCAAATTAATGATACTCACAGACATTGTCTTGGCAAAGAGGGAGAAAGCATAGCTTCCTGTCTGAGAGCTGAGAAAACAGAGAAACAGAGCAGAGAAAACCCAAGCAGACATGGGGAGAATATGCAAACTCAGCCCTAAATCTGACCGGGTGTCAAATCTTCTTGCTGTGAGCTGACACCACTCAGCCCAGGAGCAACATTATGTGAATAAACTAGCTGTTGCATTTCAGAACTAAATAGAAAGTATGCTCTATGGGCAGTCCCATCAGACCACAGTAGCTTGCTATGTGAGGGTGCTGAAGGACATGTCCCACATGCAAGACCCCCACATGCAAGCTACACTGATGCATCAACCAGTTTCCAAACCAGGATGTTCTCTTTGAGGCAGCTGCTCTATCTACCAACTCACACTTTGTGGTCACTCACACTGCTATAGCTGACTCATAATTAACTTCATTAGCTAGTCAACACTGATATTTTATATATTATAAAAAATGATCTGCAGGTGTCTTAAATTACTGTTTTTTTTCTTCTTTTCAATCAATAAACTCACGTGGGAGTGCAGAAGGTGAGTGCTACATATTTTGACTTTATCAGTACTGTCACCGTTACATCCTTTATTCATGTCACATTTTATTCATATTTACGTATCATTTTGTGTTTCATTCATTTTGATTTTAATCTTTTTTTTTCCTCAACTACTTACATCTCATCCCACAAAGGGTAAACAACAGCAGCTCGCATCCGGATATTGCTCCCTGTAGTGTTGCTTCTCGTTTTGTTTGGATGAATTGTATCATCCGCTCAGGTAAAGCTATTCTCACAACTTGTCTTCAAATTGAAAGCAGCTGTTGTTGTTTGTTGTTTGGCATGGTTCATGACAGCAGACCATGCATGGTGGGACGTTTAAAAGTTTATGGGACTTGCACTTACATCTGCTCTTTCCCACACAGGGCAAACGACTTGTAGCTCTTTTGCCGTTATGTCATCGCTTGTTTTATTTTTATGCAACCTTCTGTCATCCTCTGTTTAAAACATCTGTTATTCAGTGAAAATGCTGATTGGAGGGAGAATCTGAGGACTTTTGTTTAATGAGCGATTTGAGAGAACCTGAATAGTCCAGCTACATAGACTTTCCTGGGTTTTGTCTAGTTGGTTCTAGTTGGCCTCATTGAGATCAGATTAAACTTTAATGGAAGTTTAATACATTTATTATCTTGAAATTGCAGTTTTTTTTTACAATTTCTTCAGAGCCTATTATCTTTAGTACTGACTGTGTTTTTTGGAGCACAGACAGTTCAGTGATACAGAAATAGCTGGTTACTGCACAATTATATTGTCTACTGTCAAAGGTTTAGGAGCTCCTCTAATAAATAAGCATCTGGAAGCACTAAATGCACGCATCGCTTAGAGTGCCTTAGAGTGACTTTTTTTTTATCAGTTAATGTAAAAGGTATGTGGTTGGGGCAAAATTTAATCACCATTCTGAAGTTTAGTTTAGTTATATCCAAGTTTTGTAGATAAAATGTGTGTTTCCACCCCTTCGTCATCAGAGACTTTTTAAGCTCATTGTCTTAAACATGAATCCGAAGCATCATATTAGCTTTGTGTTGCATTATTACGTTTGGATATGGTTTTATAGCAACATCATCTTTGATAACTCACCTTTACATGTTTTCAGTGTGTTTCAGTGTTTTCATAATGTGTTAAGTCAGGTGTGAGACCTGGACTGTGCTTTGTTCCTGTCATTCGAGTGATTGCTCTATCTTTTATATTTTTCCTTCCCAGGACTTTCTGGGCCAGACTTTCTGCACCCTTGGAGAAATCATTGGCTCTACAGGAGGGCGGCTGGAAAAGACTCTTTCGTAAGTCACCCCTCCATCCACACTTCCTGTTTGTTCTGTCAATGAGAAATTGACACTGTTTTCAAGTGCTCATGCTGAGTTTATGCATATAAGCAATTTAAATGTCATCGACTGGCAAAATGAGGGTGAAATGAGTCTCTCTCTTCCTTTTACATGTTTATTGACCGCTGCGGTGGAAAATAACACTACATGAGTCCTTCGATAATGGGATGTGTATGGATTCACTCAGTCTAAATAGCCACGTTTATTAGAGTGTGAGAGGCCACACAAACTTGTTGCATCAGCGCACACTGAGCTGCTGTTGTCGGAGTGGTATTGAGTGTGTCTTTTTCATGAGCAGTTCAGCCTGCAACAGTACAGAACAAATCAATGGTTTTCTCATACTAAATATAAAATGAAGACATGGTACATTTATTTCAAAAACAAATCCTTATTATTGAGCTTGACCAGTGTTAGATAACACACACACTCTGCTCTAAGGAGGATTTACTTGACCATCTCACTCTCAAACACAAATTCACCAAAATTTCGCACAATGGACAGTGGACACATTGAGAACATGCACACAGCATGGCTCTCAGTCCGACCCAGCACTTTGTGCTATATTGTAAAAAAATGCCACATTCCCACAAATGTGAAAAATGCTCCATAAATATAGTCTGATTGATTGACTGTCATATGATGACAGTGGTGTCCACCAACACTGAGAACATGTGCTGCAAACTTTGAGCCAAGCAGGTGAAACAATAACACAGCTGATAATATGCAGGGGGGATGCACAAGTGCATGGTGAAATTTCATCCAAATCTGTTCTTGATATCGAACTTTAAACTCAATTTACTAAAGTTACTTAAGTCATTAAAGAGACTCGTAATAAGTAGGTATTGATCTCCTGTTGAGATGTGCACACCACAAGATTACGTTTCTAAAGGTAAAGGCAAAAATATTGCAACAGTAAACTAATTAATAGAGATGACATACAGTTGAACAGAGACACAATGTTAGATGTGAGGAGGTAGATTTGGCTCTGTCAGGATCAAGAGGCAATACCCAGTTTTTAACTATATGCTTATAGGAATTAGAATTACCCCAGTGTCATGTCACTTCCATGGTTAGTACTGACTGAGTAGGAGCTAAAAAGTTTCTAGAAAACACAGCACTGGAACTTCTTATTTCACATTTCTTGCTCCTTATGTCACTGTTGGACCTGACACTTTCAACAAAGACATTCTGCAACATATCACCGAATGCAGCGCAGCCAAGAAGGATCTTCAGTAACTGTACATTTTTATTTTTAATTCTTCTCTTCCTTTCTCCCAGGCCATGACATGAATGCCACGCTGTTCACATTTCACACTGTATGATAGTTTTCAAAGTTTCTGGGTGTTCAAATCTCTGCAAAAGCTGCAAAAGCTCAGTTGAATACTCAACTCCTGAACTAATTCATGCATTAATACTAGCTAAATCTTCAAGCCTGTCTATTACAAGTCTGCCTGGCTTTGAAGACATTGCTTTGTCCCTTCTCTCAGCACAAGACGCACTGCCACTGACTTCAGAGGGACACGGTGATGAAGTCCAGTCGGCCAGGGACCAGGTTTTAGGCCCTGCTGCTGTCCCCTGGCAGTATCACTGTTGACATTTTTCAGGAGGCTTATCATGCTCAAACAGACCAAACAATCAGCTGGTTATGGTTCATTGTCAGCCCAAACATCACAGTCCTGGTCACAGTGCTGAGGACCCACGGATTTGAGAGACATTTTGGCACCACCGGTATGCAATATGAGTGAGGCTTGAAGCAATGAAGGGAAAACAAAAATAACCACCAAACATGATCTGAAGATTCTGAAATGTTTGTATGGGAGATATTGAAGTGATAATTTCCACACTGCTCAGTTATTGTATGCAAAGAAAAACATTTAGCCTGCCAAATTAGATTAAAAAATTGTCTGTTAGATTTGCACTCACTCACCCACGGTGCTGGCAGCACCGAAGAGATTTATAGATTTATGTCGTCCCTTTTAGATTAAATAGACTTTAAAGACAAGGATAATTACTCATGCTCATCGCAGACCTGCCACAAATCCCATGTGATTAATCATCTTTTCCCTATAACCCTTAATGGGATTCACCTTGAGGAGAGAAATGAGAAAAGTGACATAAGTGAAGGCTTACATGTAAGACCCCTGTCTGAAGGATCGTTACAGTGATTTATTCAGTGATTAATGGGAAACAGTGGAGATTTTCAAAGACAGAGGGGATTTATTTAGGACTGTACAGATAAGTAATCTGTCGATCACATGTGGAATGTAACTCACAAAACTTTTAATGGAAACAAACAAATGTAATAAAATTCTCAAGTCACTTTCTTTCTTAAGTCATCTCTTTAGCTCTGTCAAATAGAGAAAAAAGTGATTTTATAAGCTAAATGTTGCAACGGAATTTGACTTTCGTCACCTTTAGATTTCTGTTATCAGACATTAAAATGAGACTTACTCAATATGGCTTATTAACTGTTAAATGTTGCACAGCTTCTACGGTCAGTAGGTGCCGTTTGGTGCAGGGCAGGTAGCTGAGAGTGTGGTCTATCCAAGATTTCATGCTGAAAACTGCTGCTTGCTGATGACAGCCGTGGAATTTAATTAAAAGCGTGATGTTGGCCTGCTGTATGAACAAACCAATGAGCAGGGATTTTTTTATAAACTCTTTAGAGCTGAGGGTGATGGAGGAGAGACCTCTTTTTACATGGTCACTTCACTCTCCCTACACTACATTGGACTAAAACATGCAAATATCAAACTTGCTGCCATTCTGCACGATGCCACCAAAAGGCTTTTTTCCCACCTCTTTTAATCTCAATTACTCTCTGGCATTGATGCAGAAATCTTAAAATACCTGTGACAAAAATATCCTGTGGCCTGATTTTAGTTAAAAATCAAATGTATCCATTTACAAAGTACAAACAAGCAAAGCAATGCAGCACAACTGTCACGTTATTCCCTGATGATACCTTCTTACGGCTTGGGCCCCGTAGCTTTGTCAAAAAATACTCCCCTCCCTCCCCCCCTGTTCCCGCCTGGCTCTCGATGGCCTGAAAGATGCTGCAAGAGGCACAAGGACAGGAACCAGGAGGAAACATACAAGTGGAATTCCCAGAAAAAAGTGCGAAAGCTAAAACTGGGAAAACAAAACAATAACAGACCAACAGAGTGCAATCGCTATTCCCCCATATGGTCAGTGTCTCTGATGGCTGCCCGCAGGGAATAGACAGCTGTCTGGAGCCTCTGATAGATCAGACACAGCAAAGCCCAGGGGGAGTAACAGAGAAAGATGAAGGAATAAAGGGGAGGTGAAGAGAGAGAGAGACAGAAAGTGAAAGGGAGTTATGTGGAGGGTGACAGACAACTCAGTCGACAAGGGAGCAGGAGATGGATGCCAGCGAGAGGGAGGGGAAAGTAATTCAACTGAAGGAGAGGAGCAAAAAATAATGGATATTGAAAAGGTGCAAAAGATCGAGGAGGAGGAGGGAGAATGATAAAGCTGGAAAAAGGTAGTTGGGCCGGCTGGAAAAGAGAGATGGATGCAGGGAAGAAGGAGAACTGCAGAGTGCTGTGTGTGTGTGTGTGTGTGTGATCCCTGCACTTACAGTGCAACCAGTGAGAGACAACGCACATACACACAAGCAGGAAAGCTCAGACGAGGACAATACTGATCTAGGATATAAAAAGATGTATCGATTTTTATTTTCTTTCTGTATTTTCTGTCATCAAACACACACACACAGTTAAAAACATATATGGCTCTCTTAGCCTCCACATGTTGGTGGGTGTATGTTTTTATAGGTCAACAGTTTTAGAAGCGGGCTTCATGCTGTGAAGCGAACTCAGCACTTCTTTCCACTTACCTGTGTGTTTCCATGGCAGCCAAGAGGGGCTGTTAGCAGAGGTGCTAAGGGTACAGCAGTGATCCAAAAAGCACCCGTTTCCGGCAGTAAATGGGCAGCTTTGGAGGGGTGTACGATATAGACACACACACACAGTGTGACTTCATTGCAGAGGTGTTTTTAAGCCGATTTTCCTTGAGAGAAACTAAACCTTTCAAACTAACTAAAGTTTTTAACTTCGCCACGCCATCACCACAGAGCCCGGACAAATCATCCGTGTGTACGTGTAATCGAAAAAAAAAAAAAAGAAAATGAGGCTGACTATTAACAATCCCACACGCTGCCAGGCAGCCAGATGTAGATTGATTAGACGGTGAGAGCAGACTCCAAAAATCTATCTCCCGGGAAGGTGGTGTTGCTGGTGGCGGCGTGGTGAAATCACACCTGTCTGGATTTCGCCGCCATCCATTGGTCAGTCTGCCAGGGGGCTGGATGTGTAAGATTGGGGCCAGTTGGAGCCATGCCGTCTGCTCTGCGACTCGTGTCAGATCAGGCGGAGAGAGGTACACACATGGAGTGGAGTGGCATCATTTAATACACATGGAGGATGCGTGTGTGTGTGAAAGTGTTGCTGTGGTGGCTGTACTGTGGTCCAGACATAACTGTATTTAATGTGGGAGGATCCGGCGCAGAATATGGTGAAATGTGTTTTAAAGATGTTTTGTCTGTTTGTCTGTTTGTCTGTCTATCTAGCCATCCATCCATATATCTATCCATATATCTGAAAATCAGTGTTATAATATGTGGAGACTGTTTCAGGGTTAACTCCACCCATCTGTGTTGGAGCCTACCTGGTTCAGTTCCTTCCAGCCAATCAGAGACTCTCAGCTGCTATCAGTGGAGTGTTTAAACTCAGCCAGTTCATAGAGTGTTTGTTAGATTGTCTTTGTATTGTATTGTCTTTGTTTGACTCTCCAGCACTCATTCCTGTTCCAGACTTCTTTGATTCGACCCTTTTTGTTGCTCACCAGCCCTCGTGTCTCCTTCCTGCCTCATTGACCTTGTTTCTGCCTCATGCTCTACCAGCCTTTATCTGCGAATCTGCCTGCTCTGCTTCCTCCATAACATTAGCTGCTTTTGGTTCTCGACTCTCGCGGCTCTCCTGTCCTCCTAGACCGACCCACGTCCTGGAACTATCCTCCCTCTGTCTCTGCCCCGTCTGATCCACCTGTTTTCTGTCCCTCGACTCTGCTCCTCGTCAGAAGATTACCTTTGGTAGAGGTGAAGGCTCTACCAAAGGCCTGCTAGTTCCTGGACTCCATCTTGCAAAATGCCCACCTTTGCCTGCTATGTACCTACCTGTTGTTCCAGTCAATAAAGTCTTTTCGTCTTCTTCCAGTTTGTGTCCTGTTAGTGTTGCCTTAGGGTCCGGGTAAAAAAACAATGTTTATCTATAGCTTCTAAGTTAACACGATTCTAAGTTCCCCTTTAACTTTCAGGTTTTCAAAATTGATATGAGGTCAGTGTGTCTTGTTCTACTGCTCGTCCTCAGCCACACACATCTGTGTTGTCATAGTCTGTCCCCTGTGGTCTGCGTCCGGACTGAACAGTCACCTGCCATCTGCCCGCCCCGCTCTGCAGTGACAGGCACCACAACGTTCTGCTGCTCCTGATGCTTTAGCGGGGAATGTCAAACCTCGCGGTCTTGAAAATCTAATTTGTGACATTGCGCTTCTCCCCCTGCTGCAAACAAGATTAAAAAAAGTACAGTTATTCAGTTACACCTGTCCGTGTCAATGCATTTGGATATCACATCTCAAATATCGGCACCCTTTATGGGAAGCAGTGACTCTTGTTGTATCTCCTATTTCTTATGGCTATTGAAGAAATTCTGTTCTGTTGTTCAACAGATAAGTCAGGCCAGAGATTTACGACTGTTTATCTGCCACCTGGCGTGAATTAGCTGTTACTTTATCTCGTAAACCGCAGATATGCTGGAGAATGTCTCTGTTTGAGCAGGCGGCAATTAGCTTAGAGCTAGTTTCATGCTTGCCAGCTTTGAGCTTCTTGGCAAATAATGTGACAGTGTTGTTCCGCTACTGTCACAGATACAAACAGCTCTAATCTGTTACTAACACCACTTGTTGAAACAACAAAGGATGTGGTGAGGCAGGAATGACATTTTGGATAAGACTATTAGGGACTATTCTCAGTTTGAAATTAGGTTTTAGTGTTTTCATTTTTCTGTTATTGGTTAATGGCAGTGCATGAAAATCGAGTCAAGTCAAAAATATCAGTAGGAGCTTAGTTGGTGGGCTAATTATAGGTTTCACACATATTCATTTGTCGCTCAAACCATAGCAGTAGTAGTGTAAGGAAGAATAAGGACTTGTTAGGTAAATGAGAGTTAGGAGAAGTGATACTCTCTGAAGAGCTTGGTCTTCATAAGCCTTTGCTCTGATGGTGCTTAGTATCTCCTTCCACTGTTGGGGTCTACAAATGTATTTGTAGCTGTAGTGGTGGGACTACTAACAGAAACAAAAGATTTCATATTCTTTCATTTTTTTCAAGTGTTGATTATTTTGGTGTTGAAAAAGCTGATGGCTGATGAATGATTGTACACTCAAGGTTCCAAGGAATCACAACTTTTAGTGACGAAGTCGTATGTTTAATGCAGTCGCAGTGGGTCCAAACATCAGAAGCCGTTTTCAGATTCTCACAAATGCGATACCACAAACAAGCTGAGAAACCAATCCGACCATGGTGAACTAATCGGGGGAAATCACATATTGCATTGTTTGGTCAGAATAATAAATATGCTCACTGAGCTGTTAGATAATATCTGTGGCTGAGAGCCTGGCCAGAATCGCAGAAATTATTGGGTAGTTTCCCAGACAAAGAAGGAATGACAGGACAAGAGACCACAAGGTTAACCAGAGATCTGTCAGGAGACTGTACTGCCTGTCGCCTTACTAAAAGCACATGGCAGCCTCGCTTGGATGGGCTTCCCCATCAGCTGCTTACGGCTCAAGAACTGCCTTTTGACTATACTTCATGCGAGGTCTTGTAGAAAGAATGAAAACCAGATTTTTTTATTGTTTTTTTTTTATTCATCCTCACAGCAACATTGGAGCATATCTAGATTGGTTAAGCAGAGCTCTAATGAGTCTCTATGGCAAGAAGTGCATCTGATGAACGGGGGAAACGCACCAGGCTAAATACTTTCTTTACGAAGCAGAGGAACTCAGGGTCATTATTATTCCGTCGTCAGCGAGCAGTCAAGGCCCAGACTGATACTCTGGAGCCCGGGCAGCCCTCGTATTGCTGTCCGACACACTGTGTGGGTAAATTCATAAATAATTCTCTTGCCATAGCTTCCTGGTGCAGCTGCTGGGCTGCAGGAGCAAGAGAAGAATGGACGGACTTCAAAACTACTGTACGTCACGTATTTATAAGACACGGATGTAACATACTCCTTTTTCTCATCTTCAGTGCTAAACAGGTTTCACCTTTGTGGTCACTTCATTTGTTCTCTCCTCTCAGGCCACTCACGCTCTTTCTTGCACATTAAAGCCAAGACAGTGCGTGTGTTGTTTTCAAAAAGTTTTACACTTGTAGACACCACTGTGGGAAACAGGTGAACATGTGAAGACAGAAAAAAAAAACACAGAAGAGAAACTCGTGAAGAAAACCGCAAAGCGTTTTATCTTTTCTTTGGTCTGTAAATGACATGCATCAAAGCAAGTTTTTGGCAATATAAAAACAGAGATCGAGTCACATGGTAGCTAACACTCACATGTCACAGTATGGGGGACTTGAAAGGCAGAGTAAAGGTATCAAAGCCCAAATGCTGTGGCCATGCCAGCAGTTTGACTTCAGTGTTTTTGTAGCTGTGGAGACAATAGACATCTCTCAATGTGCTTCTCAAAAGCACGGTGGCATGTGGTCTTGGCTGATGGTAGACATGTTGCACACTGAATAAAACAAGTCTAGTGCCGATGAAAAGTTAAAGTGACAAAAACGCTGAACGTGAGCCGTTTCAAACGTTGACGATTGACCAAATTTCAGGAAAAAAACAAGAGGAGAAAATAAACAGAGCGAAGCTGCCAGAGGGGATGTATCATCTGAAAAAGGCTCGGTGCTGGACCTTTTGTTCTACTCTGCTTTTAGCAGAGATCCAAACGCGTTAGCTGATCACAGTGTTTGCGTAATAACCTTGGAAGGCAGAACAGCTACAACATCCATCCATCCATGATCTTACTCGCTTTGTACGCAGTGCTGTCGTGGGGGTTTGGTGGAGCCAAACTTCACACTCACACTTACATCTGGGCAATTTAGAGTCTCCACTTTGTGCAGCATTATGCATATCATACATTTCAATAATGTGCAATATATCAGCTGTGCTATAATTGCTTCCATCATGTGCATTGACTATTTGCTCTGATGTTTTTATAATCATATTCTATATATTTTTTTATGTATCTCACAAGAATTTTTTTTTTTCTAATTCTGATTTGACTAATCTTATCACACTAAAGCCCATACAGTGTGAGACAATGATGTCTGCGGGCACCATTCCTCAACATCTTATGTGTGAGGCCGTCTTTCATTCTTCCTTCTCGCTTCTTTATTTCCACCTTTTTTTTACCCCTTCACTCAAGTGTCGTCTCTCCCTTTGGGCTCTCTCCTCTCCTCTGCTCTCTTTTGAACTCGTCTTGTGATTCAGGGAAGCATAATGAAGCAGCAGCAAAGCTTTGGCCCCCTTTTGTGCCCGAAATCTGCCAGAAAGTTGCCCCTCATTTTCTCTCTCTCACTCAAAATGTGTCCCTGCTTTCTTTTTCCCAGAGCGTGAAAATCCACGCTCTTCTCTCCTTTTGTTCAATTTCCTTCTCTTTTGTGGTGGGTCCTGTAATTGTTCTCTAGCTGCAGTCAGTTTGGCCTCGAGACTTCACATTTAATGGGAGTTTAAATGCGAGGGAAGTTGGAAGAAAAACAACCTTTACAGGCTTCATCCATAAGTACATTTTATGAAAGAAAAACTGGGGGTGTGATTGAAGGCTTGCATGTAGAAAGCACACACTTATTTGCATGTTACCTTGTAAGTAAATGATGCAGGACTAATAGTGAATTACGTAATAATGCAATAGTGTTGCAATCTTTTGTTTGCATATTTTAAGCATTTTTGTCTGTATAATTAGAAATAATATATATATTACATGTATTGTTTCAAAAGTAAGGATGACACAGTTGCTTAATGAACCTCACATCAAAAAGCTCTCATCTCGAAGTTCAACTCTCAATCTGACCGAGGGCCTTTCCATGTCGAGTCAGTTTCTTCCCATGTCTGCATGTGGAGATGGAGACCGAATTGCCCCAGGTGTGAGTGTGACAATGAATAGTGTGTGTGTGTGATGGACTGGGGACGTGTCCCGGATGTGTCTTCACCGCACATGTGATGTGGAGATAAGTGGTTACGATAATCTTTGAAAAAAATGTTTTAAAAAGTTCAGCTGCCTGGGTCGCACTGATGCGGTTGTTAAAAGCGACTCTTAAAACGTAATGGAAACGGTCGATTTCAATAAGTCACACATTGCTGTGTCCGTCTTCGGAAATGACGTTTGACAGTGCGGCCAGGACTGCAACTGAACTTTCTCTTGTTAATGTGACTGTCGACACGCTGCGCTGCCACCTATTATAATAACAGCTTACAGCTATGAATGACATCTGCTTGGCAATTGTATTATTTATGTCATGCTACAATTACGCTTCCTCTCAGTCTTTCTCTCTCTCTCTCTCTCTCTCTCTCTCTCTCTCCCTCTCTGCTCTCAGTGGGATTCCAGGGAAGAAGTGTGGAGCTATTATCTTTACTGCAGAGGAGCTCAGTAACTGCAGGGTCAGTACACACACACACACACATTCAGACACGGACATAACCCAAGTGCTTCTGCAACATTTTCATATCATCTGCATCTCTATTTGCCCTCACGCTGTTGTTGTAATACACACACAGACCCACACGCACACACACCGAATCTCACCCACACATTAAAATGTTTTAAAGATGGGACGATCTTTCAAAAGCACACCATAAAGTCGAACGAATATCCTCCAGTTTAATCTGTAAATGACCCTGTAAATGACGTTTATTTTCCGGCGCTAAAAATCCCTCGTTGTGTGGCGCAGACCACCCCCACAGCTGTTTAAAATGAGCTGTCAAGATGGTGTCCTGCTATGAACTAAGTGATTTTTCTTCTCCATTTTACCATTCCCTTGCCTCAGTAGTATAGTAATACCAACCAGGAGGTCAGATGTTTACGGGATTTGCCTATGTATGTGTGTGTGTGTGTGTGTGTGTGTGTGTGGGTGAGTGGTTGTGTGTGTGTGTGAGTGTGTGTGTGCCTGCACACACGTTCCAGAGACCCTTATGTGAACTGGCTTATCTCACTTGTGTTTACCGTTGCTACTCTGGGATTTTACGAAATGTTACTCAAACATACTGAGTGTGTGTGTTCATATAGTATATGCGTATATGTGTGTGTGTACGTGTGTGTGTGTGTGTATGGGCTGACAATCCCTGCCTGTCAATGACAAGTTTAGGTTTTCCATGATGCCTTCCTACAGGAGACAGTGACTAAAAAGCCTCATTAAGGAAAAAACTGTCCTCCCATCCCCTGGCATCTCAACACAGAGGCAGGAATAACTGCTGGAACATATCATTCATATGTATGAGGCTGCTCCTCTGCCTATCTGACTACATTACTGACAGTCTGTAATAAAAGCAAATTTGAACGAAATGGCAGATTCCAGTCAGGAATTGGTTATTAAGCCGTTCCGACTGCTGGTTTTTGGGATTCAGATGCACATTTGTATTGTCATTATGCAGAGGTTTTTTTTTTTTTTTTCATACACCCAGGGACTGAAAGCTGGAGGATTGTTTTCTTCATTATGTACTGTAGAAACGAATTCCTGAAGACATGTCACTCCTCTAGAAATGAAAACTGTGATTGTTCTGACGCTCAGCTAAAACTGCTCGTCTTCTCCGGCAGGATATTGCTACCATGCAGCTGTGTGCCAACAAGCTGGACAAGAAAGACTTTTTTGGAAAGTCGGACCCCTTCTTGGTTTTCTATCGGAGTAACGAGGACGGAACGTGAGTCTGCACATTCAGGGTGGACGCAGATCTTTTACCTGCGTCTTTAACCCTTTCCCACCACTGATTTGCCCGGGGAACAAGCAATGTGTGAATCTTTCATGGACCACTATCAGGGATATAAACAGCCTGAATTAATTATTCATATAAGAACAGATTGCATATTCTAGGTGTGATTTTAGCTCATTATCTAAGAATGAAGGTTGAAGTTAGGAAGCCTCTGGAAAGTGCGGGCAGAGCTTTCCACTCTTCCTTTTATACACAACTCAAACTAATTTTGGTTTCACTCCCCCGGTGACCAGAACCTCCAGTTTTAATAAAATTGAAATATGGCTCCCTCAGTGGCTTCTTTTCAAGTTGCAGCCAACTCTGCAGTCGAGATGGAAATTAGAAATATACAACACAGAAAAGTCATTTCAGGTTACACTTTCGACCTCTGTACACTTTACAGAGTCTTATTTAATGCTCTGTTGCTACAAGCCATTTTCAGCACTCACCTTAAGTGGGTCAAATGTACCATTAAGAGAGTGCTGATCCAGGATCTGCAACTGTTGTTGAGGCAGTGCTTGTATCCGACATAAAGGAAAAAGAAAACAAACTTTTCCATTAGGCTTGATTTGCAGGTGACGTCGAGGACAAAGATGACGTATGTTCATGCAAATAAATATACAAAAATTGACAATCTCTATTTTTGGTATGTCTGAATTTAACACCATCCTTTGAGGTTTATCTCAACCTCGAAGATTAAAACCTTAATCCACTGCTCTGCCTCGGAGGCATGTTTGTGGCAACAGCAGATACTGTGTAATAAAACCAACAAGAACAACAACCCTCAAAGCATTCCGTAGCACTGCAAAGGAAGTGGCAGATAAGAGATGTTGGATTACCTTCACAGGTACAATGTGAATGATATAAATGTGCTGTCTCTTTAATGGCCCGATGTCTGTTATTTTGCTGGCAGGTTCACCATCTGCCATAAGACAGAGGTGATCAAGAACACACTGAACCCAGTGTGGCAGCCCTTCACCATCCCTGTAAGAGCTCTCTGCAATGGCGACTATGACAGGTCAGAAAACACAGCGTACAGTTCTCTTCCACATCCAGACTCAAGTCAATTAAATGCCACTGTGTCAGATTTTTATCACAGCTTGGACATTGGAGAACCACGTGCCCTGTTTTCACGTCTGTATGCCTCTTTTGTACATGACACACCTGTTGTTGATTCAAATTCATGGCTGTAAAGCACTTTGAGCTGCCTTCCTTGTCTGAAAAGTGTTTTCATTCCTTATGTGTGTTATTATTATTATTATTATGGTTATTATTATTATATATGAATCAGAATCTGCATGAATAGCACACCTTGATTTTCTTTGCTCTTTACATGAGTGAAAGAAGGAACCGCATCCAGGAATAGCAGAGATCATTTAGAGATCATTTTGTGTTATTACTGAGAGGGAAACCGAATAAGTCTCAGGCAGCCTCCTGTGTGGATGACATCATCTGTTGCTGGGGCGGTCAGAATAATGCCAGCAGTCGGTCATGCTGTCCCAGGGACCAGCACTGGTGTTATTGAGACTGACTCAGTGTTCACACAGCACACATTCACAGTCATGATAGGCAATGGTGCTTCCAGTGCCACTAAGTGCCACAAAAATAGAACATACCTGCAAGTTGCACTTTTTTCAGTAGTTTGGCTGGTCATGCGGCCTATATTTCAAACAGCTTATATATAAAAACAAATATGCCATACCATCTTAAACCACACTTGTGACCACAGATCAATGTCAGTCATGTGACTGACAACCCCCTCACTTAAAGATAAGTTTAAACTCCCCTAGTGGCTGTTTGTTTTTGGACTCATATGAAATAAATGTTTGAAAAACAAATGTGACTTATAGACTGATGCGACTTACAGATGTTTTTTTCTTCTACTTCACAACATATTTTTGGACAGATACAACCACTACCCTGTTGCGAGATATATAGTTCTGGAAAACACAGTATGTGTATATATATGTATATGCTGTAGGTGTGACTTACAGTCTCTGGTACGCTCTAGGAAACAGTTAATAGAGGATGAGGTGGGTTCACTTAACCTTTTGCTGTCCAGTTGACTTGATGCCTGAAACATCTTGCCAAAGCATTTAGAACAATGTTTGGGACGTGAGGACAGAAACTGAAAGTGAAAGTTTCCCTTTCCCTATATACAACCTTACCTATCATCTGTATTTAAGTGTTTTGTATTTCATTAATGCATACTCTTCTACTACAAAGCCTGCTTGTTGTATTGCTTTGCTAATATTTGCAGGGATGTTGCTGAAAAACCACTTGGAAAAAAAAAGCTTCATATTGAAAGCATTTTTACTGAAGTTCCATTACTCACAGGAAATGCCCCACTGTCATTCCTCAAAATGATAGAAGAAGACTAGTAGGTCAATTGTGAGCATTTTCTCTCAGCAGATGAGTCAGAAATATGGCAAAGAACTTTGGAGCAGGAAAGAGCAGCCAAACTGAGCAGGTTACAGGCTGAAAACCTCTCAGCAAGGTAGCAAACACTTTCACCTCCACCATGTCCAGGTGCAGCTTAAAAGCACATCAGAGTTTCTCAGAGAAGCCTGGACAAAGGCCAGTTTCTGCCCGACTTTATTAAAACAACGGTGGTTTCTTTTCTTGCTTTGAGAGTGTGGCATGTAATATTAAAGGGGACATCTACTGCACAGCTTCAGACAGTTTGACTTTACAAGTTATACTGAGTGTATAACTAAAACAAGTTATCACATGGGCTCTAGCACATCTCCAAACCATGGCATGTTCACCAGTAACTGGCAGGACAGACTTCCATTCATCCATCCATCCATCCATCCATCCATCCATCCATCCATCCATCCATCCATCCATCCATCCATCCATCCATCCATCCATCCATCCATCCATCCATCCTGCCATCCTGCCATCCATCATCTTTATACCGGGTTATACACACACACACAACATTGATTCTCACAGTCACTCTCAGCTGAGCCTTCGTTTGACCTAAACATGCATGTTTTTGGACTGTGGGTGGGTGATCTCTTTCCTTTTGATTTTGCTCTAGCCACAGCTCAGAGAACTTGACTTTATACAGGATATTTTCTTTTCGTTCTGCAGTCTCTTCTTATTTACCTGAGCCTTGCTCCAAACAGGTGTTCTTGAAGCCTTCCACAGTTTTTGCAGTCTGCTTTCTTTCAGTTCTCGCTCCTGTTCCAAGTCATTTGAGAGGTGTTGCTGGCATCCGATTCAGAATCATTATATTTCCAAAAATCTGTTGAAGGGGGTGCAGTTTTTCAAGGATCCAAAAATTATTCTGTTTAGTGTGATTCAAATATTACACAGCATCCTGACTTTATTTTGGAATCAAGGTAATTTACTTTTCCAGAACAGTTTGACTCTGTAGATTGTAGTATGGTCATGAATACCCATTTTCCACTGCTGCTTACACGGTTTGGAACACTTCTCTCTGTTTTCCACCAACAAATAACTGGCTTTGGCCATGAAAAACTGTTAGTGTGTCCAGGACCAGCAATATCAGAAGCTAGTGTGGACTTACTGAAATCATTGAAACAACAAGACCACCATTTAAGGAAGTACAACGCTCAAAATGGGGACATCAACACTTCAGTGTCCTTTGCTTGGTCCTCTGGGACAGACTGGCGACGACGTAACTACATGTGCAATCATCTAATGATGTGGCTCTCAAGGGATGGAAAAGCCACTAGTTCTCAGTTTTTCTCAGCAAAGCTAACCTGGCCCTGAATCAGCACTGGAACTGTTTTGTTGGAAAAGGGCTCTAAGTGTCTTACTCGACTCTGTAATCGGCAGGTTTTCCAAATCAACAAAATTAAAGACAGGAGAAATGTTCAATTCAAGTTTGTTGGTTTGCCTCATTTTCTATTCAAACAATCCCAGTGAGCAAATCAAGTAGCAGAACATCCAAAACATTTATGTAGCTTGTAGCTAAGTCACAATTACATGTATCATCCAACAACAATTTATGTTATTTTGTGCCCAGTAGGACTACCCAAGTGCCTTGCTGAGCAACTCACTCAGCAAGGCACTTCAAAAATGTAGTAATGCCGCTAATTTACTAGTGTTTAATGTATTTAATTTAATTCATACTTTCCCCTCAGTGATGCTCTGCTAGCTATGCTAATGAGATCAATCTCATATATTTTAATGACTCGAAAATACACATCACATCTGCCTTCTCACAGATACTGTGGCAGGAACTGTGCATATGTGGTTGCTTTTCACTTTCGCTAGACTTGTCTGAGTGGAAACTAATCTGAACATACGTAGGATGTGAGCTCATAAAACAGCCAGTACTGTATATGCTGCACCAATAATCCCCCTCAGTGTGACATTTTCACTGTTTAATCAGTTTATTGTGTGGCCTCTAATTAAATCATGCTCCAGGTTTCTGCCTCTAATGACAGGAGATGAAAGAGTACATCTAAGATGTTCTCTGTCTATTTCAGGACTGTGAAGGTAGACGTCTACGACTGGGATCGAGATGGAAGGTAAAATCATCAGCTCGCTGTAACCTTGTAATTCACATCGATGTCTCTCAAATGTCAGGAGAAAACGAAATGCCTTGTGTACATTCTGTGCGTGAAAATCTGAAAGGTTTTGATGTGTCACAAAACAAATTATTATGCGGCAAAGAGAGACATGAAAGTGGGAGATTGACAGAAATTGAGATGGAGAAAAGGATGTGGATAGAGACAAAGACACGACCGTCTCATCAGATTATAAAATTTGTGTTTGTGCCTGTCTTTTGTGTGTGTGTGTGTGTCTGTGTGTGTGTGTGTGGGTGTTGTTTGTCTGCAGCCATGACTTCATTGGTGAGTTCACCACCAGCTACAGAGAGCTGTCTCGGGGACAAAACCAGTTCAATGTCTATGAGGTGAGACCTGACTCGGGGGTGGCTGTCATTTACCCGATTGCTTTTGCTCTTGTAACTGCTTTTCTCCCTGCAACTCTCCAAACACTGAGGAAAATGTACACTCTCTGCAAAAGGCACTGAATACATATTGAGGTGAAGTAATAAAAAAATGCAGGTAACTCAAGACATGATGAAAATGGCTGCCGTCAAAGTAGAAAGGCAGATGACTAACCTAACCTGACCTTTGAAGGAATGGATTATGTAGGCAAGGACATCTTTTATGTCATTGATTTTTATATGGTTTCCACACCATCTGTGTTCTTATTTTTATACAAGACAGGAAAAAATGTATTAGTAATTGGACTGAATGAAATAGAGCGGAAAAAATAATGCTGGCAGAGTCTGTTAAGGTCAGCTACCACTAATTGGCCTGTGTGAAGGGGATGTCAGTCATACAGATTTGCACTGCGGTTTGAATGCTCCCTCTTTGTTGACAGATATCTAAACTGCAATAGTGCTGCAGACTTCTTGAAAGTCTTTCTGGACATATCAGTTCAAGATACATTTTACAAAGCGAGTGGAAGCTAGTTAGCCTGGCCCGCCAACGTTGGAGCTGCTCCCATCAGGCTTTACTTTCTGTTTATGTAATCACAGCTCCCACACACTTGTGTTTGTCCTGCGTTACAGAGAGGATGGGGTCGAGCTTGCGTTAGCTGTCTCTGTAATTTGACTCATGATGAGTAATGTGAGGAGTCCTGTAATCACCACTGGGGATGAGCAACAACTAGCAAAAAACAAAAGATGCATTTTTCTTTCGCTCCGTCCACACAGCTTTTGCACAACTGGATCCAGCATAGATGGTTTGAAGAATAGTTTAATCTCTTCACCTCCCACCAGAGTCCGTTTATATCTTCTCTCCTCTCTGTACTCACAGTTAAACATAATATTAGTTTCGAATCATGAGCTGCCAGTATTATCAAGGATCCGTTGAATAATTCATGCTTCTTATTAACCATCATTCTGTGATCTGAAGTGGTTTTACAAGGACCCTCTCAATCGCTAACTTACTTTTCTCTTATCACTGGAAGGTTTTAAATCCAAAGAAGAAAGGCAAAAAGAAGAAATACATCAATTCTGGAACTGTGAGTCCACCCACCTCTCCCATGCCAATACATAGCTGCAGAATTAGAATTAGAATCTGTTGTCTTGTACATTTGTATTGGTATCATCACCTCTTAAATCTGCTTCTCTCTCCTGGACTGCTCTGCTGTCTGGCCACCTGTTTCTCTTGTTCCTTCCCGTCTACCTGGCCCTGGTCCCTTTTCCACCCTCCTGTGTGTGTGTGTGTATGTGTGTGTGTGTGTGTGTGTGTGTGTGTGTGTGTGTGTGTGTGTGTGTGTGTGTGTGTGTTTGCCAGGTAACTCTGCTGTCCTTCAAAGTGGAGTCCGAGTATACCTTTGTGGATTTTATCCGTGGAGGGTGAGTAGAATAATAATTAGCCTCCTCTCACAGTAAGTGTCAAGAGCCACCATTTTGATTGTGAGTGTTTGTGTTTGTGTGTGTTTGCGTGTGTGTGTGTACGTGTGTGTGTGTGTGCATGGTTACTTTGAAGATACTAGATTGAATTTCCCAAAAGCCCTTCACTGCATTCACATTGGCTCTGAAGAGGCAATGTTTTGGGAGAAATTTACGCCAGTAAATCTCACTGAGATGGCCTAATTTATTCAGTTCATTCACTTTTAATTACTGGTTCCATTTGTTGTACCTAATTAGACCTTCAAGATGGTGAAGGGAACACTGTCCCACCATACTAATGAGCCACTTATCCAGTAAACTCATTGTCGTCCATTGTGCTGTTCTGTATACGCTTTCAGGAGATTCTTTGCCCGAGAAATCCTCTTATTTGTTGTTGCACTCTTCTCCTTTTTTGACCACAGAACACAGCTGAACTTCACAGTGGCTATAGACTTCACAGCGTCCAATGGTAGGTCACACACTGCCGTGTTTCAGATGTACGCCTCTGCCTGAGACGCGCTGCCACTCACCGTGCTGTGCCTGTGTGTGTATTATAACGCTTCGCTGGCTCCTCGCCATTGCATCACAGCACAGATAGACGAGACGTGATCCCTCAACCATTTCGGACTTCCATCAAACGCAGGAAACGGGGCTGTGCAGCTTGCAGCTTGGGCCGCATGATGCTGCCAGTGATGTCTCTCAAAAACAAGATGGAAATAATAGTTCCTCATCAATGTTCAACACCTCTGTTGTATTTGTTATATTTAGATTGGCATTCTGTCTTGTCAATATACGACAAAAATCACCTGTCGGTACCATCATTATGTTCACTGGAAGCATGTGAGAGTGGCAATACAGCCTTTCTCATTGTTTCTTTGTTTACAAATATGTTGATTATTATTATTTGTATTTTGGATGATATGTCTGCCTGCCCTAGCTTTGCGGATTTATAGAAGTACGTTGAGGCTAAATCTATTACATCTTTGCATAAATTATGCAATATCCCTTTGGGGATAAATAAAGTGCTTGTTAATCATTTCTTATATATTCTCCATATTAAAACGACAAACAATTGGAGACATTATTTGTTCCTTGTCAGTTTTGTACAACCCAAACTACCATGAGAATTGAGCTTGTTCGTGAATTAAGAGTTATCGGGTCCACTCATATTCTCATTTTTTCCAAAGGATTTTCAAGTTTTCAGACAATCTAGTATGCAGACTGCACCTTATATCTTCCTTCGTCATACAAATGCTTTAGAACTGGGAGGTAATATGGTTGTCATCCCAGCATGATTGGAAACTGAGTTTTCAATGCAAACTAATACAAGCTGTTACAGCAGAGAAAATAAAATTATATTTTAGTTGAACGCTTTAAGGGTCTCACAGTGGTGAGAATTTCTATCGATTGCTCTGCACAAGAGAGGAGGACTTCCAGCATGACAACTAGACAGTGTGTAATGAACCCTCTCTTGATTTAGTTAGGGCGCCTTTTAATTATGCCACTTGCTGTTCTTTTATAATGACACCTTCTCTTGGTGAAACTACCAAAATCACACAACTCAGCTTTTGCATTTTCAATTGTACATGCAGCGGGCTCAATACTCTCTAATGTGACATGACCTTTATTCATTTTTCAGTTACACCTCTGTCTTGAATTTACTCTTACATTATGGTCTTATTTTGAACCAGCCAACAGTGCAAAGGACTGTGCAAGGTGCACAGGGTGTGGAAAAAGTCTTTGGTATTTCACGGCTGGACACACGTGTTACACCTGCCTCAAAGTGGGAAGCTTGATGGGATTAGGAGGAATATGTTATCACAAGTTGTGTAAGGCGCAGGCGTCTATGCCGGCTAATGAAATCACATCTCTCCTTTCATTTCCATGAAAGCGGGGCACTTGTTTCACAACAGGGAGTAAGCCCAGACCCACTTAGAACAAGAGGAAGAGCTGCTGTTGGCACTCAGTCAGATTTTACAATGATTCTGTTGCTCAAAATGTCATAATTGTGTAATTGTGTCACACAATTGCATAAATTGATAATTCCCCATAGCAATCCTGTTTCACAACTCTTTGATTTTCAATAAAATCTTATCTGCAATTCTTGGGAGATATGTTTGAAAGAAAACACAGTATTATTATGTTCGATTCATGAATCATCTCCTCATTTTCTTATGTGACTTTGCAGGTGAGACACATTATTACCCATTGATATTGACTTGGTTTGTTGTGTTTGTCCACCTCCAAGGTAACCCCTCTCAGCCCACCTCCCTTCACTATATGAGCCCTTACCAGATGAATGCCTATGCCATGGCTCTGAAAGCAGTGGGTGAGATTATCCAGGACTATGACAGCGACAAGCTCTTTCCTGCCTATGGCTTCGGAGCTAAGCTGCCCCCCGACGGCAAAATCTCCCACGCCTTCCCACTGGTAAGATGCCCACGTGAAAGCACGTGCGCTCGCATGAACTCACAGACACACACACACACACATATGGTTCAGGCCTAGCAGGGTGTGGCTGGTTACCCGGAGCCGTCACTGCGACGACAGCTGGTCGCACAAGTTGAGTGAGTTGGCTCATCTGCCCGCCAGCAGGATACTCACAGCATCCTCTCCGCTTCATCCTCGCATCCTCCTGAGGGATCAGGGACGGCCAGTGGGAAACCGCTGGATGCTGTTGCCAAGTGGAGCCAACTCACTGCTTGCCTTGTCAAAATAGCGCATCGAAAACTCTGGAGTTAAAAATATAGGAAAAGTAATGGGGTTATTAAAAAAAATGGCAATTTCAATCTCACAGTCCCCATTAATAAAATAGTGCATCTTTCATTGCAGACCCTGTAAAGATACATATATCACATATAAAATCTGGTTAGACAGTAAGAAGGTGTTGTTACTTATTGTGGTCTCAGCCAGTGTGTCCAGAGTGTCACAGTCCAAAACAATGGGTCTCAGATCAATTCAAGACTCTAGGTATGAGTTTGAGCGTGAATGGCGTGTGTGTGACTGGAGACCTGCCCAGTTCACCTTATGTGTGCTGGAGATAAGCACTGGCAGATCCATCGGTTACAGGTAAGCAGGTAAGACAATGCAAGAGGGATGGATGGATCTCAAGCTGTGCAGCAGAGTCTATAGGGATCTTTACACCCTTAGAGATGTTGAATTTCCCTGAACCATGGTTAGATAAACTTCCCAGTTGCAAAGGCCTTCTTCTAACACACAAACACAGTGGGAAAAAGATAATTTTAGATATTCCTACTGCATAAAAGAGAAAAGAATGAGAAGAGAGAAGTAATTATCTTTATGAAAACTGTGTGCTGTGTGTTGCAGAGTGGTGACAGCGACAGTCCAAACTGTGTGGGCATCGAGGGGGTCTTGGAGGCTTACTTTCAGAGCCTGAGGACGGTGCAGCTCTATGGACCCACCAACTTTGCACCCGTTATCAATAAAGTGGCAAAGTAAGTTTGTGTGATGAATGAAGAGTACAATCTCTTCCTTATTTTAGTGTTTGCAGACCTCGATCAGGGCTGATGAGCATCAAGCAGCTTTGGCATCAGATTAGAGATTTTGTTTTATTTAGGAGACAGCGGGAGACAAATCAACATGCGCATGGATAAGGGGGTTACAGCACCCCATCGGCTGGTAATCAGTTCAAGTGTGTCATCTCATTTCAGTAGGAATATTTTAAAAATAAAAAACTGACATACAGAGTCTTGATAACCTCACTTTCCATTCAAACAGCTAATTGTGCAACCTTTCAGAACGGTTCAGAACGGTCTCAATTTGCCTGTGTTGCCCTTTGTTCAGTGTGTTGGAGGCATGAACTTTTAAATTAATTTATGAATGCCAAATAGTATTCAGTTAATCAGTGAAAATTATTTTTATTCTTTTTTGTTCTTTTTTTATAGAAAGTATTACAACTTTTTGGATTTCAGATTTGGTTTTACTTTTATATTTATGTGTCAAATTTAGGTTTCAGAAGTTGTAATGCAGGGAACAGTCCCAGTGTCTGCCTACAATTTTACTTTTTTTAAGGGTTTTTAAGGGACATCTCTGAATTTTTAATATTTACTCATCTTTATTTCATTCCAGCATCTGCTCATCAGTGAATACACTGCACATGTTTTAATAATAGTAGCATACAATTATTCATATATAATGAAGAGACACATCGATAAAACTACTTGAGGGCCCTAAGAGTGGATTTTAACACATTTCTATGACTGCAGACCATAAAACCTTTATGTGTTTTGAACTTTGGGGGAATATCAGAAAAGCACATGGCAAAGCTATAGACTGGTGGGTGTGTTGACTGACAATATGGCAGCCATTAAAATGAATGGAAGGGAGTCGATCCATGACAGGAAACAGAGATTACAATGATAAGATCATATTTCAAATTAAAGACAGAGATGAATAAGTGAGCTAGAGTAAGTTTGTATTTTTCATTTCATTATTAAATATGTCTGATTTCTGGGTGAGGATAAGAAGATTTGAAACGAGAAGAAGGTTAAAGAGAAAGATTGATGACACAACCCCCATGATTGTTCTGTTAGCAGTGTTTGACAACATGGTGTCGAGGAACAAAAGGCTAAGCAGTGGTTCAGAGATCACTCACTAAAAACAAAAGACAATTCAAGTGCTCACACACACACACACACACACACACACACACACACACACACACACACAGCAGTGAGGTTAATATTCTGACACAGTCACTATAAACACGTACATAGAGGCAGGCAGATCAATGTTGTGCTCATCCAGGTGGAACAGCTAAATCACTGGTATTAGAGGCTGCCTGCCTGCAATAAATACACAAACAGCAGGTGAAGGACAGACACATACACACACACACACATACACACATCTAAATGCATACAAGCACATGCATGTCAAAACAGCCCTCAAAATTCATCTGGTATCATGTCAAGCAAGAGCTGCTATTTTGTGGAGAGATTAATTTGCTTTTCCCATCTAATCCACGCGTTGGAGAGGGAATGAAGTGTGGTGGTAACATTGAGCAAGGTCACATGATTTTCTTGATGCCATGGTTTGTGGTGCTTTTTGTTTTTGAAGAGCCTCTACTTTGCCCAAGGTTGTGGTTTTAGCTAATAAACAGCTCAGTAATGTGAAGCCGTGGAAACAACATTTAGAACAATAGGTTTCCATGGAGTTTGGCAGAGGTTCAAACTGAGTCTATGTGAGACTTCAACCAAATGATTTTTCATTTGAGATATTCTTAACTGAAACAGGCTAAGGAAGTTTTTTTTTTCTCATATAATGCATGTTTGTGACTTACTTGAAAGTTTAATGTGCCTTTAGGTTTTATTGACAGAATAATTTGAACTGACTGCAAATATATTCCCTGTTTAGAGGAAGTAAAATAGAGTTCAAACTTTCTGCTCACTTCATCGTCTCCACATAACCTTGAAGGTGTCGATTGCTTTTACTGAGAAAAGCTTGTATTATGTCACCAAAAACAATCTAGCTCATTCGACTGTCAATTTCTCAACTGTATTAAACTTTAAACACTAATTTTCAGCAAGGTGACCCAGCCAAGAAGACATTCCATTACATACACGTGTCAGCAATCTAAATGGATGCAAATCTTAGTCTGGCAAGTCCACAATAATAGCTAAGCATGGTGGAGAAGATATTGTTTGATTAAACTTAGTTTGATTTTTCTGAAAAAAAAAACTATTATTAAAAAGTGACATGATAAACAAGACAATTAGTGATGATACGAGTGACATTGATTCCTGCCCTACTTGGTCGGACAAGAACAAGAACAACTTTTGTTATTAAAAGACTGAGCAGTGATGACTTTGGCTCATCCAAGGTTGAAATCCTGGCACCACATTGTGGCCTTCCACTTATACAGCCTTTACTAAGTCTACCATTATAACATGAGGGTTTCTCCAGAGTAATTTACATCTCAACGTGTGGCGAGCAGAGGAGGAAGTGGAAGAGAATGAAGAAAGGAAGATGTTCTGAGTGGAGGTCACATTGTCTGACTGATAGGTTCCTGCGTGAGTCACTGCGAGAGCTTGAGTCCAACTGTGTCAAACTGTGCTCACTCTGGACTAATGTGTTAGATGTGCTCAGTGTTTTCCTCAGAGCTCTGTTTGTCGGGTGCACAGGCAGGATGTTAGCACTAACCTGGGAACACTGTGTGTGTGTGTGTGTGTGTGTGTGTGTGTGTGTGTGTGTGTGTGTGTGTGTGTGTGTGAGTGTGCGTGCGTGCGCTTGCCTGCATGTGTGTGTGTGTGTCTGCTTGTTTGTGTGTCCTGTCATTCCCCAGCTGTGCAGCAGAGATTACAGATGGCTCTCAGTACTTTGTCCTGTTGATGATCACAGATGGAGTGATATCTGACATGGTTCAGACCAAAGAGGCTGTGGTCAATGTGAGTAAACAAACAAACAAACAAACAAACAAATGCACACATGCCCACAAATGCACCTGGAAACAAACACAGAGTCAGAAGGTTTTCAGAGCTTTTTTCACTCTGTGACACCACCCTAATGTCTCTGGCATATTCCTCCAGACAGATGCTCTGATATGAGGCATGTGGATAAAACAGTCGGCATGCCACACCAGTGCCACAGATGTTAAGGCCAACCCCCCGCCCAAAAAAAGAAAGAGAAACAAACTCTGAAAACAACAGATTTTCTTTCCAAGATTTGATTCAAAGACATGTCTGCTCTTGCTGTGAATGATCTCACTCATGGAGGGATCAATACTTGTCCTAGCAACCCAGAAAGTGAACATCTGGGCGGTGTCTCAACTTGTTAGTGCAGTTTGGATTGAGCTCTGTCGTGATGGACGGTTGATCATATTAAAATTGACATTTATTCCATCATAATTATGTTCCATGCTTGGCACTGAATAAACTTCAGTGAAGTCTCACATGTTTGCCTCATATCATCAGCATGATACAGTACCTTTCAGAAAACACTTCAGGCTCTTTTTTCATTTGAGGTTTTGGAAAGTGATGCTGCACATCTGCTGGGCTGTAAGCACAGCGCACTGGATGGGGCTACTGTAATAGCCTTGGCTCAAATGAAAAAGTTGTAATTAACGACCTTATTGTTTTGAACTCTCGTGGAGGTTATTGAGAGCTTGGACAACTAAATTCACCTTTAGGAGTGTCAGCTGAGTGGACTTTGATGTTTGTTTTCTTTCCCTTTCCTTCCAGGCTGCGTCACTGCCCATGTCTATAATCATTGTGGGTGTTGGACCGGCTGAGTTTGATGGTAAGCACTCGGTGGCAGCAAAACCTCTCCAACTTTTCATGCTGCCATGAATAAACACATGCAGAACAGAGAGGAAAGTGCAGTAAAATGCTGGTCGCCTGGTTAATGGATACTCCATTAACCAGTGGTGGCTGGTGAAAAAATATGTCTATGCCATCTAAAGCAAGTTTCAGTCACACTTCCAAAACAGTTTAACAGAAACAGCAGGATGCTGCTGTTTGTGACTTTGTCAGGGTGAGTTGTGATATAGCAATAATTTAATGCGAGTATAAAAAACTTGAGGCATTTTGACACAAAACAACATATTTTGCAACACCAAGTTTTGCATTCGCGTCCATCATCGTCAGTCCACTCCGTCAACGTCACCGACACCGTCACAGACTTGGCTTGGGAAGATAAATTCAGAGCCCCAAAGCCATCGTTTTCAACGCTGCAGGTTGGATAAATTTCTGTTGCTATGATGCATAACAGGTTAGCAACAGTGCTGCCGCACTGCTGGTTCCCAGAAGCTCTGAAGACGTTAGGAGTAAGATGAGGCGATAGTTATTTCCCCTGAAATATGTTGATTTATAATTTACATATGAGGTATTATGGTGCATTTTAAACACAATCACATTAAAAAATAAGCGATTGTTGTTTATTTTAAAAATGTTGTAAAAAGAAAAATCCAAAATATACCTGTGCACCATGGACCAGCTGTTACTACTATTAATATTATAGACAGTAAATATGTAAAACTATCTGTTGATGGTAGTAATGTAACTTGTCATTTCTTTTCTGTAAACAATACAATCATATTTTTAACCTTATCTCTTCAAAGCGTTTGTCTTCTTGCTTCAGTGATAAAATATTTATGGGATGTTTGGTCCTCAGTTGAAAAAAAAGCAAAGCTCTCAGCTTGCTTGCAGGTAAAATATTGAGTTTGAAGAGACTCACTTAGGGCCAAGCCTGCCCTAACTGATATCAACCTTCAGTAACAGTAGACAGAGGAATAACAATCAGTCTCTGCTGTTCATCTTTACACTGCAGCCAAACACAGTGAGACAAGTAGCAAACATTGTGCACAGATTAAACGTGCAATGCAAACATTACAAATTAAATTTGCAACGTAGGATGTTTTTGCTTGACTTTGCTCCGGCCTTTTTTTTTTTTCACTGACTGGACGTGGCTCTTGTAAGCAAACAGGAAAGCAGCAGCTGTGTCATAACTGGCTATTTATATTTACCGTATTTAGTCGTATTTACTTTGACTAGTGGCTGCTGCAGAAAGCCAATGCAGCCAAAAAGTGTGGTACAATGGGGTCCAGTCATCACTGCTTACGTGTGTGTTAGTGTGAGCGTGTGTGTGTGAGACCAGCAGGTTGTGAAAACTTGTGGCCCTCATTTCCTTCTTGCTTAAGAGGTGGAATTGTGGGATTGGTGGTGAAAGGCATAGTTGATGGCTCAAGGTCATATCACCTTAGGCAGTGTGGTTTTGATGTGTGTGTGTGTGTGTTTGGCCCCTTTTCCAGGTCTAATACATAGGGGTCACTGTATGTTATGATCCTTTTGAGCCTCTGCTGTCTGTTTCTGAGCACATTTTTCAAAGCTCACAATCTCTTGTAGTATCATGCTATCAGTAACAGTGGTTGTTGACTGATACTGTCTGGTCCTTGTGTGTGTGTGTGTGTGTGCGCGCACTGGTCTGACCTCACGTTTCGCCCAGCCTCACAGCTGCTTTGTGTCTCTGCCAGAGCCACAGACTCCAGATGTCGGATGGGTTCCGTTGTGCAGGTGCTGTTTTAACAAGCGCTCACAGATGGACTCTGAATCTCCATCGAAGTACATTTTGTTCAGAGCCGAAACAGCTCTAGCGGCTACACCTTTTAGCTACTGAGATCCCCTCCCTGAGTGGCCAGGATTAGTCACAATCAGTCTGCACTGTAATTTTACATCATTTCTGCTTAACAAATTGTGTTCTTCGTGTATGACTGTGTCTAACACTGCTCTCTCTCACCCCACATTGTGTTCCAGTGAAGCCGATGGGCTATGAAAATACATGAACATCCTGTACCTTCTCTTTGTTCTCCCTTGGTGGTTTCCCGCTTTGAGTCATGCTCTCTCGCTTTCTCTCTCCCCTCAGCCATGGAGGAACTGGATGGAGATGAGGTTAGGGTGTCCTCCAGAGGACGCCTGGCCGAGAGAGACATCGTACAGGTAACCTTGCAACAGTAATTCAATTTCACTTTGCATGTGAGACTTTCTGTTGACAGCCTCGGCGGCAGCGGGAGAGTTAACCCCCGAAGAAAATGCCTCACATTCAGAACACACACACACACTCGACGGGGACAGCCTCATGCAATATGCATAGTCGGATCGATTGTGGGCCCCCAAACGGGCTCAGCATCTCAGCTCACTGACTCTGGCCTGACTCGTCCACAGGGCTCCGAAGCACAACCGGGTTAAGATGAACATGAATCAGAAGGTTGCAACTACTCTGACATAAAAAAAAAAATCCACAAGTATTTTTTCATTTTTAATTTGTGTTCCCTCCACAAGAAAGATCCAGTCATTTTACAAGACCTGGAGCATCAAGGCACCAGCCCTAAATGTTTCAAATTACACAATTATTTTGTGTGTGTGTGTGTGTGTGTGTGTGTGTGTGTGTGTGTGTGTAAAAATAGATGGCAAAATCATACAGATTAGGCTTGTGTGGCATTATGTCCTCCAACAAACCAATTATTTATGATGGTGTTTCTCCTGTAGCTGAATTCTGTTGTGCATCGGGGATTGAAGTCCACTTTCCATCTCCACCAATGGAGAATATTAAGAAGTTTTTTAATTGTGTTAAGTCGATGTAACAATTAGAGCTGATGTAATATGAGCATAGAGTAGGTTGGAAACCATTCTTTGCATCATGTATAGAGGTAGAATTGATCATTTCATCAAAAAGCTGAGCATATTAAGGTTCAGAGGGTTTGGACTGCTAATGCAAAGGCTTTAATAAAGCAGGACTCAAACCCTCACCAGGGCGACCACAGGAGACTCCCAAAGAGCTTGAGGTCACTGAGTGGAAAACTGGTGAAGGCCGAGAGCCGGGGAGAGGAACTGGCCCTCTCCCTTTCATTCCCTCTTTGTCTCTCCCTGAATCGATTGTCTAGTTGGGTGGCTAGCTTAATGAATTCCTCCAGCGAAGTCGTCTCATCTCTGGCGGCTAACTCACCCTTAATCTCTTCTGATAACCTCTTTAGAAAAATACCTTGCAAGACTGCCTGATCCCACCCACACTCAGCGGCCAAAGTGCAGAAATGGAAACTGAGCTCAAGGGCAGTAACTGGCTTATGTTTTCTCAACGCTTAAATGGGATAATCAAACATTCTCTGCATTTCTGACATGAAAACGATGTAATCTGAACACTAGAGGGTGTTTTTTTTTGCCCAGGAGAAGGCTTTATTGGAGCATAGAATAGTGATGAAAGCTATTTTTGACCTATCATAAGTAGCTGACTAAAAATGGCAGAGGATGACTTGGAATAGGGGTGGGCATATTCAGAGATTACAGGAGTGCCTGGCAGGAATGGGCCAAGTGGAACAGCAGGCAGTGGAGGTGAAGGTGGAGGTCCGACACACTGGGAGCGGGCTGTCCCAGAGCTTTCTCTCTCATCGCTTCATCACGTTGTCCGACAAGCCTTGAGAGGACAAAGCTTCATCTCAGCCGTTCCGTCTCTGCAGGGTCTATTTCGTGGACAGACGGTTCTGTTAAGGTTCAGCGGGTTTGGTCCGCTCGTGCAGACCAGAGATGGGAGCTGATTCAAAGGTCTTGACAGGCAAAATGGGAACTCAAACATCTCCCGTAAAACTAAAAATCCACAGCGAAGTTGGAGTAACTAGTTAAAGCAGGTGGAGGAGCAGGACTTTGCAGGATGGGAAGGAATCATCTGGCCCAGTAGCACAGTCACAAACAGGCGTCAGTTGTGAAGGTGATTGGCAGTAATGCAGAGCAGGTGTGTCTCAGAGTGTGGTGTGTGGAGCTAGCTACGTCCCCCTGTCACAGCCTGAACATACAAACACAAAGGGAAAGGAGAAAACAGAGAAGTGACTGGAAAAACCCAGACCATAACAGATCACGCCTTGTATGTAAAACTTTGCTTATCAGAGCCAAGTGGAGTTTATAGAGGAGGCAAAGGAAAAAAGTTTCTAACGGCCTCTACAAATGCAGCCAGAGAATGTAGAAATGTTTCCTTAGTCTGCCCTTAAAGACACTTTATCCGTTATTATTTTTAGCCTCGGGGCCACGGAGAGCAGCTCTTCCTTTAAATTGTTTCGCTGTGAATTTCATGAAGAGCGAGCGGTTATCCCATCAGGGACTGATAAAACCAGAAGCGACCAGTAATTTCAGCAGAACTTTAGAGATGCAGCATGTATGGGAATACTAATAGGAAGCAAATACGATAGCGGCTGATAACAACATACTGTTGCACCCTGGCACAGTGTGGAGCACATTGGCTGGTCGGGTGGCAGAGCATAGTGTGCAGTGATAAATGACAGCTTATGGTGATTAATGACTGGATGATTATAAAGGGACCTGCGAATATTTGAGACTGCTCGAATTCATCTCAAACAAAGTGGCTTTGGGCCTTTGTTGTGAGAAAGAATCATCCAGTTACAATCCCTCTCTTTATTACCATAATATTAACAATACAGTCTAATAATAATATTTTGCTTCATACTTTGGCTTAATTGCTTTGTCTCAGCGCTGGTATCGGTGCACACAGGGGCGTCATCTGTTTCGTTAAACATTGCTGTGAGAGGTTTGACCCCCGCATCAGCGTAACGGCTGGGTAATTTGCGCCTTCCCTCGGAAACGATATCGCTATCGTGTATTCACAGCCCCATCCCTCCAGTTTGTTTCGCTCGCAGCCGTAATCGCATTTACATGCTCAAAGTAATCCTTTGATTGCCTTTAACCCTATTATGACACTAATTTGGTCAGGATGTTTACACGCGTGGTGGGAAAAAAAAAAAAAGTTCAATTGCTTCACATTGCCAGGCTTTCCTCGCTGGCAGTGATTCAGTACACTGAGCGCTGTCAGTGCAGACACACTGATTATTTTCCTGTCAGTGGATTTACACTGACTTTGCTCACAACTGATGAAAACTGATGGACACCTGTCCCGATCAGGTTGACTTGTATTGACAACGGCCCTCTAACAACTGTTGCTACCGTGGACTCACTCGGCCTCAAGACTAAACTCTGAATTGTTCACCATCGGTCTCTGGATATTGTTTTGTTTTTGTCTGCTTGTCTGTCCTGGGTGAGAATCCCCTCCTCACCCTGAAGTTTTTTTCCATTTTTTTCTCTGTCAGGGTTTTTCTTCAGGGTCGTTCCTCAGTCGATGTGAGGGTCTAAGGGCAAGGGGTGTTTGCTGCATCACCACTTTGTGCATATTGTTTGCTTGCTTGTGTGAAGTGCCTCAAGATAACATTTGTTATGAGTTGGCACTTTAAATAAATAAAAGTTGAAGGTGAGTTGTACCTTATACCTGCTGTTGAGTGACAGTTTGTCCTTGGGGACAGATGCGACGATAGTGAGATAATGTTTCCATTAATTACTAGACTGCATATATTATTACAGTGTTTTGGTAGATAAACCCGTCCCCCAGTTCAAAATCATGGTCTCTCTGTGTCTGCTTTGGTTTTCTTTCTATACTTTAGTTTCCTCCCACAGTCCAAAAATACTCAATTGCTCAATTGAAGATGTTAAATTGCCTAGGTGTGAATGTGAGAGTGAATGGTGTGTGTTTTATGGACTGGATATGAATTATTATTATTACTGTTAATCCTTAATAATCTTTCATTTCAGTTGCAATAATCATACCTATTATTACCTGCAAAATAAACCCTACTGAGGTCTTGGTTAGACTTGAAACTCATGATGTGAATGACAAGTATATGTTAATATCTCAAGTTTAGCAGATTTGGAAATGAAGACATACAGTAATGGAGACACACCTGTTGTTTACCTTGTGTATTTGGTCCGGGGTGAAGACCAGACCAAATACACACAGAGATTATCATGTCCATTTCCTGAACAGCAGTGGCTAATATCTCATACATCATTTAATTACCGTCATCATCTCTCAGAGCAGAGGAAGCAAACTGAAGGTAATAGCGTGGTAAATGAGACAATTTAAGTTTTGACCCGTCAAAGTCTTTTCACACCTGCTGAGGTGTGCTACTGAGGGTGTCACGGACTCAGATCAGATCAGATCGCACGAGGGCGACGTTGACAAAATGTCCGAGAGCGACGTCACTGGAAGGTGTGACGGACAGGGGAGCAGACCAGGCTCAAACATATCTGAGTCATTTAGCTGGCCAGATGCATTGTGGGTAAGGCAAGTCTCATTTTGTCACGGAATAAAAACACTGTTAAGTGATGAATTCAAGATCTTATAGCTCTAAATATCACACCAAACAACCCATTGAAATTCATTTCCAAAATGAGTTGAAGCTGAATGTGTGTCACCTTCAGCTATATAATTCCCAACATAGTAAAAAAAAATAGTTATGGTGCAACACTGTAAATTAAAGGGTTACATTTTCATTATTGCCCATTGCTTAAATCAGCTTGTCAATATCCAGAATAAGGAGAATGAGAAGCAGACTTTAATTACAAAAGAGTTACAACAAAGCTTCATGCCACTCTATGGCACCGTAAATTCCACATTTTCTAAAAGATAGAAAAAAAAAACCTCCAGAGAAAATGAAAGTCGGGAGTCACGGTGAGAAATGACAGTGAGTGTCCAATACACTTAAGATGGTCATTAATTAAAATGGTATGGGAAGGTATTAAATCCATCACTGACACTGCCTGAGATAGAGATATGAGCATTTCCCTGCACTTTAATGCTTCTATCTGTTGCACTCGTTCCTCATCCGCACAAACACATCTGTCAAACGGGACCAAAGTTGCTCGGCACGTTCAAAGGCCCCTCCACATTCTCGTTTGTGTGTAAATTTCATATATTGAAATGGCAACAAGAAAAATAAATGGACCTGAACAGAGATGGAATGTGAAACGAAATCTGATTGTGATGCGAACCATACTGCCTCCATCCCTCTCTCTCAAAGGTAATCTGCATATACCGGGTTCTCTTCACAATTAGTACACAACTGAATGAAAATAAACAGTTTCAGGCAGAATTGCACTGCACACACTGCTTGTTTTTCCTCTGTATTTGAATGAGTATTTGACCGAGTCTGGCTCAAACCCCAACCATTCCAGTTCCCATTTACGTTCAATAATCAAACAAAGGTCTTTGCGTTAAGGACTTTTTTCCGATTGAAGAAGTCGTTTGTTTGCAGTTTGTCTTTCTACATGACTCCTTTGACAGATCTCTCCTTCTCTGCTTCCAGTTCGTCCCATTCAGAGACTACATCGACAGATCTGGCAACCAGGTCCTCAGCATGGCCCGGCTGGCGAAGGACGTCCTGGCCGAGATCCCTGACCAGCTGCTGTCTTTCATGAAGAGCCGAGGTGTTGAGCCGCGCCCGGCGCTCTCCTCCTCGCCGCTGCCGGAGCTGCACCAGCACCTCTGAGCCCGGACGCCACCGCTCCCACCGCTCATCTTTGCCCGTCCACCCTGACTCTCCCATCTCCTCCTCCTCTTCTTCCCGCCCTTCTCTGCTTATCTACACTCACCTCTCGTGCTGTTACTTGTCACTTTAACGGAGCAGAAGGATTGACCCACGACTCGGCCTCTTCCTCTCCCATCGCCGGGGGAGCTGAACAGGTGCATCCAGCCCAGACTCGCCTGCTGTCTAGCAGTACTTTACATGTAGTGGAGTGGAGGAACGCCACTATCCTCTCCTCCATCTGACTACCGCTCAAAGACTCCCCACCCACACCACTGCTGGAAGGATTACTTTAAGAAGCTGTTCCGCCACAGATTTTTTTTCAATTACACACCCTAAAATGTAGTTTGTGACATATCCTGTTCTGATTTCCCAATTTGAAATACTCCAAATACTAATACAAAATAATCTTACAATTATCTTATTTTACAGATCTTGAAATTTGCATGAATGTGACACACATGACACTGATTGTCAATTATTCGCTTTATCTCCTTTCACCATCGTCCTTGCAACAGCAACTCTTACTGGAATCATCGATCGAATTAGACAATAATCCTGAAGGTCAAAACACTGTTTTGTTCAGAGTTAACCATGTGAAGTAGATAAATCCATTGAGTCCATTCATTGCCAACATGTAACTGTTTTCTTATTACTATCCAATTACTGAAAGTTACTCATTCTTTGCATTGTAACTACAAAAATTTGTTACCTGTACTCCATTACTTCCCGACTCTACCCACACACAAACACACACACACCGTACTGACATTTGCAGTTTGTCCTTGTCCTCTGCAAATGTTGACTCTAGTCAAATCTGGCAGGAGTCCCGGGAAAGTGTGGGACGCTAAATTAAATTTAAGTGAGTCCCCAAATGAAAGCAGAGCCTCGATGAGCCCTGAACGCCAGCATGAATCGGGTGCGTTGGGGATATTAATGCACCCGCGGTTTATTCTTATATCGTCATTATCATCTGACCGTGCTAACGTGTCTGGAAGCTTTGAGTGGAGGCAACCAAACAATCCAGGAAACAGTGAGGAGTGTGACCACAAACATGGGCTGCAGGAGCAGGGAGGAGGAGACAGATCCTGCACGTGCTCCTGTGTATCTGCCCTGAATGCAACACATGTCCGTACACATGAGTTACATTACTGTAGTTTGAACCTGCGATGCATTTAGAGAGAGCAGCGGCTGCTCATTCAGACAAATTAGCAACTTTAACAACAATACTTTAAGGCAATTGAGGTGCTTTTAAAACCTCAGCGCCTGGTTGCTGCAGTTCCTGACCAAAATAAAAACAACACTCGCTCATTCAGACCTCGACTTGCATCATAGTTACTATGAAGTTATCACGATAGAGCTGAAAAGGACACAGGCTCCCTGTAAGTCTTACCATGTTTAGCGAAACTTAAAGCGAAACAAAAAAAGGTCATCCATGGTACATAGGAATGACTAGATTTAATAGCCACATGAAACTAACATGAAAAGCCATTACCCTATGTGTATGTACGCTGTTATTTATTTTTCATTGTTCCTCGGTGTGCCACCAGAACCTAGAAGTTGTATAACGTGTTTTATACATGCAGCCTTTTAGCTGCTATGGTCACTGCTCGTCTGAGGCGAGAGTGAAGGTATAAATTGTTTGAGCTGTGGTCTGTGAGGATTGACCCTCATCCTGTTAGCTAAGGGCACATTTTAATGATTGTTTTGATGTCATGTGCCCATGTGTGCGACTTAGGAAGTCATTGCTCACAGAGGAGGATTTCCCCGAAAGCCATTGAGCAGTTTGAACCCTGCACATCACATCAAGTAGCCATTGTGCATAAACATCCGCAGCTTAGTTAACGAGAGAGGCAAGAGGTCCCTCATACAGTAGTTGCAGACAATGCCTCTGAATCATCTGATCTAATCCAGTGGCAGTGGTCTGTGCACATTACAAAAAAGTTGATGGTAGCTTGTTCTACGTAATTCAAGTGGCACCAGTTTGTCAAAAACAGGTGTGAGCAAAAGAAACAGGTCTCAAATTCTCATGACAACTTGATAAATGTTTACAGCCAGAAAATTAAGACACTGTGGAGCCTGATTATCCTTATCGCATGAAAACTGCATCATGTTAGTGGGGTGGCAAAGTGTTTCAGGTGAAGGTGTGAGGAGAGAAGAATTCATAGAGGCTCTTTGTGTCTGAGAGGTGGACGTCATACGGGGGGTAATAGACGAGTGCTGGAAGTTGTAGTGTGGTGGGTTCTGGTCACATGTTCATTATTTCCAGTTGCAGACCTTCACACATAGACACCACACACACACACCTCTGCCTTGGCACACACCCCCTCTCTCTGCACAGCGGGGGCTGAAGCTGGGTGCAGAATCCCCTCCCGCTGTTAGAGAAATGCCAGCCTCTCCGGCTGCCCTGCGGAGAGGAGGAGGAAGGAAGGAAGGAAGAGAGGAAGGAAAGAAGACACGGGGAGGAGGGAATAAAGGGAAGAGAGGTGTGTGTGTGTGTGTGTGTGTGTGTGTGTGTGTGTGTGTGTGTGTGTGGAAAGGCAAAAGAAATTAGCAAGAAGAGAGCAAGCGTGAGTGGAGCAAGTAGGCAGAGAAGGACAAGAATAAAGGCCAGAGGAGAGATTGGTTTGTCTGAAAGGGAAGTTAAGTGTGAAGCAGCAGAGAAGTAAAGTTTCTCCTGATAACGTTAACAATGAATGATAAATGCACATTCTACGAAAAGCAATATACCTGAATCCCAGTCTTAACATCAGCCCTATGCATGTCTCTCCCCCTCCCCTCCCCTCCCCTCCCCTGCCATGACTTGACATTTTATTTCCAGGCAGACTGAGGCCGTGTACAAAGTGGGCGACATCTGCCACCTAGTGTTTGTCATTTATATAGCAGGGTATACCCTTAATATGCATGACCGCTGTACGTTCCTGTACTAACTCGCGCAGCGCAGACGCATGAACTGATGCAACTCGTCTCTCTCCCCCCGCAACCGGCTGCGAGCTAAGTGAACTAAGGCGCCCTGAGAGTTCAGACGACATGCCGATCACAAAGAGAAACGCATACACACACACACGTCTATGTTCCCGTGCCAAATGTGACTCTTTGGAGACGTTTTGTCAGTGTCAGTGTAATGATGATGGTGACTTAGAGGGGTGTTTTATGCTGTCCCACGTGTTGTGCAGCTATATTCATTTTTTAAAAAAACAAAAATGTATACAGCGATTTTGTCAAGTTTCCGCATGTCGAGGAATAAGTACTGTAAATGTCCGAGTGGTCGTGGAATTAACACAAAAAAAGAGAGAGATGGACCTATCTCAAATTAATATGCATTTTTCTCTGTACATTTTCATTTGTAGATTCCAGAGGGAACTTGCAGTGTCTTGCAGAAACCTGGTTTATTCAGTATCGTGAAATTCCCCCACGGAGAGAGATCTGTATTTTTGATATTTTGCAATGATGCGGCCTGTTGTTAGGGTCATACAAACAGACGTGTAAGGCCTCTGCAAGACACCGGTGGTGGATATATGTACTCTGAGGGCCTGTTGTGTGATTTTTTTGTACAAAAAGAACATTTCTGTGCGTCTCTTTGTCTTATGGCTATTTGAATGTTTGTATCACAGTGTTAAAAAAAACAAACGAAAAAAGACAATTAATCAACATTACAGTATAAATGTATAAATGAAATGTTTACCATCCATTTGCTTACAGTAGAGCTGCAAAAGTCTTTTACATTTGTGTCTCTAATATAAACCTGTACGGTATGTTGACATTTTTATGAATGTCCAAATCAGACGAATGTAGGAGTTTGAACTTGGAAACTTTACCTGTTTGGCCAACATGTTGTGTTTTCATATAAGCCTTGACTACGTTTTGTGTTTCCTCATATCTCTTGAAGTTGTTGAACTGTGACATTGATATCGAACATAAAGCAGCACAGACTCACTGTATGTTGTTCTTTGTCAGCACAAGGACGATTTGAAATGCAAAACTTATCCAGTTTAAAGTTTTTCCATAGAGTTTACCACAGGCACCCAAATGCATACAACACACATCGTTTGAGAGGATTTATTGTGAACACAAAGGCAGGTGGTAATTTGACACTAGGCCTGGGACCTGAGTGGCTAGTGCAAACAAACGAGGCAGAGTGGAGGACCAGAAAACAGATCAACAGCCGGGGCAGAGACACGATGTGGTCAGGGGCACAAAGCAGGTCGGATTGGGAGGACAGGTCATGTTATGTTAGCTAGTCATGTTAGCAGGGAGCAGGCAAAGACGAGCCCAAAAGCTAAGATGAGTCACTCCAGGAGGGCAGGGGACACCAGGGCAAAAATAAGATCCAAAACAGAGCAACTGAGGCCAGCAGGAGACAAAATCAGGGGTCAAAAAACAGGCAGGGTCGGGACCGGGCAAGCAAAACAGGAAATAGTGCTGGAGAGTCATCAACAGGGCTTGAAGACAATCTGGCATCTAGGAACAGGTGAGGCTAAACACTAGACAGATTGACTTAGTTGCCACTGGATTGGCCAATGGGAAACAGGTAAGATAGGACAGGATTGGTAAACGGAGTCATGGGCGTCACCAGGAGAAAAAGAGGGAGGAAACAAACAATCAAGGCTGCAACTAGGCTTCTGAAAGCCTAACAGAACAGGTTTGTGAGTTATTCATTCTGCAGCATCTGCAGTCCTGAGCCTTTTTCCCATGAAAAGCCTTCCTGGCTTGTGGAATGGTTGATGCCATAAACACATTGAAGCACTTTAACACACATAACTATACATAATGTTTCGCTTCGTGACTGATTTTCAGCATGCACAGATTCATCGCTGGCCGCTCGCCATTTCGTGCTGGAGATGAGTGAGCGATGAGTAGAGTTGGTATGTAAACGCGAGATGGTTTGACAGCAGATATGTAGATTACTCTTTTGAGTCCAGAGGAGAATCACAAGCTGCACCTTAAACACTTATTTAAAAGCAGACACACATGTAGTCAGGAGAGCCAACAAAATTTTAAAATATACGTTGGTGTGGTAAGGAGGACCTGGGTTCAACTACCGGTCCTCACTTTATGGAGGTTTCATGTTCTCCCTATGTGTGCGTGAGCACTCTGTTTTTTTCCCCCAAATATGTATGCATTTGTATGCATTTGTGTGTGTGTGTGCCCTGTGATGGATTGGATACCTGGCCAGCGTATATTTCCTATCTCCTGTGACAGCTTTAGCAAAGAAAACAAGAAGATGACAGACATGCAAAACAGATACCAGTAGATAAATGTACAAAACAAAAGGAATGGCAACATTGAAACACTGAATGAGTTACAAAAATAAGATACCTTGCACTCACAGAGGTGTGGTGTACATGTTGTTGAATATGTGAATGTATGTAAATGTGATGCTGCTTCTTACTCCCACAGGCCAAAAACGTGTGTTCAGGTGGACTGGAGATTAATAATTGCCCCTAGGGGTGAGAGTGCCCTGTGGACAGTACTGGAATAAATGAAGTGGGCTGAAATTGTGAATGGATCAATGTCAGGATACTGAACACTGCCTGATAGTGTGTCACCTGTGTGTGTGTGTGTGTGTGTGTGTGTGTGTGTGTGTGTGTGTGTGTGGGTGTGGGTGTGATTGAGCGCTTAAAGCTGCTGGATGAAGAAGTGGACCTTACATGGCAGCTTACCATTTAACAATATGTAGTCTCAGATGGTTCCTTTTAAAGATTTCTCCTGTCCTCGAGTTTCTGTTTCCACTGTATCTGCCTGTGCCCCTTAACACTATCTGAATTTCTATCATGGATCTTTATTAATGTCGGGAGACGTATTATTTGTTCTATCGGCTGCCAGTGAACGAGGCGCCCCAGCTCATGCTGATGCTTTCCGAGTAATGTGTCAGCGACTGAATAAGTGAGAGGCTGTTCAGGTAAGGAGAGAGGAAAGCAAAACGCACAATGCTCTGATAAATGACAAGACAGTAACAAACTTGGCAGCAAGGGATTATTTGTACAATCGATTGTGACTTAAGTAACACAGTACAACCTGGACATGTCACCTTCACAGGACACACACACCATAGGAACACTTTGAGTCTCCAGTCAACCTAAACATGCATATTACTGGATTGTAGAAGTGAGAAACCCCCACACACACAAGGAGGATTCAAACTGGGGACTGATCCACCAATACACCGTGTCCCCCTTTCCGGAAGCTGCTCATCGTCATTCAATCATGCTTTTCTCCAGACGCTAGTGTCTGAAAAGTGAGCTGAGCTCTGCTTGAATGCAGACATATAGCAGACGGTTTTGTTTGGAAAAGAACGAGTGCGACGCAAAGTACTTTTAGACGCGGCAGCCAGGCAGATCATCGATTGGCAACATGTAGGCGAGAGATTGAAATGTTGATTCAGCCACCAGCACGCCGCTCTCCTGCAGCAGCAACAAACAGCTCCTGATGTCGTCACCACGCTCTCTTTTTTCTTTCTAAACATAATTTTTTATGAGTATGTGGAAAGAAACAAGGAACAACATCTGGCAAAAACGTGTGTGCGTGTGTGTGTGTGCATGTGTGTTTTTAAAGGGACTAAAACAAACCTGGTTTTGTGGGACTTTGGGTAATAGGTCAGAGAGGCTTAGCTCAGGGAAACTTTGGGCAAATATAAATGAGGCCTTCAAAGCGTGAAGAAAAGAGCAAGACTTGAAGTTTTCTTGAAGGTCCCTACAGTCGAGCAGGATAGTTAAAGACCGCGTGTAACACTTCAAGAAAATTGCTGTAACTAGTCAGCTCAAGCAAACGCCTGCCTGTGAAGGTTGCCTCATTGCACGTCCCAAAGCCGTTCCCACAAATGCAAAGTGGAAGGGAGTCGAGAAGGCAAGCGGGCCAGGAGATATGATCAGGTAGCAGCGGGGGATATTTTCTGCACAGGTTCTCCGCCGTATGCACCGCGCATGAAGGCAGAGTAAATAATCGAGTGCACGTAATCGTGTCAAATTTTAAAAGACTCAATAAAAGCAGCAGTCGAGTTACCGACAGCAACAGTGTAGCCTTTCTGTTTTTCCACTTACCTCACCGTCGAGCTGCTTTATAAAACAGCTTTTTGTTGTTGTTATGCTGTCACAGCTGAGACGTGAAGCGGACGGAGTTATAAACCAAACAGCCAAAGTCGGCCCGCAGTCTTGCACTCTGTAAAATCATGTGATGTCTCTCTTGAGGGGCTGAGTGAAATCCTTTCAAAGCTGTGGTTTAATTAAAAAAAAAGACATCACACAGACGCCCGGCTTTGCTTGTGATTTGATAAATGTACATACAGTAATGTAACATCGCCACTAGCCAAAGTTTGGCCATGTGTGATTGAACCGGCACAAGGTGTTGCCACAGATGTTCATGGCTGGAGCTGTAATGTTTTACCTGCAGCGCAGCTTTATTTATGGGCATTTTCCAAAATCCATCAATCCATCAATTCATCCATCGCTTTGCACCTTAGCAGGGTGTGAGGGTTTGGGAATACACCCTGGACGGGTCTCCAGTCCGTCACAGTGCACAGTTCACTCACATCAATTACCCCTGAGACCTTGGGCCAATTTAGTCTCCCATCAGTCTCAATGCACGGTTTTGGACTGTGGGGGGCAGTACCGGCCCAAGGCTTTATGAGGCCCCAGCGTAGAATTTGTATCATACCGATACAAATGTGACACTGTAACGTAACACGATGAATTGTGTTTAATTTGCTGGCGGGTTTCAAAACGCATTCTTGTTGATGAAACATACTGAGAATAATACAGTTTATCCTTGACACTGATGTTGTATGTAAACTTACAATCCTGTCTTTATACCAAACAAGCCCGAATTCTGGTTCTTCCATTATCATTCAAACAGATACGACATAAAGCAGATACAAACTGTATGCTCGCGAGTCTTCCCAAGTCCTCTTTGAATGACTTTTGTCTGCAAACCATTATTGCATCAGTGAGTCAACTTTCCTTGTCTGCAACATTAAAGAAAAAAAATCGTTCTGCTCTTCCTCTGTATCTGGGGTTTAACATTCAGAAAGAAAATGGACCCAAGGCACCAGTCCAGTTCTGTAGAATATTTATACAAGGCTGGATGCTGCGGACCCCTGACCTTTTCCTTGGCTCCAAAATAAGTCTGGCTCCAATGCCTATACATGAGAAAGATCACAATCTATCAAGCAAATTGCTCATAAGAAAGAAAAAAATAGGGTTTAGAACAGGGGAAAAATATTTCAAAATCCCTTCCACCACCATAACCTCCACAATAACACAATGTAGCAGATTGGAATAGGAAATGGACTTATGTTAACATTGCTTTTTTTAAATTAAATAGTACTCTATTATATAATTAGTTTGCAATGTAGTTCCTCTCTTTCCTTTACTGTGGCTTACTTTTGAAGCTTTTATCTGCTGAACATAAGTGCATTGATTTTATTCTATTTTTTTTTTCTTGTTCCCTGTAGTAATCGTTTATATACAGGATGTAAAATGTTTTTGACAGGGATCAAGCTAAATTTGAAATGTAAGACGAGGGGGAGCAGTGAGCCTTGCTCTATCAGAATCTCAGAATAAAGATCTCTACTGTCAGAAGAATCATCTTGTCAGAGCTTCAAAATACATATGAACTTTTCTCATTGGTTTCAATGTTGCAAAATCCAAATAAAAAACAGCCCTGCAGATGTCCAACAAATAGTCCAACATGGATCAAGATATAATGTGGTTATTATTGGAAGTAGGATGTCTGTTCTCTCCAGCTCACGATTAAATATCATCCACTATTATTATTAACCAGTGACCAACAATAAAAGTTTCCCCCATCATGGAACTAATAACTCCAAGTCCAAGTCAAAAGAAAGATTTGTTTTGCTTTTTTTGCCTATGTCTGAATGACAGCCATTGTTGAATATGGTGGAGCTGAAATGTGGAGCTGGCAGGTTGGAAAAAAAAAAGCATTCGCTGCATGGCTGCCATGGTTCGGCCACTAACAGCATACTTGGATGACATTACCTCCAATATATTCTGCTTCACTAATTTCGGTCAATTCGCTTAAATTCACAATTGATTATCTTAAATTTTAAGCATGCAGCTGAGTCCAAAGAGACAGCTCTCCCTGTCCCCATCACATAATCCTTTTGTGAATGGGCAGAGACAGGCGGTAACTTGAAGCAATTAAATAACCGAGCTGGCCCCCACCACGCACGTACACAAGAGCAGCATTTTAAGATGGGAACAGACACAAAGGGAAGGGGATACATAGTAAAAAAAAAAACCCTGTTCGGGAGTTTGAATAAAGGCAGCGCTTTGTTCTCTGTGTCTGCAAACGTTTTGGATTAGGACTACAGATCCAGGACTTGGAGGCATAATATTCTCTGCGGAGCATGGCAGTAGCCATGACAGCACTGCTAAACACTGCAGCCTCTGTCCTGGAAACACGGCAGAGTGTGGGATCTGAGGAGCTCTCTGGAAAACAATGGTGCTGATGACTCAATTCATTATTACATTTTAACGGCATGGCCGATCCCTGCAGCAAAATGTCGTGACTTTCAAGGTCCAATCTGTAAAGTTTAAGATGGTGTGACGCAATGAATACCCTCTGCCATAGTTTCTGATGGAGAGCTGTAAAATCGGTAAGTGAAACTCTGGGACCATTAGCACCAGGAGCCACAAATCAACTAGAGTGGAAATATAACAGTTAGAGTGTAACAGTTCAGTGAGAGAGGCTTGAACCTTGAAGTGAACTTTTGGGGCACAGGGAAAATCTGTGGGGAGAACTTCTTGGAAAACAGATGGAAGTAGCTCTAGATCAGGAGATAACAGCATAACAATACAAAACACATACACAGTAGAGTGGGTGTTTTGAAAGACCTGAGAGGAAATTGAAAAGAGAGGGTAGTAGCGATCAGTCTAACAATAGAACACAATAACACAAACAGCACTGGCCACATTACAGGAAGGATCCAGGAACAACAGAACTGCTGTTTAACTTCAGGAAACACATCTTGAGTAAAGGTAATGACAGAGGGCTTGAGAGGGTCTAAGCTTTAAGGATATGGTCTGAAGGCCACACTGGACTGTCTGATGAGCTTCCTTTTCTAAATCTTTTAATCATATAGATAGATAGACAGACAGACAGATTTTATGGTAATTTCTGAGAAGATTTTGAGTAAAATTTGAGTAGTATTTACCAAAAAAATTGATTTTATGAGATTTTAACCAGCCAGGTGAGTCAATGTGAGGTGGAAAAGTCAGTGTGACTGAGGCTCTTAACTCTCTTGCAGATTACAGCTGTGTGGCTTCCCACCGGGCTCTGGAGAGGCCTGGTGCTCCAAGGCTGTTGAGGCTGTGAACAGGTGAGACAAAGAACCAACAATCTGACACGTTCGACTCTCCTGAGTCTGAGCTGAGGAAGGCGGCAGCACCCCCCAGGGCCACTGTTTGATCACTGTCCTCAATGTCTTGTAAATGTCACCATAAATGCCAGGCAGCTGGCAGTTTAATCACACTTTAACCTCTATACTTGTAGCCTTCTGTGGTGGCCTATTTGTCGTCCGCATCAATGTCGGCTCATCCAGATCATAACTGCGCTCAAGATGGTCCTGATCTCTCCTTCCCTTTCCTCTGCTCTACAAGCTAAAAGACACCACTGGCTGCTGGTGAGATGTTAATTATTAGACAGTATGAACGTGTGTGTGTGTGTGTGTGTGTGTGTGTGTGTGTGTGTGTGTGTGTGTGTGTGCTTATGTGTGTGTTGAAGGGTATTTTCAGATAACTAATTCAGAGAGTGTGTGAAAAACTCAATGTGGCTCCTGTTGATATTTTGACTTTTATACCGTGTTTAAAACACTTGGTCTGGAAACTCGACTTGTAAAATTCAAACACACATCCACACAAATAAAAGTATTCAGTGTGGTGCTGTTAAATGGACATGTCACAACTTGTTTGACAATTTTTTTCAACAGAAAATGCTTTCATTTCTTAACTGGAAGTAACAACTGACTAAGTCAAATGAAATGCAAAGACAGCTGTCTTTTATGCAGCTGATCCCCTTGGCTATAACTCCATACAAAGTACTTAAGAGGCATCAACGCATGCACTTTAATCTCATAGCCAGCATTATGGAGATGTGCCATCCGTGGTGTCATAGTTTGAATAAAGGGCTTTTCTTAGCTTCAAATATTTAATCACCCACTCACAAGGAGAGAATAAATCTGCTGCCTCCCACAGGGGAGTTTGTTCAGCTGAGGTGGAAGCTTTTACAGGTTTACGTTTTAGATTCTAAAGTCATCAATATAGTGCACATGGTAGCAAAATGAAGTGGCCACACCTGTGAGGAAGGTTGTGCCCTGGTAATAATACGCTGATTGTGTGGATATGAATGGTGATGCAAGTGGATGCCTGTTTACATACATAAGTCAAATGTCACTGACAGTTCACATGCATGAGTGTTTTATTACGAGTCATAACAGTCAGCCAAACTAATCTAAGATAAATAATGTGATTCAGTGATTGGGTTGCAGACGTTTCACTCATTGTCGAGACTAAGAATCAAAACACCTTAAATGTTGAACTATTTGTTTTTCTTAGCACTCCTCTGTGACACAACCAGTTCACGAGTGCTGTGAATACATTAAAAAATCTATTTCCTTATCTAAAAAGTGGCAGCATTGCCTGTCACAGGCTTATCTGGTTCAGTGGGAAAAGGTGCCGATTTCATACACATTGTTTATCAGTAATCAACCTATTTGGACAGAACAGTTTCAAGTTTCAAGTAGCTGAATATTCACACAGTTCTGCCATTGGTAAAAAAATGCACTGAAGAACAGAGAATTAAAGAAAGCTAATGAGAAGCATTTCAGGACAGATGTTTTGTGTGCATGCATGTGTGTGTGTGTGTGTGTGTGTGTTTGCATGTGTGTGCGTGTGTGGAGGTCAGCAGGTATACAGGCTTGTAAGCAGGCTTGACATCTGAGGTGTGTTGACAACAGGATTGTTCATGACCTTGAGAGGAAGGTGTTGAACTCTGGCCTGGTCATGTTGTTTTTATAGGTTAAACAAATGAAGAGCAAAGTGGAGCAAACAAGTGCTCACTAGCGCCCACCTCTGTCTTAGGATGTAACAGAGCAGAGGCTGTGGCGTCTACATGTTCACAGGGTTGACCAGTGAACTCTGTTATGCATCATGTGCGTCATTGTGTCTGCAATCATGGTTCATTAACCTGTCCCTCTCACTCTTTCTCTCTCACTATATAACCTTGAAAGAATACCTGCACTGGCTTCTGACCATGTGTTGCTTCACTCCACTGTGCACTTCCACCAAGGCCACATGTGCGCCGACTCTAGCGCTCACTTTGAATTGATCAGAGTGATAAAATGAGGGTTGAAGTGAGTAACAGTGCTCTGGCATTGAGGGATTAGTAAAATCCCGATAGAAACGGATGCAGAACAAGCAGCTAAATCTAAAGCCAGAGGTGAAAAGGTACAGTCCGGGGGGGATTTCTGGGTTTGGATCGAGGGGTAGCCAGAGCCACATGCAGGCCAGGCAGAGGAATATGGAGGTAGAATGAGGGGTTATGAGGTCTGACGTATATAAGGGAGGCAGCCCATTTAGCGCTTTATAAACAAACAGGAGAACCTTAAAATCAATTCTAAACTTCACTGGTAGTCAGTGGAAAGAGGCCAGAGAAGGGGTAATATGGTGTTGTGGATTGGCTGGAGGCAGGACCGTGTTGACTGCCTATTCTCAACGTGCAGGGAACTCTAGTGATCCAAGTAGGAGAAGGGCAAAATTTTTTGAGATCTTTAAAAGATGGTGAAACCACATTTTGGCAATTGTACAAAACTGGAGAAAAATTTATATACGAAAAAGATTTTACTCATGCATTTATAAAATCAAAAGTCAAAAGTCACTCACTTAAATCTCACATCTAGGCTAAAATGTTGGCTGTACATTTTTGTCAAAGTTAGAGGATTATTTGTACTGTCCAGGTTTTTCTGTGCTCAAACTACTTCATACTAGAATACATAACCTGTTTTACTTGAGAAGGATAACACTGCGTCATCGGCCCTGAAGTGAAAAAAGGAGGAGACATTTTTGATTGATTTGGGCAATAGAATTGATCCCTGCCTGTGCAGGACCAGGCACAACCTGTCTACTGCTTCTATTCAACATGGGAAGGGAACTCCCAGGACGTGGCCAAGAAAAACTGTGTCTGGGTTACTTTGCTTGGCCTGTCATACTTGAAACTGTCAGACTGAGCGAGGTACATTTTTGGCTTTTCAACCCTGTAGTTTCTTGTTACATTTACAAAGTTTTCAGATCTTAGTTACTGTATCATTCAAAATCATAGCTCAGGATCAGTTTACAAAAATACAAAACGTGTGCAAAGTGAAAGCCTGCAGAGTTTATTTACTGCTCTGTGGCTCAGAGTAAATAGTTCTATACCCTTGAATGTGAGTCTGTATGTAGGCAAAAGGCAAAGACACTTAATCCATCAAATAGGATGAGACTTGCCAGTGTAACCAGAAGACAACTAAGCTGTCTAAGAAGAGCATTAAGACACAGAAGGAGTGTTTGTACGAGTGTGAGTGTTTGTGTTGGTGGAAGCAGAGATTGGTTGGGGAGGACACAGGGCTTTATTAAAAAACTTGTGTAATTCTCTAAGGAAAACTTTGTTCGCAGGGACAAATATTTCACTTTGCTGTTGGTACTGTGAGCCTCTCTGGAGAGCGTCTGAAAAAAATAGAAAATAGATGTGTGTGTGTGTGTGTGTGTGTGTGTGTGTGTGTGCATGTGGGTGTGTGTGTGGGTGTACTAAGGTCTGTGTGAGTGTGTAATGGCTACTTGAGAAAAACAGCTACTTTTAGGGCAAAGGCTTGAGTGTCCTGTAATAAAAATAATCTCCCACTGAAACACTTTTGTCAATATCTCAGAGATTAAAAACAAAACTTAACAGGCCACAGTTTTCACTGCTGTGACCCAGGTCTAATTGGTCTTACAACTATGAAAACTGATTTATTTTTCTCACTCCAATCAACCTATGAACCACCACCCCTTGTTTACATGGTGGCCTACAAGGCTCAGGGTCTACAGGTAAGGCTTACGATGGTTATAGTTTGAGCACTGGGGCCAAGGTTAATGTTTAAAAGGAATCAAGAACAAAATGGTTCAAAAGCTCCAGCTTGTCTAGACGCACTAATCTCACTTTTATCTTGGTCGAACTTCAGATTTTTACCTTAATTGTGATCATACTGATGTAGATTTTTGCCACTTATTTTCATAATAATCCAGTATTATGTTGGAAACCACTATATATAACAATTAACTGTAAATGAGTTGCTGTGGGTGCACATATTTTACATTGAACTGTCAGCCCAGTGATGCAGCTGTAAACGTCTGATGAGACATTTGATGGTGTCTGATGATGTCACACTGAACGCTGACAACCCTCCACTCTAATGGCATGTTAGCATGTAAAAGCAAAGATAAAGGCTGGCAACATTTTGTTTGCTGTCTGGTCGATTAGTACCAGGGATTACAATTAAACCTTACAACACAGTTACTCCCAACACAAACTTTTTTTTCCTGTTTTTTCTCATTTGCATTTGAAATGATACGAAATGTATACAGCCTCGAAAGCATTCACAAAGATTCCAGTGTATACTGGTGAGAGTGGCAGCTTTGTTAGACGCATCGTCTATAATTGTTCCAACCTTTGAAAAAAAAGCACTCAAGAAGCACACATTTTCCCCATTTCAGCCTCTGGCACGTTTCAAGCATTACCAGAGGAAATAAATCAATTTGATTCATTAGGTCCATCTGGGGCTTACATAATATGCATATGTGTAGGTGTTTGTGCGTTGGAACGGCGCAGCCGAAACCAATTAGTGTTTGGGGCAGAGAAAAGAACCTCTGTGGACGTCATGAGACTGTGAGTAATCACTTTGAGTCTTGCATCGCCTCAAATATAACATCAAATTAGACCAAGAAATACATCCTGGGACCTAATATTGGCCGTGGAGGTGACTGGTGAGAGTTAAGCATAACAAGATACTAGGACTATCTTATACATTTCACAAGTCATTTCACAAGTCAACTATTGATTCACGCAAAGATATAATCAGTGCCGAGAAACAGCGTTGACAGCAGCTGCTCAACTACTTTCCCCTGTAACCAACCCCACACGACCTCTGTCTGATTTTAGCTTAGTATCAGCTGAGATGAGCTGAGACTTTGCTAAATGAGCCATGGTCAGTTGCTTTTGTGTTGAAAGGCAAAAGAATTGAGGTAAGAAGCGTTTCGCCACAAGACATTATCGCTGACAAAATCACACTGGGAATTAATGAAAGTAGCTATTGACACTTAAATGAAGGGGAACCACTGTTGGTAACAGCATTAGCAGTGGCTCATCTTAATTTATCCTGCTAAGCCATTACAGTTTGACAGTGACGGCTTTAACTTCAGGAATCTCCTCTTTCTCTTTCTGGGCGGCGACCCACCTTACAAACTCATCTTTTACATTTGCTGATATTCGAAAATGTCAGAAAATGTGGTGCAGTACTGCATTAGATTAAATGATGCAAACGAAGGGAGGGGTCAAAGAGTTCACTGTGAAAGAGCTCTGCTCAGACACAAAACATGTAGCTTTGAGTATATCGTATAATGCACGACTTAGGAACGTAGGAACAATAAAGAATTAGCATTTCAAATTAAAACATTACTCAGATGTACATAAGGTGGTCCATAGCTATCTGTCATTATCATAAAAGTATGCTGCTTCTCCACATAAGACTAATAAGTAATTTTAGTAGCTATAGTTAGCTATAGTAGCAGTTGTAATGGTAAAAGCAGTTATCTTAGCTGTAGCCATTAGTAAGCTTTAGCAGTAGCAGGAGTAGCAGTGACAGCTGCTGTCGGGTCAGCAGTCGTATAGTTGCTTGTCATACCAGCAGTTTTGGTATTAGTGGTGGTCAGGTTAGACCTTTACTACAGTATCACCTGAATTAGTTGCAGTCGTACTTTTAATAGCAGAGCCACTTGACTAAAATTGTAGTCACTGTGGTGCTAAATAGGAATCCTGTGCTCCAGCAGGGCACCTCAGTGTGACACTGAGTTTCCTTTTATGCAGCATAATAGGCACCAACTTTGTGCTGTGTACAAGTACACACTGAACCACTCCTGGTGTTTACAAGCAGGCTGAACGTGGATCATTTATCCAAACACACTGAAAGGTAATCTAACCTACGCAGGCAAATCACATTAGGTCGGAGCCAGTAAAGTTACTTCAGCCCAGCGGAGCTGTTTATATGAGGTCTGCTCAGCTGGAGTGAAAGCAAGACCTCTATTACTGATGTTATTAGGAAGCATGTAAACACACTCACTTAGCCCCTCAATGGCTCCTTCAGTCGTTCAGTCACTCAGTCACCTCCACACACATGTTCATGTGTACTGGGGAAACAGCATCCAAGCTATACAGTGCTCATATTTACTGCATGACCCTATTTTGTTTTTATCGAGAAATATTATCCCATTATTTACTGTATCTTGGCAGCATGAATATCACATTACATCATGTGTAAGCCCATTTAAACTAACACACACATTTGAAGTCTCATGTCCACCATTTATATGGCAATATATGAAAAATGATCAGACAGCTTCTGTTCGGTGTTTGTAAAAATTATAGACACACTAAACCACAGGAGATCTTTATGACTCACAGGCACTCGCTGGTAATAATGGGAATATTATACAAGCAGAAAATATAAAGAGCAAACAACACAACGCATGAGAATTAATGCGGGGTTATGAAAGTGATTTTATGATCTGTTCTCAATCTTGTCTCTCACACACACTCAGTCACTCACTCCTCAACTCGCACACTCTCTCTATTGACGCCAGAGCCCGGGGCCAGCCTCTCTGCGCACCCAGAGCCAATTGCGGTGCGCCGGGCAGGCGAGCCTTCATGAGCCGACCCCCTCATTTGACTGGTGGTTGTAACGTAGGGAGAGAGAGAGAGAGAGAGAGAGAGAGAGAGAGAGAGAGAGAGAGAGAGAGAGAGAGGGCAGCTATGCAAAGACTGTGCGGTGGAGTTATAGTGCCATTACGCACTATTACGCACTGACAGCTACTCTGAAGCGAGTAGCGCTCGACGCACAGGAGCGCGTATGTGGATTCCTCGCCTGCACAGGTGAGTGTGTAAGACGTCGGGACGTCGGGACGATCTAATGATAGGCATATCTCATTGTTGTTTGTTTATGTGTGCGTGTGTTTTCTGCGGTGTGCAGATGGAAAAGTGTCTCGGATGTATAGTATGTACACAGCACATGTGGATTCACAGCGTGCGCTGTGCGTCATGCATTGAGCAGCTGCCTCTGCAGTGTGAGAAACAGAAATAGATGACATGTGTGGCAGTATTGACTTCATGTCTGTATCATGTAAAGCACATTGAATGTGACTCGCAGCATGCAGTGTTAGGCATGACATAAATCCTTGTGCGGTGAAAACTAGGAGCGCGTGCTGTCAGGGCTGTTTGATGTTTCAGAGGTTACTACAGGGCACATTACTTCAGACTTGGCCAAGCCAAGATGTTCCAAACTCTCTCCCCAAACTTTTTTTTCCATGAGGTATGGCCAGAGCACTGCAGGAGCAGCAGACCCCCGACCCCGGGTGTCATATGATGAGATCACAGTAGTCACCATATCCGAGTCGATTTTTTTTTGGGAGGGGGGGGGGTTACTATTACATAACCAGGTGGAGGTGGGTCATCAGAGCCGCGGGACCATCAGAAAACAATCATCATTTAATACCACGTGATTGAGACTACAATTTAAAGCCACGAAAATCCAAATGAAATCGACAATTAACAGCAAAAGTGGCTGAAATCAGGACCGGTCCTGCAAGTTGGAAACAGCTGCTGTTTTTGGCTTTACAGAAGAGGGCGCACAATCATTTTGTTTTCGTCCCGTGCAGCGCACATGGAGGCTCTCAGAGGTTTAAAGGGGATTTCAGCGTCATGTTTAATCAAGGCCATTTGATAATGTCCACCATTGTTAATCCGTGTAAATGTAGACGTGGTGCATTGTTTGCTGGCTTTTTTGGTGGATAAAAATAGAGACTAAATCCTTAACTCATCATCCCACTGAAATCTGCTGGTCTTAGTCTGAAGAGCTGAGAGAAAATATCACCCTGTTACCTTCAGACGTTACCTTGCTGTTGTCATTGTGTGCTTAGGTACTCTGCAGGGAGTTTTTAAGTGAACATTGCAATCCTGCTCTAAATTTATTGCACTGGATTGGTTGTGGCAGTCAGACTAAGGCTGTGATTCTCTTCACTGCAGCAACACATCATTGAATGACAGCAGAACCATGTGGCTTTAATGTTAGACGTGGTGAGAAATGGGAACCCTTGATTCCACATGGTCAGCGTGAAGTCTGAACCAGCAGCTGCAGGGCCTACACGCACACACACACACGCACACACACACACCCACACACACACAGTTGCGCACTCACACACACACACACACAGTCTTTAAATTCCACTTCCTTCACACGTGGTTGACTTTCCTTTTGAAGTGCCATCAGCTGCAGACCTCTTGAACAAGCCACAGGTTGGGCATGTAGAGACTAAATCACTCTGATAATTTTCAGTCGCTCCGTAAGTTGACTTATTTTTATACAGTTCAGACTTGAGGCCATGCCCTGTGAAACATTAACCCCAAGTCAACTGACCGCAGAGTGTTATTGTACCATGGTGCTGTTTTTGTCTTGCACAAATCTGTTAACTATAAAAATAAGGCTTTAGTGAAATAAAGCAGTTGCGCGATTCCGCCAGCGGATTTACTGTAAATAACTGTAAGTTATAAATCTACTGCTGTAAATTATAAGTGCAAGTCTGACAGGCGGCTCCTCATGAGACAAAACTTTTATTACTGTAATTAATGAACACATTTGTTTGTGTTTTGCAGGAATAAGAAGAGTTTTTTTTACTAGCATTTAACCGATCTGCAGCAGAAAAGCCTGATCCTCAGAGCAAGTCAAGCTGCCATTCACCCGCACAGGAATGGTGGATCACTTGTCCCTTGGTGAGGAGACCTTCCTGTACTACACCACCTCCCCGGCCTCTGATTACAGCAGCATCTGTCGCCATGCCAATGGTGGCGTGTCGCCGGCCATCATGGTAACAGACGCGTGCATCTACGATCACCGCCATCATCCCTGTCAGGGGGTGACGCTCTCTTCCTCCTCCCATGGCCTCTCTGAAGACGACCTCAGCGACTCCTGCAGCCCTCGTTCCTCCATTTGCTCCAGCCCTGAGTCCTCCTCGCCCACACTGCAACATGTTCTCGACTCCAACTATGACAGCAGAGGCAGTAGGGGCAGCTATGGGAGTTGCAGCTCCTCTGGAGGAGAAAGTCAAGATAGCCTGCTGGACCTCCTCCTCTCGCAGACCTCCCATGCCACCTCTGTAAGCTCTAATACCAGCAGCAGCTCTAATTCTTCTCCCCTATCATCTCCTCTATGCCTGTCCTCCCCATCCTCTTCTTCCTCCTCCTCATCTGCCCCTCTTTTACCCATGGGCCTGGACTGGGATTCCAAGAGGGAGCAGCGGCACAGTGTCCTCCAGCAGCAGACCAAAGAGGACTGTTATGAGTTCCCTGTCTTCCTGGAGGAGCTGCAGGACCCTGCAGCGCTACTCTTTCAACCGACCTTAGAGGAGATTGAGGAGTTCCTGGAGGAGAACATGGTAGTAGCAATGGGAAGGCAAGAGGACGGGAGCGACGAGGCGATGTCGACAACATCGGAGGATGCAGAGGCTGAGTGTTTAAGGACACTACCTGGAGAACTGGTCTCAGTGTCTCAGAACTCAGATCAGACCGTGCCGGTGGCACATTCACCATCCGCCTCCAGCTCAGAGACCAAACACACACCTTATGCATCTGATGTGGACAGATCACCATCCATAGTGGATGTACGTTGTAACACTAGTTATGCTTCGATGAGGAGTGGAGACGACGGGATCAAACAGGAGGAGTGTGGCTCATCCGAAGGTACTAATGGTGCCTCAGGCATGCCTGTCATCCTTCAAATCCAGCCCATACAGATCAAACAGGAACCCAGCCCCAGTGCCATATCAGATGCCGCCACTCAGCAAACCCAAAGCCAGAAAGCTGAATCTCAGTCAACCCAGGCCCCGTCGGACATCAAAATCGCCCAGCTCCTGGTTAACATCCAGGGGCAGACCTTTGCCTTAGTGCCTCAGCTGCTTTCCCCAGCAAACGTTACCGGCTCGAACAAAAACAGGAGTGCCGCGTCATCCAAATTTGTCCGGATCGCTCCAGTGCCAATTGCCGCGAAACCCATCGGGCTTGGGGAAGGTGGGCTGGTTGGCGGTTCGGCTGCAGGGGTCCTCGCTGGCAGCCAGAGGTACCAGAAGAGCGCAGTAGCAGACCTTATTAAGATGCACAAGTGCTCTTTTCCTGGCTGTAATAAGATGTACACCAAGAGCAGCCACCTTAAGGCTCACCTGAGGAGGCACACGGGGGAGAAGCCATTCGCCTGCACATGGCCCGGCTGTGGATGGAGGTGAGCAGAACCAAGTGCTGTATAAATGATGAATCACGAGGTTGTGAGATATGTTTATGTCCTCGCTCATCTCACATACATGGTAACCATGAGTGATCAAAGATGGGATGATGTGCGGGCACTTGCACTTGTTCTGCATTGTGCATCCACACCACAGAGATTACAGTCTGAGGGGTTTAAAAAACAGTGCAGACACTTAAAGATAGAGCTTGATCGACATTTCCAGATCTGTGTAGACTTAAGAGAGATTTACAGAGTGCTGCATGTTAGGTTTTCTTACAGATAATGGGGGGCTAAAGGTATGGGTTTTGTGCAGACAAATGGAGACTGCTCATTTCTTCAGTCAAGTGTAGATCTTAATCCATCAAGGGCAATATAATTGCAGTGTTTTAAGGCATGTGTGTGTGTGTGCACGTGTGTCTGTGTTTTCGACTCATTTCTGATGTGAAACGTAAATCCTTCAGAGAGGTTGCACTTTTTAAGAGAGCTTTGGTATAGTTTTACAGGGAAGAGAAAGCTTTTATGGGGACATGAATATGTGTTAAATATATGATTCAGTCAGCTCAGGTTAGTTTTATGGATGCTGGTTTATGGATGGGCGGCGGAGGGGTTCATCCTCAGGGAAACTACATCTAAGAAGATTGTAATTTCCACACTCTGGCTGTGCGCCCCCACTATCTGTGTATTTTTGTACCATGGTAAAGTTGTAGATTAGATAGAGAGCTTTTTGAAGTTGTTTGCATCTAGACTTTGCCCCCTGCCAGTCGTTCCATTTGTTTGTTCACCGTCTGCAACCACTCCACACACACACACACACACACACACACACACACACACACACACACACACACACACACACACACACACACACACACACACACACACACGCGCACACACACACATTAACACAGTGGAGACAGAATTTTTACAGAATCAAGTTCAAAGTCACTTCAGTCAAACTCTCAGGGTATACAGAATGAATCCACAAACCATGATACATTTTTAATGATTCTTTTAATCATTTATCTCATCCAAGCATCCGATATTGATCCATGGTGCAAATGCCAACTTGACCTGTTGGTCAATGGATCCCACCTCCACCAGAGTTATTGCTCAAGGGTACATACAGAGTCTCGCATTTATGTGTGGGGCTGATTACACAAGGCAGTGTTCAATGTTTATGTAAGGTAATTTAGTTAAATTTAAGATGAGCAATTCAGCTTCATCTTCAATGCTGCACCCTGCTGTTTCCTCCACATTCAACCCTTCTCCCTGCAATATGCAATATGCCAGGACATGTAGGCAAGAATTTATATGCATATTATGTAACATCAAGTCATTACAGAAAAAAGGAGGTGCCACTCTAAACTGGCCTGAGGCAACACATGCGGTTTTACACGTTAGATCAAGAAATAGACTGACACTTTTTTTCCCTATGGACCTCAGTGCAATGGCCTTGAGTGAGAAGATCCATATGACTATGGTACTCTGTAGTCTGGCAGTGAGTGAAAATGTGTTTTTATTTTTCAAACATTATACCCTTGGCCCTCGCAGAACTACACCGCAGCATGACAGCAGCAGTATAACTTAGTACAGTCATCCTCTCCCTCTGGGCCAGGAAATGGAGGTGATCTTGGGAGTCAGGAACCCCTTACCCTCTGTAACCTCAGAGTAGATCCATGTGCCTGCTCCTCTGAAGTGGAGGAGAGGGGTTTTTTTTTTGTTTTTTTTCCTCCATGGCTGGTCTCCTCCATATAACTCTGTGAAACTTATATCTCTTCCTCTACTTTTTGACAGCTCTCTTTTTTTAAAGGTTGGTAGATTTTCATCCCTCTCCGTCTCTCTGACTGTAGTTTATGGTTATGTCCACTCTCAGATCTGAATGCACATGTAAACACTTAAAGGTAGGCAGCACACATGCGGGCAGCACACATGAGCGTGATATATTTTCGGCTCAGACCTGCATGGAGACTCTCAGCGATGACCGGCTCAAACCCAAACAGTTTGCTGTAATAACAGCGTGACGTGTGTGCGCTCGGCAGCTGTCATCGGGGCAGCGTCTTGTTGTCCTTGTCAGCTGATGCATTCATCGTCGTACCAGCACAAGGTGGTTGGGTGGTGACAGAGCTGCCACGGGTGAATTTAGCATCAGAGCTCAGCTGGCATGGACAGAGTGATGACCTTAAAATCTGTCAATTATAATGCACTGTTCAAAAGTCTCTCACAACAGTGGCGATAGTGGAGAGTGCTGGGTCCGGGCAGTAAAAATCAGGTGCTCATCAAGACTACAACCAAAAGACCAACCAACCCAAAAGACCAACCACCCAACTTCTACAAATCTAAAAATTCTTAATGAGTTAATGGATTTCGTAATAACCAAAACAATGTTTCATCAAGGCACTCGTGTACATTGCCATAGAGGCCTTTCCTTACATCATCCGTCTGTTGATCTGTTACCTTACCCATTGGTTACCCAACCATGTCCCCGGGCTCTTCTGTGTCTTTCTCCAGCACACACAGGGCGGAGGTATTGAATATACCCTGGAGAGGTGACCAGTCCATCGCAGCATGTATGGTTTTTGAACTGTGTGAGGAAACAAGGGTACCCCGAGAGGACTTATACAGACAGATAAAACTTGAAAACTCCACACAGAAAGGCTCTCAGTTTGACTGGGATTAAAACCAGGAACCTTCTTGCCATGAGGAAACAGTGCTATCCAGAGACCACCTTGTTGCCCCACTTATGTCTATGTTGTGTTTTTTTAACAGACTATGACAAATTGTTAATATTTGCAGTTAATATTCTGCTGAAATTACAGGAATTGAATCCAGCCTCTCTCGTGTCTTTAAAAAAAAATTCCATTTCATATAAGCAGATGAAAGAACTTTTATGGTTACTCGTATATAGCTTTTCATGTAAGATACTGGCTTCTGTCATTGATTAGTGCTGTCATGCATTACCATGATTTCCCTTTCAACTTACACTGAGTTGAAACTGAGCTGCTCATAAACACAGTAATGGTAGACGCAAAAGTCTTGGGGTTGACAGCACAATGTAAACAAAAGGAGGCACGGAAAATAAAGATGACAGATTAACAGAACCACGAAAAACACAGGCATGCCACTATCTCTGGTACTGTAATTTTCCAGGTGTGCAACCAACCTAACCACCCCACCTTCCTCTGCTGTGTTCATTATGTTCCTTTGCTGCACAGCAGAGTTTAGGGACAAGCTAGAACAAAGCCTGCATATGTGTTTCCCACAACGCCCACGCTAATATGCGCTCTATGTGTTGTGCTGTAGCCACGCCAAGCTGCCCAAGGGCTTAAGGTGCAAAAAACACAGTCCTCAAGTGAATGCACTTGACGTATCCTCCGCCCAAAAAAAGCTCAGCGGTCCCGCCCACTGCCCACAGAACTTATGGAGAAGTAAAACTTTTCTCAGGTTAGATAAGGAAAGGGACGTGTTCAAAAAGATGAGCCCTAAACAAAAGAGGGCATGAGTTTGACAGGTAAATGCTGAGGCTATGAGAGAGAACTGGCACACATCCAAACACCTGCCAAGAAGAAGAAAAAAGCCGAGGACCTAAAGAACAATCTTGTTGTCTCTTTGCACAAGTCCTAAATGCATGTTCTGTTGAAAGATCCTCCCTGGTGCACTATGTTATATTTGGGCTCAGGCCCAGTTTGACTCAATATCTGTAGGTGCTTTGTGTCATGCCCCAGCTTGAAGCTTTGATGTTACGCCTTAAGGATGTGATGATGTGTGCACAGATCACAATAAGCATCACATGTTCAGTCACGGAGTACAGAGGTATTCCCCTATGGCTTTTGTCATATGCATTAGTGTCAGTAAACTTTAATATTTCATTAAGAGCAAGACAAAAAGGATGTTTGTAATGTAAAAGGGATCATCTGATTCATTTTTAGACTGCAATTAATGTTCTCAGCTCCAAGGCATGCCAAAGAACTTTGAAGCCCAATGAGCTAATAGATGAAGGTAGCAGCAAGCCGCCAAGCATACTGGGACGTTTAGCCCTGAATACAACAGACCTTCTTAATGCCTTAACTTAATTGCCTTAACTTAATACCTTAAGTGATGTGATGACAAAGTGAAATCTAAATGCACAGTAGGTTAACATAACAGGTAAAATGTAAATAATAACTTAGTAACTTAATCTTAACTTTTCACCAAATGGTACCATAACACTTCAAACTGCCTTTGCTGAACTCAGGAGTGCTAATCAGAGAATGCTAGCCTTTTGACATGCTAAAATAAGATGGTGAGTGTGATAGATATTACACCTGTCATGTTGTTGACTGATCATCTTCACCAGTCTGAGCTGCTTTGATAAGATCAACACCTTCAAGTGCTAAAGGCTCTGAGATGGTTTACGGAAACCCAGACGCAGGTCAAACTTTAGTGTAATGATTTTCAGTGTAATCATAGGCAAAATCAAAAGTAATTGCACGCTCGATAAAAGATCGGTATCAAACTTTAAACTTAATGAGTCCTTGTGTTTGTTTTGAGATCTCGGCCTTTAAGGGTTGGCAGGGCTTAGCTGTGTAAGCTGTCACTTATCTTATTTTTATCACTGGGCCATTAAAGTGATAAATAGGCCATTTGTGTAATCCGTGTCTAGGGTGGAAATGGTTCAAAATAACCATGTGATGTTCATACTATACATCTCTGTGAATTATCACATTCATATGTCGTGCTGCTGCAGCTACTGGAAGTCCGCCGGTAAATCAATCTGTGTTGCAGATTAATGCTCATTTTAGCAGCTTACTAATACATACAGATAGTTACACACACTCACATGTAACAGGCGCTACTGGATCATTCACTTAACCCTTCACTGTCATGATATCCAAAAGCTTGTAGAGACCAAGGCCAGGAATAGACCGAGCTTGGATTTGCAGCTCTCATGTGTTGAGCTAAAAATGGGACGGCTCTTAAACTTCACAGCAATACACATGTGAAGTGTCACACTTGTGTGATTACCCTCACATAAAACAGCTTGACGTGGCTTTTTATGTTTGCCAGTCCTGAACACAACTTCATCCATTACTTTTACATAAGAGGTGCCTGTTTTCACACACTCACGTTTTTTTGTGCTCAGAAGTGGGTGAATATCAAAATGACAAAGAGGATTTCCAGTGTTTTATTCATGTTGTATGAAAAAAGGGATGGTGGAAGTCATGTTAAAGAAATGTTTGAATCCTCAGAGAAAAAGAAAAGCATCAAGTTTAATGATCTACATCTTTCCTCGGCAGGTTCTCTCGGTCCGATGAGTTATCCCGGCACCGGCGCTCCCACTCCGGAGTGAAACCGTACCAGTGCATCGTCTGCGAGAAGAAGTTTGCCCGCAGTGATCACCTGTCCAAACACCTCAAAGTCCACCGCTTTCCACGAAGCAGCAGGACAGGACGCTCTGCCAACTGACTCCTTTGACCCCTCTGACAGACTGACGCTAAGCAGGGGGAGGTGTGGAGCAGGGGGCTGTGTTCCTGTACTTGTGTGTGACGAAAGACAGAGGAGGGCGGAGTGGGGGGGCGGGGGGGGTGGAGGGGGGTGAAAGTCCAAACACCTTTAAAATGAGTCTGTGCAGGACCCTTTAGCGCTCACGCGTGTTAACGTTCAAATGTGTACGGGTGACGTACATTCATGGTACTGTGATAATTTATTGGGTGGTGAGGAAAAGACTGTAAAAACCTAAACTAAAGCAGAAAACTGTTACTTGACAAAACACCCTCACAGGTGGAATAAGCTTCTTGTGTATTACAACTTTTATTTTGTCTCGCTCGAATCTTTCAGCTGACCTGATTTGAAGAAATTTAAATTTGCTATTCAGAGTATTTTTACACTTCGAGGTGTGCGATGTTGTCGTTATTATTGTGGGAGTCCAAAGCCTTACCAATATTTCAATAACCGTTGCATCACTAAGGGGTCTGCTCCCATATAAAACTGTCAGGTTTCCTACCTTCCCAGAACCACATAGTGTTTAATGGAAGCAAGAGCACTCAATGGCTCGCATTGGATTTGTTGCCCAACAAACCGGAGCTTCGTGAACTATTGGGGCCTTGGTTGAATTCTTTCTTGATAGAAAGTAGAGTTAATGGTGCATCAACATTCCTTTTAGCTTTGAATAAGTGTCTTTGTTGCCTTTGAGTCTCGTTACAGGAAAAGAAACTGTAGAAATCTCAAACACAGTAACAAAGCTCAAGTTCACATTGGATTACTGCTCGCCAACACAGATCATGTGACTTTGTAATTTGCACTGGCACACATGAAATCTCTGGTCTCCTGCCCATCATACAAAGTATTTTGAGTGTTTTTGCAATTGTATGCTCTTCTGACTTAAGCTCTTTGTCTCATCTGGTCATGAGACAGTTGATCAGAATCCTCAGTTTAGCCCTATATATTCTCAAGACAAATACCCCAAAAAACTCTTTGAGCCAAAGTTGAAATCAAGTACCGGGTATTTACTGATGCTTGTCTGTTGGTTTGTTCTCAGCTAATGATATATCACAGTGTTTGTGTTCTGTTTTATTTTTTTTTATGTTATGTGATGCCATATCATTTATTACTTTGTGTCACTTTATTAACTTCAAGTCACTGCTGTGAAAAAACGCCTACAATGATAAAGCTGGTAAATTCATATTAATAAGATGAATTCATTGATTTCAATACAGATTTTCAGAGAAAATGAGAGATTTCATGAGAAATCTGAATCATGAGCTTTTGTTTCATGTACTTTTTTTATTTTGGTGAGACTGGAATTATTTGTCCTTACAAAATCAGATCAAGCATTGAGCCTAGACTATCAGAATAAAGCAAGCTCATGCAAGGTTTGCTGCTCTGCGGTAGTGGAAAAGGACACAAGAGGAGCGAATACAATTTACCAGATCTTCACGACACAAAGTTGGCAACTATTAGCATGAAGTAAGATTTCCACCACAGTGGCATTAGCCACCATAAATGACTGGGGACACCAAGTCAGAAGGAACAGCCAAAACTTCTGAGTGTATTGAAATCAGTGTTTTATTGCCTATGAATTAAACTTTTTCCTTTTGTAAAACAATGAGCTTGCTATGTCTTCTGTCAAAAGCTACATCAATTTGCTTTAGTGTAAGGAATATTTTCCTGTCTCGGCCTCCTCTCTTGCTAAATCACTTTTTCCTCTCCCTTCCAATTTTTTTTTTTTGTAGTTGTTGCCCTTGTGTTGAGACTGGAACTGTGTGCTGCTACAGCATCAAAGACTAAACTAATGTGAGTTGACACAGCATCATTGTCAAATCAGTGTCGCTGGTCACAACATTTCGACTTGTATGCCATAAAATTAGTTGCCTTGTGATGTTTTGTACTGTAAGGGAACAGTGACCTTTTTGTGCTTTTTTTTCATCAAATTGTATAGAATTATTCAGTGTGTCTCATTTTTCATCTCAGCTGAATTAAACCAAATATGTGATGGGAGGAACATACAATGCCAACCGCACAGAGTCCAGAGATGGATTCCTGCGTCATATATAGTCAATATTCAGTACTACGGAGATCCGATGAAAGGAATGTTAAAGTCTGAGATGTTTTGTGGGAATGTTTGACAAACCTTTTAAGTATTCAGTGCACAACGCTTGAATTAAGTGCGCTATCTATGCTGGCATTCCTTCCATACAAACAGAAGAAAAATGTGGCTGAATGGGTGTTGTGTGTGAGCCCATGAATGTATGTAAATACTGTGGAGAACTGAAATATTCTTTTAGTGATTTCTGTGATTGTTGAGAGAGTTTTTTAATGTTATGAAAGTGTACATAACATGATAATTCAAATATATAGTGAGAAATCCAGTGACTTACTTTTTTGACAGGTTTTCACAATTACATAATAAAAATGCAAAGGAAATTTTTCATAATAAATCCATGGATCGAAATCTTTAATGAGTTTTCTTGGCTTTCGCGCCTACCATGTCTATACAATGGCAAGATGTTTTCAGAAAGACGGTATGATGTACTCTGTAAAACGGTTGCAGAGAAAAAGTTGCTTAAAATGTTATATTTTTGCTTTTGTTCTTATGTAAACACATTCACAATAAAAAGAAGAAAAAAATTAAACATTTGCTTTGTTGTCCCTTCAGTGATTATGACAGGCTGAGGAAAGAAAGGCAGGGGGCCATTCAGGTCCACCATAAGAAAAAAAAAAAAAACTAAAGTAAAATTGTGTAATTGATATCAGCGACGCAAACAAACTGGTAAAATGCCAGCATTGTTCTGTGGGATGAGCCAGACACCAGGCATCAAATCTTAGACATATATCAAAGTAGTATGTGGTGGAACATTTAATGGTCCATTTAATGGACCATAGTGGACCATTCAGCTGTTAAAAAGACTGATGTTTTCCTTAGGAGATGGTGGAGACCAAAGCAAAGGCCAGGAACCAAATAAGAGACCGAATAAGTTTCTCCATTTCTGCTAAATGTGTAATTTGGCAGCTACTTTATTTAAAAAATAAATTTAGCCATATCAACTTTATGAGGTGATAATAGTCTGTCTAAAATCACCCACATTTAGTAAACAGCACACTACATTCACCTTGTGCCATTTTATTTGGTGCCTGGTGAGTGTAGACATTATGCTGCCTCACTGATAGTCAGCATGTATGTACAATACTGTCTTGTATGCTATGCTTTGCGGTTTTGTCCGTGTTGACAAAATGATTGTAGCTTTAAACTATATTTGCTTTTAACACATTGCCATAAATCAGAAAACAGTGTTTCAAATGTTCCTTTTCAGAGATGGATTATTTTCATATATTTCCTGCTGTGTATTTTCATAATAACACAGAGAAAAGTAAGGTAATTACTCATTTTAATATTTTGTCCTTGAGGTCTTTGTATGCATCTCAGAGAGTGAAACAAAAAGCTTTTTCCCGTAAAGTTGCATAAGCAACATACAGTACAGCTGGGAAACATGAGAAATGTCAGCGCGAGATTTGTACCACATGGCAAATTTGCATGGAAATTATACCCTGATTCTCTGCTCTTCCTTCACGCAGGCGCTCGCTTTTCCTCCCTTCCACTCGCTACCTCCTCCTCACCACATTTCAATGAAAGGATGTTTTTTGGACGTGGAGCATGTTTGCTGAGTCATTGTGTGAAAAGCAGCGAACAAAGAATAGCAGCTAATAGCAAAAGCAAGCTGTGTCTGTCTGTGCTGTGTCTGTTCTAGATATAGACCATGATGATTTATGAGCCGTTGCCTGCTCTGAGGAATTCTGGGAGGATTTCATTTGACACATCTGCATGTGAACGACTTGACTCATCTCAGGTTAAGCATGTCTGTTCACCTCTGTGGGTAGATTATCGGAAACATTTTTTTTGCTTGTGTTACTGGATTCCAAATAATAAAGCATACCTTAACTGTTAACTCAGCAATACCACGATGAACAGGTCTAAACAGGCAACAACAGAATCAAATTGCACTCTAGGAACTTAACCCATGGGATAAATTTGTTTTACACTTTACTTACTAGTTTTATTTGCTTATTACTAAAAGTCTCCCAAAAATTCCTCCTGGTTGTCAGGCAGTTTGACTACATCAACTAGAAAACTGAATGGTCTTAAGTTTGTAATGGACATGCTATGATGTCTGAATAGATTCATGTAACATTACAAACCTCCTAACTGTTGTCTAGACAACCTTGGGTGACCAGGTCATCCTTTGTTAAGCCCCTCCCTCTCTGTCATTGCCGCATTTTGGGTTTAAGGGGTTCGCATGGGTGACTTTGATGCTAATGTGATATTTAGCTGTTATTGGGCAATCGCTGTTGGGAGGAGGGGTTTGGCACAGGGGGGATTTGTTGACAGCTGAGCTTCGTCAGCTCACCTGGCTTCACACGTTATGAGCGCAGGCCTGTATTCTGAAGCACGTGTATTCCTTTGGCAAAGCTAGTGTCAATCTTACTTCTTCTTTTTGAGTGTCAGTGCATCCCACTGCACAGTGAATATGCACTGTACGCACTGGGTGAAACAAGTGCCGCAAAGTGTAGTTCCTGAACAGTACATCTTAGCATGTAAGCAGTACTGCTGAACCAAAACTTAAAACATGGTTTTAAAAGGCAGCCGCATGCTAACCTTGATCTGATTACTGTGTTGAGGTGACAACGTAACACAGGTGTGTCAGAGGCTCATAGGGGTAGGTGTGTCTGGAGATTTACCAGTATGGACCGGGCCAAAGGAGTTATCTCTCATACTTTATTTATGTCGCTGCACAGTGACTTGTATTACTTTGATCTGCATTTTTTTTCCACTGATGCTCACATTTTCATGCTGTTGTAAGTGATGATACGTGCATGTTTACTGAGACCGTCACCACCGACAGAGATCGGAAGATTTCCATTATGAATCGTTCCACTGTGAACTGTGTTAAATGGAAAAGTTACTCCCAAGCACACCTGAAAACTGTTATATCACATCTCACCAGAAATCAGGTTGTGTTATCTTAAATGTTTTTGTTTCAGTGTGTCACAGTATTGATGGCAAACTGGCAAGATTAGAGAAGCATAGAGAAGCAATTCAGCACAGAGCAGATCGTGTGGGACAGGAAGTTGTGTGCAGAAACAAAATAAAATCTCTGCTTTCTTCAAGGCAGTTCATATTTCCCTGCACTCTGGGCCGTAAAGTATACACCTGGCCGCAGACCCCCCTGCTTCACTACCCTCCCAACCCTAACACTGCTTATTTTGTGTTTTATTGGGGGCTCAGTGGAGCGTCCATAACGAGGGGCGTTCAGGTGCCATCGGGAATTTTAATGAAATGGAAACAGTTTTGTGGCCCTCTTTATAGAAACTACATCCCGTTATATCACGCGAAAATGTGTAAATCCGTGAGTTGTCGTCGGTCCTCGTCATGGGCAGAGCCGCACCGCAGCGGCTCAAGGTGGGTGTTGACAATGGCCGAGCACGGAGCGGAGAAGCAGCGGAGTGGAGCATGCTGTGGAAGTGAAGGCTGATATACACGCATCTGGTGGAATCTAGGGATAAGATGGAGAAATTGCTCTGATCTTCTAGCTTGTAGCTGTGATTACCACTAAACCTACATGTTTCTCTGATATTAGAGCCTCAGATTGTGGCAACTATAAAAGTTTGCAGCTCAGTGCAGTGTGAATTTATGTAGAGTTAGATTTTTCATGCTGAAGATGCACTGATTTCTACAGGAAACAATTCACTGGGCTCTACAGCTGCAGGTGTTTTATATTCAGCTTCCCAGGTGCAACAATCAGGTTGTTATGTTTAATCTTTAAAACACATCCCACGTGATCAGCAAACTCGACTACTTTTGGTATTTGCAGGAGTAGGTTTGGACAGCAAATAATTGACTACCATCAGTCACGTAGTCAGCACTGATGAACTGATACTGCTGCTGTACATCTGCCAGCTGAGCAAGTAAGCAATAGTTTGCAAATGTTAGCCAACAGCTACAGTACATGAGGTCATTTTGATGACGTGTTGTTCTGACCTCTAGTGGCCAAAAACTGGATCAATAACATTGTAACATCTGATGTTTAGCAAAAAAAAAAGCGTTTGTGGGTTGTGATTGAATCATACTGATCTCAAAAAGCCTGAAAACGCTGAATAAATAGTGTTGCACACATTGCATATGTTAGTGCATAACTTTAATCGTTAAATATTGATACGCTTCAATTTTGCTTTGAAATCTTCAGGGAATGTATAAAATGAGAGAGAGCAGCTGTCTTCCATTTTTTTAGCTTCTTCAAATATTGAGAGTGACCACCAACTGTTGTTACCCTCCGCTCTGCGTCAGTATGTTTGAGGGAGCCGGAGAAACAGACGTTATCCGCAATTCTGAAGGTCAGAAGCAAACTACAGCGGCCCATGTGGCGATTTGACATGTGGGATCAGATGATAACTGTTACGCAACCGCTTACAGTTCCTAGCCAAGTTCAGTCTCGGCGTGTGCATCTGTACAAACGATTGCTTTTTTTGTCTGTCTAAAGGAGAGATTAATGAGTAAGATGGTAATGAAAGAGCGTATGTTGCAACAACATTGAAATCAACAAAGGACAGAAAGCCTGTGTGTGTACGTGTTACCTCTAAAGCCTGCCAGTGCTGTACTTATTTGAGGTTATTTGCTTTTGAAACAATAATTCATGTGTTGAAGGTGTTGCGGCACTACCTCAGGGTTGTATAATATCTATATGTATAATAGACTGTATGAAGCATGGGCGCGGTCACCGTAACGTCACCATTCACTTCTGAGGAGCTATTGTGAAGCACATTTATAGACCGGACATTGCCATTTGGCAGTGCCTGGCTGCACCTAAAGATGACTCGATAACTTTAATCCTGAAAGTTCACAAACAGGCTAGTTCTGCGTGCAGTGAAAAAACAGTTGATTTCTTTTGTGAAAGTACACATTTACACGTGAGTTTGTGAGTTAGCACATTGAGCTAGCCTCAAGTGGCCAGTTGAGGAACTGCACTTTTCACAACAGGAGACGGTGGAAAATGTAAACAACTCTGTTACTGTACACTGGGTTTTTTCACCAAAAGCATGTCTGATCTATCACATTAAAATAGACTGTTACATATGGTGGCCAGACCTCAGGCACACAGTGTTCCTCTCTGCTGCGCCAGGCAGCATATTAATGGTCCAAACTGAGCTGATACACACACAAAACCATACTGCGTGGTGAGATGGGTCTCCTGGGTCCAGCGAAATGCCAGCACAGTCCATTTCATGAGAGTGGAACACTGGGATTGGTCAAACACCTTCATTTACACACATGGGTGCAAAGTAGGGGAGCTGTCTCACTTACTCTCTTTCTCTCTCTCTTTCTCTGTCTGTCTGTCTCTCTCTCTCTCTCTCACACACACACACACACACACACACACATGCACATATCCACAAACACATATAGACAAGCTGGGCAGGTCATTGAGTGCATAGGCTCCATACTATACATGCACATGCACACACACAGAAACACTCACGTGAAGGAATGAAGACCTCTGTTGAATGTCAACAATGGGAGGTGAACCATTAGATCAAGAGCCAACTTTATGACAGCAAGAGGGGTTTCAGTCCACTCTGCAGCAATTTGGCCGGTCATGTGTGTCAGAGAGCACACGTCTTACATAATCCCCACAGCACATTACACAAGGAGTGGACACAAAGCGAGGATAGAGCCGCTGCAGCCAACAAGTATCTTGCAGTGTCAATTTCACGACCGACTCGGACTCTGCAGTTCCCTCCTCATGTGGAAAAGCATGATTGGGCTCAGCATATGTATTTCCAAAGATCATCCTGGCATAACTGTGCCTGACGTGTCTAAGACGGTTTATTAGCTGCAATCACCACTTGAAAGCACTCTGTTGATCGTCTGCACAATGGAAAAACTGTACTGTGCACAAGTTAAGATCAGTTGGTAAAACAATCTTTTGCCACTCATCATATCCTGCTCTCGACCGCGTTACAGTAATTTAGCATCAAGCTGGTCACAGCTTATCACAAATAATGTGCCTGCTCATGTACACAATGATCTCATTTTTTGACCCCTTTCTGTCAGTCTGACATAAACCAAGGAATGAAAAAGTGTTTGAGCCTTTTTCAGGACATACACACTGGAAAGTAAATGATTAATCCTAGGACACTGTTGAAACCTTGCTAAAGCATCATTGCAATACAAAGCAATCTGCACCAAAAATGCAGGAGGATAGTTTATCTGAAGTCACTTGGTAACTTGATCAGTAGAACAAGACTGGAAGGTGGGACCATGCTTCCTTTCATCACTGCTCAATGATTTTTCATGCATTTCATTGGCAGCTTACAAGAAAAAAAAGGTGCAGATGTGTGTTTTTGACTTACTGATCTGACGTAACCTCCATGGTATTAACGTTGACAATTTGTCTCAGGGCTGACTGACACCCACCTACTGGGAGAGAAGTCAATGAAAACCAGCAGCTCAAAGTCAAAGGACAAAAACAGCCACTGTGGAATGCAAAAGAGTGGGCTATGAACTTAAGCATTTGTTTCCCTGAGGCTACTCTTTGTATCCTTTTGTTTCATAAAAAGTTGGATGTCATACCCCCCCACGAAAAAAAAGGAAAAAAATAACTTGTGTAAACTAATAAAACAATGGTCTGCTATTTTAGGAAACACAGCTCTGACAGCACATGAACACACAGCCATCGTAAGTGCTCAACTCTTCCGTTAATACCTCTGTGCATTGACCAGTAAGGTTCAGAAACACTATCTATCATCATTACCTGTCTCAATTTCTCTCCTCGTACATTTCTTTCCCCTCTTTGCCTCTCATCAACATGTGGTTTGCATTGTAACCATCTACCAGTGACTTCCAGTAGAGGCAGGTTAGTGAGAAGAAATCGCTTTTCCCATCTCCCTCTCTCTCTCCCTTTTTGCGAGTTTGTTCTGCTTCACTAAGATTACCTCTCGCTGTCTGACGCTGGGTGGGCACCAGGCCAGAGAGTTCAGGGGCTCATGAGGTTGGGATTGGAGCGTGACCACCAGACCCTGACTACAGCCCCCTTTTCAAAGCATTTTTAACTTTGTGCCACACATTTAGCAGCATCACAGGGGAGCTTAAGCTGCTGTTTTACCTCAATCTAGAGAACATTACTCAATCCTAGTTAACTTGGCAGCTGTGAACATAGCCCGGCGTCCATATCTTACATTCTGCACAGCATTTCCATTTTACTTACTAAATGAAGTCAAAATGCCAAGGCTTCATCCATCAAGTACTGCTCTACCCCAGTTGAGATAATTTTTCTAATTTTATATAATTAATTGCTTTTATATTTTTCCCAAGCTATATTATATTTTATATTTACATGGTGCAACTCCGAAAACAAACAAACAAACAATTTATAGATTATCTATGGGCATGTCTGGCTCTTGTAATAGGCTATATTTTATCAGACGGTCATCTTGGACACAGCATAGAGGTAATGGGGCTGCTGCAATAAAAAAACATAAGAATATCATACTAGTAGTGATAGCATACAGCCTCGACTGGTGTCTTGAAAATAAAAATAAGAAAATAAACAGTAAAGTGAAAATAAAAACCCTCCTACCGATTTTCATGATAACTTACCCCAATCAGGTAGTGGTCTTAATGTCAAAGTGTGTGTGTTTGTTTTTGTGTTTGATCAATAATTCATCCTTCAAGTCTGTTGCCCCCAATGTTTTAAGTGGACGGGACCCCAATCTTACCCACAGCATCAAAATGTGCCAAGCCAGCCTGTCTGTAATTCTAATATAAGAGACAAACTGACCTCTTGACTCTTGATTAACTATTGCCCCGTCATCAACAGCTACCAGCACCATAACAATACAGAAATGCCTGCTTGTTGTAAAGGTTGTTGCAGACACTTACAGAGGGTGCAGGAGAGTTTTAAAAAAATCATAAAAACAGTGATCCAGCGAGCCCAGAAAGAAAAAAAAACGCCCAGCTCTTGAAATTAGATGTGCATCCATCACACATGAGATATCTTGGCAGTTGAATTGAGAATGCATCACTGCAAGCTGGGAAGTATCAGATGGTTCAGAGTTAAAACTGTTTTCAGATGCAAATAATCTGCATGAAATGCTGAACTTCTCCTTTGTGTAATTCCTCAGATGCTCCTTCAGTTACCGTCATAATCCTCTCACCTGTTACTGCTGAACCTCTTCACCTGTTGAACAATCCAAGCAGGTGTTTTTAATCATTACACAGTTTTTGTAATCTGCTCTTGGTCCTGTACCTGACTGGGTGTCAGTGAGCCAGCATGCAATTTAATGCTGTGAAAGGGACCTATTATGACTGCAGGTGTGGGTTGAAAAACTTTTCTCCTGCTGTGAATTAAGACGTTGTCCTCTGGGAAGGAACTAGCTATAATTTCTTAAGTTGTTTCAGGTTTTTTTCATATTTATTTGGTATTTAAAACACAGGGTTTCAGTTCTGTGCAGCAAAAGAGAAAACGGGATCTAATGAGATGATAGCCTCTTTACGATCGGAAGGAATCTCACAGAACCACAGGAAAGGACTGTGGTGTTGTTGAGCAACGTGTGAAGTTACAATAACAAGCTGTTGTGCAAGTGAATGGCCCAACCAAGGGAGAACCGCGTAAACAGGTTTTAGACAAGACCATCCCAAACTGTCAGCTATCCATTCACATCTGATTGCTTGGACTGAATTGGAAACATCAACAAAGGGTTGAAAGACTTTCTTAAGGGTGAGAAACTACTGTACCATCAATACAACTCACAATTCACTCTGAGAAGTTTAAAATGCTAGATTATTCCAAATAGCCATCATTTTCTCTCTTCTATTTTTTTTCTTCTGGACTGTGAAAACTGTATTTATCTAAATACTAAATTTCTTTATTGCGACCAAGAATGGTGTAACATCTATGGTCCATTACTCACAAGTACACTACTTTATCTGTGTCTCCAGCACACCGTGCTGCACGACGTTTTGATGAACAGTTAACAGACTGTGCTGCAGAGTTGTTAATGTGAAAACTAATCACATCATTTGTTTATCTGACACATCAGATCCCCAGATGCAAGACTGTGAGTGTGATAATTTATCCTCAACAGCAACTGCAAAGCCACACACTTAGCATGGGAGCAGCGGGTGCATCGGTGTGTGGCAGGGCGTGTTTTTGGTATGTGAGCGAACATTCACATGTGTGTATGCATGTGCGTGTGTAGACATGTTTATTTGCCGGCGGTGCTGCACATTACTGTCAAACGTGGTGTCACTGTCACTGGTGGGGCAGAAATCCCCTCTCCAAAAGTGAAAAAAAACTCCTTTTAAAACATCATGCCTCAAGTAATCAAGCCTGAATTCAATGTGTTCCCGATCCATGCTGTGATTTACTGTACTGTACTGTTTTTTCCCCTTGTCTCTGTTCCACTTATCCGTGCGCCGCCTCCTCGGCATAAATGATTCAACCTCGCGAAGCCATTCACAAGGGTTTCCAAATGCTTTTACGGGTAGATTTCATTCTCTGTGGGACGCAGGACAAAAAAACAACTGTGAAGAAAAGAGAAAGCAGAAAAGGAACGGTGCTGCCAATACAGACAGAGCGGGGCCTGTGATTTGCCTGAAGCAAAAGCAAAAACTACGCTGTGCTGCAGGTGGAGGTGGTGGGTGGAGGTGGTGTGTCACTGCTGTCAGAAGTCTTCAGAGGAGTAAAAAAAAATCCTCCAGCATATGGTGTCTCACTGTAATCATGCTGTATTTGGTCAGTGCTTTTGCCTCACTGGCGACCGCTTTCTCTGAGTTTGCATGTTCTCCTTGTATACGCCTGGATTATTCTCAGTCGGATTTCCTCCTTCAGTCCAAAAAAATGTGAAACTTTATGCAAACTCCAACCAACTGGTCATGTGACGGAGGTATTGTATATGGAGACGGACAGCGGCCAAGCTCCATGACACCACTTGGATGGATGGATGGATGGATGGATGGAGTCGCTAGAAAACAATTTATTTAAAATGTTGAAAAATGGAACCAGAATTGTTAATAATTAGGATAATCTAGTCCACCATCTCTAAAATGGCTATCGTCAATGGTTTCCACATGTGAAATCCCTACAGCTTTTACAAGACTATCCTTGCTTGCAGTTTTGTTTATTTGAAACAGTATTCCAGTGTCACCATAACACAGATGTGCTTTTAAAATGAGGTAACCTCTCCTCTATAGAAATGGTGTTAAGTGTGCAATTTTGTTGTATTTTCCTCTCATTCTCACAATCCAGGCGAAATAATGAGATTTTGCTCAATCCTGCTTTATTATTTGAGTGATTATTGTGTCAGGTGACCTGAACAGACCAAAGGGAAAGCCTCATCACTCTTCTCGCTTTTTTTTTTGGAGGAACAAACAAGGTGATTTGAAAAACTGAGTGTGAGAAGACAGAGTATTTCAGACCATGCAGTATCTGACCCTGAACAAATGGATTTATGTATTTTTAAAGCATTACAAAAGTAAAGATGTCAGTGCATTCCTAACCTCCTGTTGTCCTGATATTAATGATGGCAGAGATGACATTTGTCAGTTTATATGAAGCTGAGGTAAAATATTAGGAGAGTATGTGATGGTGACTATTAAGGAAACTGATGTGAAAATAAAAGCTTTCTGGTGAAAAGGTTTGTGGGAATGTAATCAAAGCAAAAAAAATTTCATCTCCTTTTTGGAATCAATGTTTTCCCTTCATCGTCCAATTTGAAGCTGTGGGACACATTGGCCAGACATAGTCCAAGGACCAGCTGGTAGTGTTCACAGTCACGCTTCTCCCCATGCTTCTGCAGATCATACAAATCCACATGTTGAAGTTATTCAAGAGTCTCTCACCCTGAGCATTTTATGCCAGTATGTGCTGTAACGTGCAGATCTAACACTGAGTAGACTCAGTGTTGACAGCTGGGCAAAACCACATAATACATTTGTAGAGAAGATAAAACTATCTGTCACGGAAGAGCAAGTGATTGAGCATTATAAGACAAAATCATCGTAACTCTTTTCAGAATTCTTGCAGAGTACAGTTTGATTCCTGCTGAAGGCCATCAGAGGCAAATCTGGAAAAATCAACTACATCTTCTCTGCGTTCTGACATCACAGTCGTAGTCCTAGACTTCTGGTCTACGTAATGTAAAATGCTGCTCTATATGGTTTAAATACAGATATGATGTTTAAATGTGCTGCTTCCCTTTAGGATATACGCAAGTAAATAGTGGTCCAAGAATTGGTACAAGGGGGGGGTTATTTTGTCAGCTTGAATCGGCAGTGTCTGAAATTGTGATGGCAAGGGAAGACGATTAACCATTATCATTTCTCTCTCTCTCGCTCTCTCTCTCGCTCTCTCTCTATTTCTCACACACACACACACACAAACACACACACACACACATACACACACACATAAAAAACAAAACAAAACAAAACAGAAAAAAGAAACACCCAGAATGCCTTTCATGAGCCAGCAAGCTGTCAATGTCAAATTTACAGTCACGTGTCTCTTTTATGCAGCAGCTGTCCTTCATTGTGCCAAACATTTCTTATGTGTTTCTGATGCTTCATGTTTTTCCCTCATCTCCTTTCTTCTAAATACAAACCAACCGACTACAGCACTTTGCCCAAGATGAATTCCCCCTTAGGGACAATAAAGTTTACTTTACTCAGCTCTCTGGTCTTATGTAATCCTGGGTGCGTGTGTATGTGGTTGTGTGTGTGTGTGTGTGTGTGTGTGTGTGTGTGTGTGTGTGTGTGTGTGTGTGTGTGTGTGTGTGTGTGTGTGTGTGTGTGCGTGTGTGGCTTGGCATGTTTATATATGTCCATACTCCTGCACACAGGAGCCATATAAAAAGCCATACATTCACTGCCCTCCCACCCATGCCACATTTTACCACACAGTATTTACGGCTGTATGGAAGCTCTGCGGCCACGTCGTACTTATTTACACTACAGTGCTTTAGAAAAAGGAGCTGTGAATTAGAAACACACACACTTTGAAAGGCGCAGAGCGCTGTAAAACGGAGAGCAGGGGAGGTGCAACGCACTTGTGCCGAGTGCTCTCATTCCGAGTTGCCCTCAGGTCCTGTGAATGTAAGGAATTCACAGCGAGGGGTGGAGGAAAATGCTGTTAGCTAGCACCATGTCTGCTGTTCTGTCACACACACACACACACACACACACACACACACACACACACACATACACACACACACACGCACATGCACAACAGGAGACCTTTTAAATAAACCCATAATAGCTTTCATCATCTGGTTTCGTCTGGCATGTTAGAACACAGACTGCTATCCGTCATGCCATGTCAGTGCAGTATCACACTCAGTACAGTTTTCTCCTCGGGACAAACTCTAATTCCATCGCAACCAAGCTGTTTTTTAAAAGACATTGAAAGGAGGATAATTGAATTAGTAACATTTGAAGGATTACACGTCCCCTCTCGGTTATGGGTCATTCTGTGATCATGACTACATTTATCATTTTCCTACATTTGGACAGTGCCTGAGATGAGTCCATTTACCTGTTACCACCTGTTATCTAGCCCCTTAAAAGATAAATGGCTTAAGCTTGATCCTTGCAGTGATGACGCACTGAAAGCATGTGTTCACAGTGTGTACTGTAGGTGTTTTCCTCTTCAGTTTAATCAAAATGGCATGTCTGTTGTTTTCTAGCAATATTAAATAACCTATTTGTGAAATCATGCACAAAGATCCAGATTGCAGTTTTGATATGGATACTGAAAACCAGCAAATTCACTGGATTTTGCAGAAAAGTCCTTCAGCCAGTGCAACTTCTGTCCACATGTCATGTTCAAGATGTGCACCAAATACTGGTAACAGCTTGACGACTACATAATGTGTCACTGTGGTTTTACCAAAAACATCCTGAAGTGCAACTGAGCAAAGGAGCGAAGCTGCAGTGGAGGAAAATGTCTCAGAAAAGCTCTTGAAACCTTGGTTCATTCAAAGACATCTTTTCAACTTTTTGGATCCATTTTGCGAGCCTTAACAATGTCCAGTGTGTTTGTTTTACATCATTTCAGCTGTGTTAGAAACATGACATTTCGCCACCAGTCACAGCAGACTCGTCCACTTAGTCTTAGCTCAGAGTGGATCTGACATTGATGTCATGGCTCCAGAGATGGTGGATGGGTTTTACACACCTCTGGCTCTGACTTGTTTACACTGGAGTGACATTAAGCCCAACTAGATGGAAAACCTCAAATAAACCCCAGAGTCAACTTCCCATACGCTGGCTGTGGTGCAACACCTGAACATGTTGCCAGTAGAAGTTTTGACAGTCTCTTCTTTAATGTAGCTTAAAATATAAGCGAAAAGACTGGTTATCTGTGCTGGCTCCGAGTACTCTGTTCTGCAGCTGACCTCTGATGTCCATTAAAAGCAGGACAAGAGAGGAAATAATTATCCCTCAGAGATCAGTGATGTGTTGCAAAATCAGGGTTTGGGGGATATTTTTTCCTTCAAGTTCCTGGCGTACTTGTTTCCATGAGCACCGGCCCGTGTTGATGGAGTCCACTGAGTGTGGCGGAAAATAAAGTCCAAACACAAGCCTCTTTCATAGAACACCTTGGGAAGTTTACTTTTTTATGTGTGTGTTATGATGTGTGCATGTGTGTGTGCGTGTTTGTGAGAGTGAGAGAGACAAAGACAGGGAGATCTGGTTCTTCATACATGTTTAGGGGTCAGTGAAATTCTCAGAAAGCAGAATGAGGGCATTTGCATGCTCCACACACGTGCACGCACATGCACACGTGCATGTGCACACACACACACACACACACACACACATGCAGCCATCATTTGTAGGGGCATTGCATGGGCTTAGGCATACATTTCCTTTAAGCAATTCTGTAATTGAATGTTCTGTGCCAGGGACACTTCTGCTTTGTCCCCATAAGGAAGGAAAGTCCCCATGATTTGAGTAACACACATCTACACACACAGACACACAAGTGTATAAACCCCCTCACAGACACACAGGGGGTAAAAGGAAGGGAGCATTTTACCTAATAGATCTCATCTGGTCGACTTTGTTACGCTACTCAAATTACCTCACAGTCATTTACTGTAACTCACCATAGTTACACTTAAATCTAGAATTGGTTTCCTGAACCATTTGGCTCCACATAAATATAAGAGATCACAGGAAAACAGTTTTCAGACACCAAAAACCCCAACACTTAGAGCTTCAGTTGGTAAGACCGTGAAGAGGCAGACTCAGCTTCAAAATTTGAACCAGCACAAATTTTCTGTCACTCCCTTTCCACTGCACTCATGCCCTGCCTCCAGGGACATGTCATAGTCTGGGAAGATAGGCGGGTCATTTTTCCAGGACAGAGGTAGATTGTAGTCAGGGACAGAAGGCAGATCAGAAATCCTGGACAGAGGAATGAAGAGTAGATCAGGGATTGAGAGTCAGGCATGGGGTGAAGACAATCAGGCAATGATTGATCTGATCTGAGTCCTTGAGCCAAATAAATACTGAAGGTTTGGTGGAGGTAAGCAGGTGAGAGCAGTTGAGCTGCGGAGAGGGGAGTAGGTATAGGAGTAGCTGAGCTAAGGTGGAAACGTCCAGTGTAGGTGTACAAAGTGATAGGAAGTGAGAGTCATTTTGGCCAAAGTCAAACTAATGTTGCCATCTCATATCATTCAGGGGATTTTCTACAACTTCCATCAGGCATGTGGGTGTCAAATCACAGAGATCGCTTGTCAGCGACATGTCACCCATTGTCGGGGTTTGAGGATAGTGGAGCTGTTTTCATAAGCAGTTTTCACCTTTCAAACCCTCTCTTTTTTGACTAATATCACAAAAAAGCTTGGAGAAGAGCTTGACCACACCTGTACAACCAAAGACAGATTTATAAGGAGAGTAGCTGCACCCCATCGGTGGATGAGCTTCAATTGAGGTGTTTATTGGTTGTCAATTGGCCCAAAACGGAGAAGAATTTTTGGAAATTACGATGATGAAGGTCATTATTTGGATTAGAAATTTAGTCGGTTCACATAACCCCATTAAAGAGTCATCGGGCCGCTTCAACATACACACATACAGTAGTAAGGTAAATATACCAAACAGCTCTACACAATATTCACATTCACACAAAAGCTCGCTGTGACAGCAATAGGCAAATAAACACTGCCATGTTTGCCGGGCGAGACTTACAGCGACTTGGAGAGGACGTCGGCGGAGGGAGATCAAGTTACTCACCCCTCACCCCAGGGTTTTACTCAACCTTGCTCAGAAAGAAATGTCTGTCAGTGGTGAGCATGTGCATGAAAAAATATTCCCCAGCATGACTTCATGTTTGATTTGCAGAGACAGCAGAGTTAGGAAGGTAGCTTACTATACATACTAGGATGTTCTCCTGCAAGAGAGATGTGCCTAGAATCTATCTATCTATCTATCTATCTATCTATCTATCTATCTATCTATCTATCTATCTATCTATCTATCTATCTATCTATCTATCTATCTATCTATCTATCTATCTATCTATCTATCTATCTATCTATCTATCTATCTATCTATCTATCTATCTATCTATCTATCTATCTATCTATCTATCTATCTATCTATCTATCTATCTATCTATCTATCTATCTATCTATCTATCACATAACAGACTATAACAGACATCAGTCAGACAAAAAAATCCAAAATCTTCAAAGCATGCAGTGTGTTTGACAGGCTCAGTCCACTTGGGTTTGTTGCAGGTATAATAGGTGAAAACGTAGTATGATCCTTTGATTCACATTTTGGGGGCTAAAGGTTCGAGAAATGGGCTTGCAACTAGAGGTCTGCCGGCTTAATCCTCGATACAGCCGGCAGGAATTCAGGCTGATGTGGTCTCAAGTGGGGCACTTACATTAACCCTAACCTAACCTAACCTAATACTCACAGATTGCAGAAATTCTCCTCAGCAGTAAAAGCTAAAAAGACATTCTGTTAGTTTGTGAAATAAATAATCATGTCATTGTTAACAGTCTTCTCATCATGCGCATGAATGTAATATATGAAAGTAGTAAATGTCAATGTTGAAGTGTTGGTGGTGAGCTAAGACCATCAAGCAATGAGCCATATACGTGTGTGTGTGTGTGTGTGTGCGTGTGTGTGTGTGTGTGTGTGTGTGTGCGTGTGTGTGTGTGTGTGTCAGCTAGGTGATGATGACCTGACAGAGTGCCTGCCAAGATACTGACAGTCATCTGATAATGTAATCTATATTTATGTGTGCATGTGCGTGTGTGTGCGTGTGTTTGTGTGTGTGTGTGTGTGCGTGCTCCTTCTGGCAGGCTGAGCAGTGTTTCCACCAGGTCAGTGACACTGTCATGCAGCCAGAGGCAGAGCAGGACTCGGGCCAGGCCGCAGGGGGACCCGGCCAATTACTGATGAAACAAAGAAAACTCATTCACATTTCCATGCAGAAACTCTGCCAATACACACAGCAAACACATTAATCATATTCACATATGGTGGGGGAAATTGCATGTTGTGAATGTACATATTCTTTCATCACTTCTCAGAACACCTCCAGATTATCTCACACCGTGTATACATATTTACTCAAATTATACATATCACCTTATCATTCCACAGATACTATTCTTGTCTCATTTGACTTGATCTCCACAGAGTCCATTTATACTTTCCTTTATCGTAGTTTCACTTCTCAGTTTCTTTGACTCTTTGAAAATAATTAAAGATCTTCATTCAAAATCATTTCTTTAGGATTCCTCACCTCCATTCACAACATACATTATAACATTTAGGTGGTTAATTTGTCTCACAGCAAAATTGACCTGGGTTCAAGTCTGGGCTGAAACTGAGAAGTGCTCTTCTAAAGTATAATTTCAAAGTTCTCCCAGTGTCCACATGGGTTTTCTCTAGGTACACTGGTTTCCTCCCACAGTACAAAAACATGCATGTTTAGGTTGGAGACTCTAAATTACCCTATGTGTGAGTGAGAGAGTGAATGGTATGTGTGTGTGTCCTAAGATGGACCAGCAAGCTACCCAGGGTGTCTTTGTCCTGAGTGCGTTGGGACAGGTTCCAGAAGACCCCAAGGGTACTGTTGGGTACACAGAAGGTTGATAAACATGGATGTGTGAATGACCTGATTGAAAATTACTCCACCCCTCACATTAGGAGTCCTGGGATAGGTTTAAAGCAAGATAAGCAAATGAACGGATAAACTGATAAACCACAGGTAAGCAACAGTCCTGTTAGGATGTGAATCTATTCCAGTCCTTTTCCACACCTGTGATGACGGGTCTTCCTCCCCCTGATATACAGCTCTTTAGTCCAGGCTTTAGACCATTCTGGTCAGACCCACTGTCACTAAGGCAGTTTTTCCCCTGATGTCAGACTTTGCGCAGCACATTTTAAATTAAATTGAAAAAAAAAAGTGGCTTAAAATAATACACTCTAAGGAGACTGGAAAATTTCCAGTGCTTGAGCTTAGGGGAACAGTTTCCCTGAGAGATAATTCTGCTGTAATTATTAGAGGTGTCTGTGAGGTTTGGATGTGTGTGCGCAAGTCAAAGGGCGACACGTGCGCCGTGTGCAGTCATCACATGTGGTCCTCACTGTATTTACAGCTGCAGTTTAACAACTTAATTTAACAAAGGCAATGGTCATAAAGACAGTATAAAATCCTCATTAATCATGTCCTCTAAGATGAAATGGTGCAAGCTCAGTGAGCACTACATATGTGAATGGTGAATGAGAGTCAATAATCTGCAACACTGATGAGTATTTTACTAAGCAGCTCTGTGGCTTCAGGCCCATTATTAAAGGTTTTATCGCACCTAGAGGAGAAAGGAGATCTTATTGGCGATAACCATCAAACCGTTGCAAAGCTACGAGAGGATCGGGCAAAAGTTTACTTTTGTGCTAACTCAGCGGGCTCAAAACGTATGCATTTAGAACACTTTTGCGTGCCTTTTTCAGTTTGCATGGATCAATGTTGCCCATACTGTGCTCAGTGTAACATCCTGCTCAAACATACCCAGCAATTTGTTTCATAACCCCACAATCTGCTTGACATTGTTTCAGAGATTTGGCCTGCATGGACACTGTAACACCACCTCCATCAAATGCTGCTACACCTAAACCCTTGCAACACAGCAAGAGAGCAGTAGGCAGCGAAGAGACTCTGGAGAGTCTTTCCTCCGTGTGAGGGTGTGTGTGTTGGTGTGTGTGTGTTAGTGTGTGTGCAGGGTTATGGCTGCACCACTTGCGTGTCGTCAGTGTCCCATCGTATCCATTAACGTCTGACCAGGACTTGGACCCTTTTTGGTTTTAGGTAAATTCTCAACTGTTGCGGTTCACAGCAGAGGCCTCCCAAGTTGATTTTAACAGAGTGAATTTGAAGCTCTGCCAAGCATCCTAACCGCTCCCCGGTTTAACACGCTAACACTGCTCTAACACACACCATGGCCAGAGGACAGATGTGAAGGTTTAGGCTGATTCAATTCCCCTTCCAAAAGTAGCTCCTTATGTTTATGGCCGGCCTCCATTACAGTGTGTAATTTCATCAGCTGGAATCAGGAGTGATCAACAAAAACATAATCTGATGAATGCTGTGAAGAAACTCAACTCGAGGCTGACTCTGTTCCATTGTCACTATCGCTCCAATCAAAATCAAAACCGGGTCGGTGAACAGGAAGGTTTTTACATACAAAGAATTTACCTCATTGCGTGAGGGTGCACCAAAAAACTAAGAGAAAAAGTAAGAATTTCCAGTACTCTCTGACCAGCTAAAATTACTCAGCTATTATGCAAAGTAACTGAAAACAAGTGAAATACTTGTAATTAAAATTACCACTGTTTCTGTTCTGTTTTATTTGGTTGATTTTTGCACAAATGTCCTGTGATTTACTGCCCGTCTTTTTCAGTATTCCCATTCATTGTTGTTTATCTGTGATTACCTCAACAACTGTCAATGTTGCCATGGACACACATTTCCCTCTGACAAGCCCCTAGATTCAAGGTCGCCCAACAATGACGGCTGAACTTCAGTATTACTGCTGTTGAATCCTCACGTCTCGGATCAACGCTTGACATTTCCCCCAGTACTGTCATGAGTCCAAAATTCCCACTTGTGTACAAGAAATCTGAATATCCAGTGGGCAGTTTGCCATGAAACTCACAGAGAGCATTCCCACTTGATAAACTTTGGACGCTCTGCTTGGATCATCCCTTCCTTTATAAAGTAAAGACATGTACAGACCGCATCTTCCTGAGGGGGAAAAACTTAGACAACCACACAACTCTATCACCACCAAATTAGATAGATTTTAAAAAGCAGTGAAATGTTGAGCCACAAGTGACTTTTTTTCCCACTGAACAGTGTCATGTTTGTCAGCATTTTAGCTGCGCTGCACTCGGCTGGATTGAAGCCCTACATAAACATCCAGGCAACTGCATATCCAGCTCCAACCATGGTGCTGACTGGGACTGATTAGAAAGTCATCACCTCCTCATTCCAAACAGAGTTTGGGCTCAGTTGCAACAGCATACAAGCCCAGCTATTTCAGTCATTAAAAAATAAAGCAGTAAATTACATCCTGAATGGCTGCCATAATGGCAACACACATTTTTTTCTTCTGTTTTTCATACAGAGTTCCTGTCATTATTGTACCGTATACATTCAACATCTGGTTTCCATTTGTGCAGCGCAGAGAAGATGGTGATTGTGGTTCTTGTCAGCCAAAGTTTTTCTGTCTTTGTTTCTATATGTCTTTGGTTTTTCTTCAATGCTTTGCAGCAGAATGGAGTGTGTATGTGTGCGTGTCAGAAGAAGAATGGCAAAACTGTAATGCCTTTATCCTTAATTGGCATCAACCTCAGAGAACAAGAAACAGTAGAGGAAAAACTATGGATACTTCAGTCAGAGTAGAACAAAAGATTTATTCATTATTAGGTTTGTCAACCCATCTGCCTCCATCTGCTGAAGCATGCTGCTGCTGGCTTACAGTATACAGACACACACACACACATACACACACACACACACACACACACACACACACACACACACTCAAACGTGCAGCCGTACAGGACATTTGAAGCTTTAACAAAAACACATGAAGGCAATTAAACATAAGAAAACAAGCCATGAATCAAGAAAGGAAACAGAATCAAGACTGGTTTAACTCACATTATACAACATGTAGTTCCGACTAAGCGATCTGATTGGTCAGCAAGAAATTCAGAACGTGCTCAAACACGTCTGACTCATCACTGACAATATTACTCTGCCAAGTCTGTGGCAACATTGCATCCATCTCCCTGGCAACATTAGAAACGGTGGAAAACGAATAGGTTACAAAATGAATCAGTTTGTTGTCATTTTGATTTATTTGATGGTCTCAGTTTGGATGATGAGTTCGGTTGGAGGAGAAGGAGAAGAATCAAATGACAAGATTTGAGCCAATGTCACATGAGGAGTTCAAACAACTGCAATCATCGAGGAATGAACAGACTACTTCCCAATCAGCTGGGTTGTCAGATTTTTTCAGGACTACCTGAGAAGCACTAAGTAAGATGTAGATTTTGTAACTGTGACAAAAGCAGAGCTGTACAGAATTTTGCGCAAATGTTATGTGTCAGTGAGAAATGACACAGCCAATGTCAGTGCTACTCTAGCAGCAGCTATATCGGTTGAGGGCAGGTATTGACCCTCTTCTCAACTGCATATGCAAAACTGAGTTCACAACATCAAACAACACTTTTTTAGTGGACTCATAAAGTCTCTCAGGAGAGCGGGCTGCATCAGAACAGACCATCATGCCACGATCACTGAGGAGGACCTGGTAGTTTTGAGTCAAATAAAATGTGATCCAACAGGTGGATTCTCAAAGGGCAACATCATATAGAAATGCATATGAGTATAATAATTGTCTATAATTAGTCTGGCCTAAACAACAGTGACAAATATGATTACTTCAAACTTGCCTGATAATTCCTTTGCTTGACCCTTTCCTAAAAACACAAGTCACACACAGCTTCAACGAGGCAATCAAAAATCACAAAAACCATCATGAAAGGGATTGTCATAGCATTAGAGGTGTGGTTTTTGAGGACCAAGAGAATGAATTTTGCCCGATCTCCTCATTTGAAAATGACATGTCAAAAATCACAAAATAAGCCAAAGCTTCAACCTACAACCAAACAGTGGGGAAAAGTTAGGGGATGTGTGGTACTCATTAGAGTCATTGAGTGTTAATTACCTGGGTTTCATGCTATTGCATTCTCCAAAGAAGCAGGAACATCAGTTATTTACACAAATCACTGCACCAGTAGCACTACCATCCAGACACTGGCTGAGGGTGGACTGGAAGCCAGAGAAAGTTTTCTCCAGAGGTTCTGGGCACCTCTTCTGGCAAACGGAAAACGGTGGAGCGACCTGATGTGAACTAGCCAAGAAAACAAGAGACCTTTGGAAGTCAGCCTCTAAACCAGCTACTTCAACAACTGTAATTTCAATTGCAGTGCATTAATTTCTACCATACCCCGGCTAGGCACAACAATCTGCAGGTCTACCTGAAGGTTTTTCCTGTCAGATGCCAGAGTCACATTTATAGAACAATTAAATCAACACATTTTTTGGAAAAATGTAAAAGTGCTTGTTTTAGCAGAGAGGGTATTCCCTTCAGCATCAGTTTTGCATATGTCACCCTCGATATTAGCTCTGATTTGACTCATCTTGGACGAAAAAATCCTTTTCTCGCAACTACAGTGGATAACATTGCACATAGGCATCTACTGATGTGACTGTGTTTCAATTATCAATTAGACCCTATTGTTTCCATGGAAATGGGAAGCATACTTTCAAAAAATGTTCTATTTTGATATTTTTATTACACATTTTATATTTTTGATAGTAGCTGTAGAATCGCAATATTTCCCTTGAGGGTGTACTTCAACATTATTTTAGCACAACATCATTGGAGCACGTGATAAGGTCAGAGCCGAGGCTGTGCTTGCACTTGATTAATTCATATTTTCCCCTATGTGTCTTACACAACTGTGCCACCTCAAATATTGTTGTTTTACCCTACACTGTGATCAGAGCAAGCAGAGGGAGAAGATCACAGTCGAGCAGATGATTCCCTCCAGTGAGCCTTGGATTATAAGGGTAGTCGGGCTGATTTCAACATTCACCAGGATCTGTTACAGTTTAACAGACGAGCAGTCTGGTTGCCACACACACACACACACACACACACACACACACACACACACACACACACACACACACACACACACACACATTGCCTCACTTACACGTATCGCATACACATAGAGAAAACCTATATTCAAGATTCTATAAGGCTTGCTTGAACACACAAGATGTATCACTACAGTGCTGACATATGTTGTAAACTAGCAATTGCATCTGTGCTTGAAATCACAACAATGGCTGAATGATAATCAGACTGTTAAAACAAGACTGGATAAACCATGCCTGCATTTGATCTGAAACTGCATAGTGTTTATGTAATGTAAATGACCTGTGTGCATGTTCAAACTTTCTGTTGAAAATACATGTAACTTTGTCTGTCACTTTGTAGTGACAGGACATATTGAAAGATGGGAATTACTGTGTGCCGGTCTCTTCAGCATCTTGTAGGCTTAACGTTGAAGAACTGTTCACCTTTTCCAAGGCTGCTCCACACATACCTGAAGCAGTATTTCAGTGGAGCGACTGCTACTGTTTGCCTAACTGCCATCAGCTGACTGGGGTCTGCAGTTTACACAACAGCAACAGAACCAGACTCTGTGGCCTTGTAATAGATTAGATTTTTTATATGTATAATGCTTTTAACTGCAGCTTTAGAAATGTTATTTGCCATTTCTTTGAGACCCCCTGCTTTAACACTGATGTCTCCTGGGCCAAGCTCAAACACAGATAGTGTGTCTTTGTCTCACTGATGGGCTATAATTTCTTCACTTAGACTCTAAAAACCCGGCTCAGCCCTTTGTTGTTCTCTGTCAACAAATGAGATTATTTCTGCCTTTGGTTTATGTAACTGAAGCTCCAGTGCCAGTGTGCCGTGTCTAGACATGGCTTACCCAGAATGCTCCCTGCTATTAATTACTCTGAGGGATGTTTCAAAATGTAGTCCGCTGGTTACTTCTCTTTGTGTTTGTTGTTGCTGTTCCAGTGGGAATGAGATTTTATGTCTCACTGGTCAGGGTTTCATCAATCATTCATCGACTCTGTATTTTGTAACAGATGCTGTAAATGCAACATCACGGCATGGAGAAAATCAGAGAGAGCGAGGGGGCGGGGGGGAGTCATTCGTATGTGTTTTTTTTTTTCTTCACAGGCACCATGTCATTTGTGCTGGAATCTGAAAATTAGACTGGAGAACATCTCTGATTCTTCTGTAGGGTAAACAGACTCGTATTGTGGCTGCAGAGGAATGACTGTTGAAGGAGGGAGGTGGCTACACAAAAAAAACGCTGTGAGCGTTCATAAAACTGCTGAGGAAACACTTTTATGCGACTGGTTCTTTTACAGTCATGTTTGCCATGTTTGGCTGGTTTTTGATGTTTTTCATTGTTATTTCAGAAAGGCAGGGATGGCATCTGCAGAATGTCCTGCAAGCAGTGAGTGACAAGTATCCCAATTTGACAAAAGGCAGGTCAATAAATATGAGGAGACAAAGTTACAGAAATTACATAATAGAACTGTTTCTGCAGGTTTGCACAGTCACCTAAATCGCTGTCTCTCTTATCTGTCTTAATGATCCATTTGTGGGATGGGAAACAGTATCAGAAATCTCCCAAAACCCCATTGTGCTGAAAATCAAAAGGAATTCCATCCATCAGTTTCTTAACTTAATTAAGCTAGGCTCCCATTCTTCATGCAGATACCATTCAGGTATGCACAGATGAAAAAGAAAGAAAGTGGCTTTAGCTATTGCTATATCCTCAGCATCTGACACCATATAACTCTCCATTAATCCAAAAACGGGCAAAGAAGTGCAGGGTGAATGAAGTATGGATTGATCAAATGGAGTTCAAATGAGATTTGCTTCAAAACATATCCCAACTCCTTGAGAATTAAGATCTCTGATATTCAGGGACAAAGGATGACACCTGTTGAACATTTGTTTAGTTTCCATTTGGTCAATAAAGACAAATTCTGTACTTTGTTCAGTGTAATACACACATACCCACACAAACATATACTTATTACACACATCACTTACTAGTTATTGGAAGTTTTGATTGATTAAATAATTTCACTTTGGAGAAAAATGGAGCCAGGACTTGAGGTGCTTGGGAGCGGGTGCGGCTGTAGAGATCTTCCCCTGCACTGCCTCTTGTATGGACTGAAGAGCAACCACAGAGACCTTCTCTCTTCATTCTTTTATTCCTGTTTCCTGTCCGAACTTTGTCATTTTTGCTGTGGTTTATCATTGTTATCATTATCATTTTTATTATTGACATTATTGTTTTATTATAATTATTATTGTTATACATTCCGTTATTTCGTGTTGGTTTTGCTTATTTTCCTCTGCTTATCACTTATTACATCACTTATCACTTGTTACTTATAATCCTCTTTTACTGCACTATCATTACAATTTTTGTGCGGACCACTGTATGTTGTGTGTGTCAGTTGTGTATTACATTACAGTATGTGTTGTGAATGTGATTATTTCTGCTGTGCAAAATAACTTCTCTTAAAGGATGAATAAAGTACTTATCTGAAATGATCTAATCTTATCTTACATTGCTCCAGGGGAGATATTAACTAATAGTAACAACTTCTGGGTTGCCCTGCTGTACTCTTTGGATTTCCTCTCCACAGGAAACATGTACTCGGGACATGTTCAAACATATCTTATTATACATTTGTGATTGCCTGCTGTCTCTGAGGCTTGCCGTTGGAGGCACCCTGGAGGGCATGTCCAAGGGTGTCTGGACCAAGTGGTTGACCATAGTACAGTCCTGCCAAGCCATTGTATTGTTAAAACAACCACTGCATTCCTTGCACTGCAGTACAAGCACTGAGCCAGGCTTGGAAAGTTACTGAACTTGGGGGCCCATGATTTCCCCAAAGCTTCTTGGAGCGCTGATAATAGATGTTATGCTGTAAAACTAATATATTAAGATCCTTGAGTGAAAAGGACTTTGTGAACTTGGTTGTTCTGAGCGGGTGCAGAAATAGAACAGCAATTTAAGTCAGGCAAGCTTTGGATTGAGACATAAAACACAGCTTTGATTTTTGGGTGTGACTGTACAGTGTACACTGACTTGATAATTTCAGACAATGCCAAAATCTCAATGCATTCGAGGAATGAGAACACACACATCCAAATAGCTGGACTTTTACTATCCCCTGTGCCAGGTTGCCAAAAGTGGGAAGCCATAAACCAACAAGTCTCAAAATAATTATCACCTCAAAGCTGTCCTCTAATTCCTGCCCAAGCCAGCAATCTGGAGGAGGTTTTCTTTTGCTTTCGGGGTTATAAATGAAAAGGGAACACATGGAGCCAAGCTGTCCTTCAGAATTCATAAAATGTGGTCCAACTATACTGTGTATTTAAAATTTCAAGTTATGAAAAGAAACCTCTATTTCAATTCATTAAATTGTTTTGTTGCTTTGGTTTTATGACATGTTCATGGAGATCCAAAGTCAGGTTTAAACATAATAAGGACACTGTCTTGAATTAAGTAGTGACTAGACCTACTGACAGTCCAGTTGCCCAACTTACTTGGAATAAATAATTGATTCCAATAATTATGTATAATCTTCTGCCGTCTTCAGCCGCTTGTCTGGATTGCCGCAGGGGCAGCGTCTTGTGCAGAGAAGCCCTGTTACTTTTGGGGGGATCCTAAGGCATTCCCAGGCCAGTTGAGATACAATCACTCCAGCAGGTCCTGGGTCTGTCTATAGGTCTCCACCTAGATGGACATGCCTGGAACACCTCCCCAGAGAAGCATCCAGAAGGAAGCCTGGCCAGTTGCCAACAAACTCAAGAGCAGCAGCAGCTCTACTTTGAGGGTTTCCCAGATGCCCGAGCCGAGATACCTGAACTCCTTCACACCGTCTCTTGGCTAAGAACCATGGCCTGATCACTGATAATGTGGCCATGGCCATTTGGCTGTGGCTAGAAATTCTGTTCATTCTGGCCAGCTTTAGTGAAGACCAATCGCAATGAGAATCAGCAAACACATCGAGATTAGACAGGCTGCAGCAATGAGCCGTCCATTTCATACCCAACAACTGAGCACCTTTCGGGCTCAGATTAGGCAGGCCATTCCTCCTAATTATGCCCCCCCAGATTATGCTGTTGTTGACCATGTGGACATGGAAGTCCCCTAACAGAAGAATGGAGTCCCTTGCCCTTCCCAAATACTCCAGAAAGACTGGGTATCCTGAACCACAGTTTGGAGAGACAGACAAGAAAAGACAGACAATGCAATTCCTCGGATCACTAGGGTACTCAAACCCCTACATCACATCACAGAGGAGCTGCCCCTTTGTGTTCCTGGTTCCTTGTGTGCGTAATTAAGTTGGCTTGGTTTATTTTTTCTAAATCATAATAATATTTTATTTCTATAATAATATATTTTATTAGTTGTTCTCTCTGTTTCTATCAACATGCAACTCGGTACACAAACAGACCACCAGTTTCTTCCCTTTGTGTTGTTTTCTCTTGCTCGTCTTTCTCTCTCTCATACTCTGGGATTTACTGTCTCAGTAAATGTTTCAACTTGCTAATATCAGGTTTCAGGAAATAAAACGCACTTTTTGTTTGAACAACTTGTTCTTTGAAGACCTGAAGTACCTGACTTTGACAGCAGTAATATACCGAATATGTAGAAGGTGGGGTTTAAGGTGATGCGTCTTATAAGTGCACAGTAATGATATTTGTATTGTCTAGAAATGAGACATTATAACTAGAAAAAAAACTTAATGTGAGTTTGAATTTTTGCAGTGTGATACAGTATTTGAATTGAGACAATAATTAATTTACCTGGATATTACTACTCTGAATCAACTTCCTAGTCACACAGACTGCCTCATTTTGTGAGGGAGCTGTGATAAGACGGCTCCATATGCAACCAGTCATGCCAGGAAACCCGAAAAGAAATTCAGACCAGTCATCCCAGTCTGAAGCTGCAGCACTATGTCATAAAAAGAACGAGTTGAAATAATCAATTTGAACTGATTTCCTCATCATTTACCTGTGATCCTGTGAAACCCACTTCCTTGATCACTCTGCGAACAGTGACCTTATGCATCACCGACATGATAAATACAGCTACCGTTCACAAAGAACGGAACGCAACACGAAGAATCTGCTCTGATAAAAGTGCACTTTGACGGAGGATGATGTTGGTGATGTGAGGATGGATGAGTTTATGGATGTATTTACCGGACTGTGAAGTCCATTAAACCTGAATGGTACCAGTCAAAAATTCGTCTACTCGCAGTCTGCAAATGATCTCTCGACTTATGTGCAACACCCTGTGAAATAATATTGTCTCTTCGTCCACTGGATCATCAAGAAATGGACTGTCCATGGTCAAAAATTAGATTTTTATGGCGGACCAGACTATGAAACTCCACTGAAACCTGCGCAGACTGAATGAATCAAAGTGGGTGTGGTGTAAACAGAGAAGGGCTAAAAACTTGAGGTTTCTTGAAGAAAACCTGCTCCCAACCAGGTTGGATTCACAGAGTCTGTTACTACGGTAACTGACCGAGAGTTTAAGTTACCTCTCTCTGTGAAAAAGGCTAGTTACCCACCTCCCTTTGTGAAGCTGACAACTCAGTTTCCCTGATTTCAGGGTTAACAAACTCAGACTTTTCACTAAACCTAGTTTATGAACAGATCAAGAGAAGTCTAACGGCAAAGGCAGGTCGGTCCAGAAGGGCAGACAGAACAAGAGCAAATGGTGACCTGAAAAAGGGTCAAAAATGCAGGCAGAAGTTCAATTTGATGTACTGTGGTGGAAAAAACACACTGACGAATCTACCCATTTGTTGGTCTAAGATTATTTGTGGTGCATGAGAGGTGATGTAATGACATTCAAATTGTGAGCTTGAGAAATTGTGACATGAAATGCTTGTTGCATGGAGCAAAAATGAATTGACCTTGAAGGGAAGAAAAGCTGATAACAACTTGTTTGTGCCCTTTAGAACAGGCACCATCCTCTGCCAGCCAATCATGCCTTGGCTGTCCAGATGTTCCGCCATCTCTCCTCACCATCTCCACCAGTCCATCATGTCACAATGGTGTCAGAACGCCAACAACTCCTTTCATGTTTCTTCAACTTTCCTATTAAGCACTGTGTCAAAAGAAATGATTTAACACTTTCCGAGCCTGTGTGTTACACACACACTCACACACAAATCACTGGTGAAAGAAAAAGTTTCTGCCAGGTCTGTAACAGCGTGTGCGTGTGTGTTCCTCATCATAACGGTTCTTCATTAACCTGAGATCTGAACCCATGACCTCTTCGGTCACATTTCCAGTCCTCTCTGCCAGCCCTCTCAGCTTGGTGCCCAGTTGACTAACAAACTCGACTGGATTTATTACCCTGCTGTTGGCAGCAGCTCTGCACCACGTAGGACCTGGAAACTAAATATCTGAACGTGAAGCTGTTTTACGTATATAGCGGCATTTATAAGCCCACTGGTGGTGCCTTTACTGTAGCCTCTCTATTCTGTTTTCACTCCAACATCTGTAGTGGGTGCTTATTTCCCCGATAGTAAAAAAGGTCTTTGTCAGGGCAGAATGAAGGAGCTCCGGCACGATCCTGTGCCTGTACATTTTATCTCTGTGCAGTCAAACACGAACATGCAGAATGCTCATAATCACATGAATTTGATTTGCATACAGCATGATCTGTAAACACATGATTTGAATGAATTGCTTTTGGATTGTATATGGTGCCAATCTTAGACCTGTAATTGGGCTTAATTTCCTGCATGTTGTCCAAATCAGATACTGCAACTCTGACATTACACACACAGTCAGAAACCTGGCAAACACACAGTGGGACCTTGTGTCGGCTGGAAGGCGTGCGCAAATCCCACTTCAGATATCGGTCTTGGGCTTCTGGTCCCTCATCTTTGAGGTTTAAAATAAGGGATGGAGGGGGAAAGGGGCAGGGTATGGGGGGATGACTGCATCTGTTCTTTCGACAAATAAACACATAGTTGACACACAGACACACAGTCATCCCTTTCTCACTCCATCTCTCATTTCCCTTCCCTCTCATAGCTATTATCTTCCCATCTATCTGTCATGGTAGCTGAGCCCTCCAGACCAGCCACACACTCACACACTCAGCCCATTCACCAGATCAAATTGAATCTTTCTTTTTGTGTGTGTGTGTGTGTGTGTGTGTGTGTGTATGTAATTGCTGCAGCGGTGTGTACTGCCAACTGTTTGTTTGAATTGGAGGGGCTTCGGTCCATTCACTGTAACCGATAGGCCGATCTCATCAGGCCTTCAACTTCCCAGCCCAACTCTGAACCTGTGTACAGGATGAAAAACACAAATGACTTCTTACAACAATTTTAGCAAAATGTCCTCTGTATTTCACCAGGATGATAACACTTTTCCGTCTTTGTGTATTCCCATAAGCACATAGAGGGATCTGAGGGTTGCTGAGTGTTAATGAGTGCTCTAGGGAGCAGTGACTGATTGTTTTGGCTATTTATGGAGAAATTGTGCTGATTAAGGTGAGCCATACTGCCTGCCCTCCCTCACTCCCTTCAAAGAGAGCTTAGAGAATTTTGTCTCAACCAACACCCCGTATCCATTAACTTCTCAGACAAACTTTCTTGACTGTTTGGTTATGGAAACACATTTAATTTCCCAGAACCTGAATTATAAATTGATTTTGCTTTCTTTAACAGAGACTTGAATATTTTTAATATTTAAGTCTCTTGGGACATCTGTTGCTGAGTGTAGACATGAATAATTAGATTTTCTGAAACCAATCTTTCATGGAGATACATTTTTAACAATTATATAAAACAGGTTGTTCACATGAACAGAAAAATAATGCAATTATTTTGTAACCCAGTTTTCACATTGGGACCACATACTGTAATCAAAATCTTGCAATTGATGAAATGATTTGTGTCAAGGAAATTAAACTTAATAAAATTAAATAAAATTGAAATTGAATTAAACAGGTATTACAGTTATATTTGAGATGTGACATCATACATGAGAGATAAATTATGATCCCTTATGGAGACCTGATTGGACACAAATGTGGGGTAAACTTGTGACAGCGGAAATCTGTGATCCATGCAACAAAGCTGCCATCAAATGTTTTAACTACTGCAGGAGAGTATGAATTTAATACAGAGGCCAGGCAAGGATGATTTCAGTATTTCCCCTCTTGTGTCTGTTAGTCTGCATAAGTTGTTTTTACATCTGGGCATATATGACTTCTTGCCGGAGGTGGTGCTTCTATTAAGGCAGAGGATACTGTTTGTTATAAAACAGCACCTCTCTTGGGACATCTGTTCTCTCTGTTACACAGGAATGCACAGAAACTGAAACCTTGTTGAGAGTTCAGACCTCATATTCAAGGGAAAGAAGAGGTAGAAACACACACACACACACAAACAGAGAGTGGTGCATCAGTGTAAAGAGTGCTCGAGCTCTTTCTTGAAGACAGAGCTTTAAACACTACCACATGCTCAGAATCCAGCAGTGAGAGAGACTCTGTGTACACATATGGTAGAATATGGCACGGATCGTGTTTGTCTGTTTATGCCCACTTGACTGAGTGCGTATAAGAGCTGGAGAGAAACAGAGAGTGAATTTAGAGCTGACTGTAGTTTTATTATCCACTGTTGATGGCTCAAACCAATTATAATGCTGATTAGGCTGAGTTTGGCCACAAGACCACGAGGCTATGCCTGCCCGCTTAAAGTCAATAAGTAACATGGCCAAAGAGTTTGAGTGTTGTTGAATGTCGAGCCTCACACATTCAAATGCTTGAAATTATGCTTCTTACAATGCACAAGAGTTCTGTGGGAGAATTATGTAAGGAACTGCATGGCCAGTCAGAAAATGTGTTTTCCAGAGACTGTCACCATCGTCCAATGTTTCCTGGTTAGCGTTACAGTTTCTTCTGTGGTTGTGCTATTCTCTGCTCCATTCATGTGTATGTGGGTGAGTGTGTGCTCTTTGGTTAATTTTCCCCACTTTCATATGAATGTCAGCGCAGCCCTGGACATTTCCATGAGAAACCATTCAGTGACTACAGCTATCTCACATCATGCTCCAGAACCACAATGAGATGAGAAAATCACATCCCAAACATCTTACAGACCAGCTCTGTTCAGTATATTTATAGGGAGGCAGCACTGACCACTGACCGGGCCGTTCCGACAGGGCCGCTCTCAGGAACTTTTACAGGAACCAACGAAGTACCTGCTCGAGGGTAGGTACTTGAGAACGGAGTCGCTGGGCGGTACTGGAGGCTAAGTCGTGCAGATTGGTTGTCACAAATGACATCAGCAGATCGCGTTCTGCAACAACTGCGATCTGCTGCTTCATGAAAGCGTAATGAAAGTAAGCTTACCCTTTGTCGTCGCTCTCGGTCCTCTATCTCTGATACCATTACTGTGTAAACCAACAGCACAAACGCAACAAACATCCCAACTTCGTCTGTGTCCATGTTTAGTCTTGATGTGATTTCCTCCTCTGCTGCTGTTTTGTTTTGGCGCTTTTTGCTAGTGACATTACCATAGAAACGGGCGCGATATGATGACGTTGTCGCAAGGTTCTTACAGGGCCATTAGTGTAATGGAGACACGAAGCCTGAGAGGACCAGGCCAAGTCGCAGTCAAAAGTACCTCCCCCAAAAAAGTACCAGAACCAGTGTAGCCGAAATACGCCTTCTGAGTGAGTATGTGTGTGGGTTTAGTGTGTGTGTGTTCTTGTCTTATTGGGTTGTCTTGTTTGTTCTGTAATGTGTTTTTTCCATTGATGTGACAAGAAACTGAAATTCACCATACTGCTGTACCTGCACTCACCAGCTATTGTTAATACAGAACAAGGGTAAAATATATGTATTGTATTTTGGGAGTAATACTTTTGACCCGATGAGCACATCTGTTCACAGCATCTGCGAGTCAGAGAGTGTTTGTGCAGCTGTTTTCGCTACCACTGATGATATCAAGTAACTGCCCAAGGTCTGGTTGGCAGTCTGAATGCTGCTTAACAAAAAGGAGGAGATTTCACTCACATATGTGTGCACATGCACACACACATGGCCACCTCCTCTCTACTCCTTCAGATTCACTTTGATGCTTTTCCAGCTTGTGAGTCACCACTGAGAGAAAATGAAAAGCAGTTCAATGACATTCCTTTGCATCATTTTGTGTACTACACTCAAATTAAAATAGGATTCCAATGGGACAGCTAGGCAAAGTAAAGGGTGCTCCTTCACACCAACTCTCCACAGACACACACACTCCAAGGCTTTGGGTGCTTGATAAGTATGGCTGTATAGAAGGCTGCATCATGTGCAGATGTTGACACACTGCAGTGCCACTGAGCACAATCAAGCCACTGGCCAAATAGGTTTTTTTCTGTGTTCTTGACCATGTGCTGTCATCAACTTAAGAGGACATAAACTGGTGTCCTCCTCTAAACTGTTTTGTGAATTTGGTTTTGGACAACGATTACACAAGTGTTGCACCAGTCTTCATGATCAGCTGATGTGACAGAACTAAACACAGGTTTTGTAACACACTGACGTGAAGGAGATCGGGTTTATTACAAATGCACCTGGATCATGGTGTTTCCTCCTGTGGGTGGTGAGTCCACAAGATTCAGTTGGGGATATGTCTCCACATAGGTGTTTCGGGCTGTGCCTGGTCAGGCCTGTGGCAGACCTGGCCACCAGGCGCTCACTGGCAGGCCAGGCCAAGCTCCAGACCTGAACCCCAGGCTTCCTCCGTCCTCTTTTTATCATTGGGTCTTCTTGAACCATGCTTAGTCTGGCCCCTCGCCTGAGACCAATTTGCCTTGGGAGTCCCTACCAGGAGCACATGGCTCCAGGCAAGATAGCTCTCAGGTTCATTGGGGCACGCAAACCTCTCCACCACGATAAGGTGATGGTTCTTTGGAGAAGATTCATGTTCTATATCTATAAAAACCCCTGTAAATAGTTTGTTTACTATTGTGATCACAAACATCTAAAGCTTAGTGTTGATGCCATTCTATAAATTGTTTTCTTATCAGCAATACATATAGCAACTCCTGTTAAACCAACCAGGGCATCAGGGCAATCAAGTACAATCAGAATAGGACACAATCAAAACGTGGAAACCCGTATTGTTTTCCAAGTTGTGTGGAACAAGACAGACAAGACTGTAAACAGTGCTTCACATGTGGAGAGGAAGGACACCAGGCAGCAGGCTATCTAAGATGGCCAAAGGACAGGGAAAGTGCAGCCGGTCAAGGGAGGGGGACATCTAGTGACCGAGTCTGCAAATAAGTCCTAACCAGAAAGTGAGAAAAAGCACACCCTTCCTCGCCCTCAACCCCAGCAATGATAAACACACAAAGCCATTTCATTCAAGTAGCTCAGCTCCCCCTCTAAACATCACGCGTAACCAAAGTCATAGCTGTTGCTAGACTAATTGGGAAAAAGGCCCTAATTCAGTTATCTAAATGGTTTAGCAACTACCTCATTGCTTGTGTCTCATTCACAAGTCAGTATGGTCAGTCACACCAGGAAAGTTGAATACTTACCTGACCTCTGTTTACGTAGTTTCTGACATCTTAGGGGAGGAGGAGCTGAAGCTCAACCTCAAAGACGTCCCTGTACAGAGATTATTTACATCTGGAAAAAGCAAAGGAGGCTTTGAATAGATCCTGGTTGTAATTGACCATTTTACCAGGTTTGCTCACGCTTACCCAACCAGAAATAAGTCGGTAAAAACTGCTGCAGTAACACTTTAAAATAACATATGCTTATAAGGCATTATAAAGCATTTGTAACATTCAGTAAATATGGAACTAAATATAAATGAAACATTTACAGACATTTTTAAATTAGGAAATGCTATGTTAATACTGAATATATAAGTTGTTCCAAATATTGGTCCATGATGATATAATGATTAAATCAATAATAAGTTAAGATTTAAATCTATTTGCAAAACCAAACCTCAGAATGGATAAGGTGTACGTTCCTTTTTCAACATGATAAAATTATTGTTGATTGTCTTTCAACATAGCCTGTAGAGGCATAACTATACACATATACTTACTACTGTTAGTCAATGACTCAACTCAATACAGCAAGCTGACTGGGTTTTAATATCCCCCCCCAAAAAAAATAACCTCAACATAAAACAAGTTCTGCTGACAATTATGAACAAATGAACAACATGACCCTCTATGCCTACCTCAGCCTAATGTATGACTTGTAGAAGATACCTATGGGAGGTTAGGTGGTCAGCCAAAGAGAGAAGACCAAGGTCAATGTTCAATTACCAGTCACTAGACCAACCATCAACAAAATTCATGTAGATTCCATGTCCTCACGGCTTACCCCAGCCTCTCTACCCTAATGCCACACCAGACAGAGTATCTCACCTCTCACCCACAAATGTACATGCCTTGTATATGTACATGCAAGTTAGCCACTGCCCACTCTGAGTACAGATACAGATATAGAAAATTTATATGGCCAAACAGATACAGATACAGTTGTACTCGCTCAACTCTATTAGATGAGCAAGTGAATATGTACATTGATAATCTTATTATCTCTATTGTAAAGTTATAAAGTTAAAGTTATTATAAAGTTATATAAAGTTGATTTTTTTTCTCTTTGCACAAATGCAGTGAAATAACCAGTTTTAACAAGCTGCAACTATAAATCAACTATAGAAACTCAAGTAAACCAAACCAAATAAACACAAAAACAACGAAGGAAAATCTTGGCACACATAGCTGCAGTCATCCACCATCATGTAAACATTCTCAGGATTATGCAACATGTCCTTTTAACAGTGCACACACTTCAACAGCAACAGATCAGCAGATGCTCCATTCCATCTCAACTAGTTCTGTGAAAGCTGACACACTCACAACACATGCACATACTGTACATGCTGGATTCAGCCACAGTATTTGATGCTAGGGCTGCCCATAGCCCTAACTAACCCTTCTCTCTTTTTAATGTGAATGTGTGACAACAAGGGGGGTTAAATCCAGCAAAATAGTGTGGAGAGTAAATTGATTTTATGTCCCATAAGGCTTGTTTAAATTGACCCACAGTGACATCTGCTGTTGTGAGCTGGGGCTAACGGAAAATACCATGAACTCTCTGCTAACTTGTCCCGGATTCATGATATGCACCAATCTGCAAACAATGTATTTTTGTCTTCTTAGATGAGAGCAGTTTCGACTTTTCACAGTAAATTGCTTGGAAATAATTATTCATCTCAAATCATGTGCATCTCTTAAAATGCACATGATCACAAGCATTTTTCTATAGAAGGAAACTGGAGCAAAACCTAAAATAATCACTTTGGTCAACAGCAGAACCTCCAAAAGCAAAAAACAAAAAAAATTCACCTTTGTCAGATTCTGATTCAGTTCATCCACACAAAAACTGAAAAATATAAACATAAATTCTAAATATAAAGTGTTTTTTTAAGAAAAATACACAACATTAGATGTGTATTTTCTAAGGGAGGAAACCGGAGCAGAACCCGGAGAAAACCTGCTTTTGAAAGTTTTTACAAACTAGGCGCTTTACGCCTTATCTCCCCACCTAGTAGACCTTAATTCCGCGATTATCCTACGCGAGTTCCTCACTTCTAGCTTCCTAGCTGTGCTCTCATCGATTTCTCCAGTCATCATGGCTTGGCCAAGAATTATCTCCACGAGGCTCTGCCGCTCTTTTCCCCACTGAGCTTCCACTTCAGCTTCCGACACCTTGGCAGGGAAACATTGTGGCCTGAGCTCTCTTCCCCTCTTAATAAACTTATCGCCGAAAGCCTTTTTGTAGCACTTCTCCCCCATTTTCTTTTTTTGTTCTAATTCAAGTTGCTTCTGTCTTTCTTTAAGCTGCATTAGAAGTTTACTCTCTCTTTCTGCCCTCAGTGATGTAAAATCTTCTATTGGAAAGCTGTGAAGTTTATTGATCAGTTCAATGCAACAGCCCTCAAACTGCGACATCATTTCCCTGCAGCTTAGGTTAGCTCCAAAATCATTGACATTTCTCATGAAAACACATTTCACCTCATCAGTAAGTCTGATCAGTTCAGGTACCGCATTCTTTGTGTTCATCTTACATAACTTAATTTGCCTTTTATACAACTCAGAACTCTCCTTGTAAAACTCCATTTCACTTCTCTTCTCTTTTGCCGCCTGAGTAAAATAATCTTCAATTTCTTTTGTTGTTTCCTGGTATTCTTTGACTTCCTTAGTGAGCACCTTGTATTGCTTTTCCAAAAATGTTGTCCTGGAGTATTCGTGCATTATCTTACCTAAGACACTAAAAAACCTTTCCATCATATCTTCTTCATCAGTGAAGTACAGATCGACTTCTTTTGCACAGTTGTAACACTCAGAGTCATTGAGGGCTGACAAGTCCCATCCATGTAGATGAGCTTTCTTCTCCAATTCCTCCTGAGGTCCAACCAACTGTGGTGGCGCTATCTTTCTAAGAACTCTGTGGATAGTCTGTTTCATGTGGATAACCTCATCATTTGCATCAACCTCTTTTTGTATGCCATTAACCTTAGCAGTTAACCTTGCAATTTCAGCATCCCTTTCATCATTTTCGGTCTTCACTACATCCCACTCTGACAGTTTCTCCCTCAGCTTCTCTTCCAATTCGTCACGTGGGTCTTCCATTTTTTTCTTATATTCCTGTAACTGAATTTGTTTCAGCTCACGCTTCTTCGCTGCAATGTCCATGTCTAGTTGCCTCTTTGTTAGCAGGTTCAGTCTGCGGGTCTCTCTCATGGCCACTCTACGAGCCTCTTGCTCCACCACTTCAGCAAGTTGCTTTTCTGTTATGTACTGCAACTTTAGCAGCATTGATTCGTTGTGCTGTTCAATCAAGGTCTTCCGTGGTTTAGCTGTTAATTGATCCTTGGTCTTTTGCAGGGTCCTCGCCATCTTAGGAGTTGGCCTCACTTCCCCTGCTTCCAATTGCTGTTCGGAAAGCAAGAAGGAGCCATATGCTTGCCTCTTTAGTTGTCGTTCTTTCCAAGCAGTCATCCTCTCTGGTGCTACATTGACCTGTCTCTGGGCTATCCTCTTACTTCTTATTTGGGAGATCGTCCGCTGGTGGGCGACGTTAGGGTATGGTTGGGGCATTTTGTCACACAAAACAAAAAACAAAACACACCAAAAAGTTTAAAATTCAAAAGTTAGAAAAGTTAAAAAGTAAAATGCTTTTTGTTGTTTTTGTACTCTGCCAGTTATCAGTGCCCCACTGATAACAGGCAGTGCACTTCCCAGGTGCTTATATTAATCTGTGATAATTCTGCCTTGGATGATATCTCAAAGGATTTTTATTTGCCTTTCATATATGTCCTTTGTGGGGGTTGCTACCTTACTCTACGTGACGTATGGTTGCGTTCGTTGCGCGTCACGTGACGAGCTCCGCGGGGGGGGGGGGTTGCTACGCTACGTGACGTAATTCAAGGTTCGTTGCGTGTCACGTGACGAGGTTGGGGGGGTGCGACGTTACATGACGTAATTCACATGGCGTAGTCACGTGACGAGTTTCCGGTGCGCAGTTTCGTTCCCCCACTATCTGACACTTTCCTTTCTCGCACGGTATCGACTTAAGCTCTTTTTTATCCTGTTGCGGTAATTGCCATAGATATCACATTACATTTGTGGATACAGAGTTTGGTGACCCGTTTCAAGGTAAATTGTGGTCGCTGATTCCAAAATATGCCATTATATATATGGCTGTTTTAAATTGCATTGTACTATAAATGACAGCTAATTCTACCTACCGGCGTACAAGACCATATAATCACATCCAAGTTAATTTTGTAATTCAGTTGACAAGCAAATGCAATTCTGACCAAGTCCAATAGGTCCCATCTATCTTTTATTTTTTGTACCGGCAAACAATTTTTTTTTATCTTAGCCTTCTTTTTTCTATGGTTCCAATATATTTGGAACTATGTATTAATCTAGTATCTATGGATTTGAGTTTCCTGACATCGTCCTAAAAGAGACTGTAAAAGTGTGTAATGTTGGAAATACTTATTACACCTGTTTTTTCTTTGTTTTACAGAATGCCAAGTCTTGAAATCAATGTATTTTAGCAAAGCTAAAGCTGCAGAAAGATAATTAGAAATAGAAGAGGAGAGATTTCTCATTGTGCAAACACACAAGCAGATGGAAAGACAGAGAAAGACTGACTGAGTGACTAAAGGACAGTCATGATAGTGCAGCTGGCAACAGGAGACAGGGATATTTATTTATAGCAGCAATACAAGTTTCCATGATAGTTTCCACCACACAGGCCAGAGACCCTGAAACACATAGCTATCTATCAGTTACGTTGCTTATCAGCATAGAAGTAACCAAGCCCCTCTGTCAACAGCAGCTTATGAAGCGGTGCAATGTCTCTTAATGTCCTTACTCCTACCTCCTCATTTTGTGTCCTGGGGCAATAAGAAGTGCGTACTACGGTGGAGGCAAATTATGGATTTGAAACTGATTCTGATATTTTGTTGATCCTGATATGTTTGTCTCTCCTTGTTAACCTCCATATATTTCAAGTTGTTCACTTACTAAACAGGACTGTCTGTGAAAATGTGAGCCTCCATTCCTGGAGCCAAGACAGTGTCATGAGATATTCAGAGTGTAGCAATTCATAATTCAAGCTGACAATGCTCCGTTGGCACAAGACATTCAACAACCGTATGTCTCAGCGTGAGTAGAGTGTCTCGTGACAAGTATATACAGCACTGTATATGCAACTGCGTGTGTGCTTGTGTGAGTGTTAATGAGGTACTAAAAATTCCTGGTCTCCCACAGTGATCTCAAAGAACACCACAAAACGACAAGCTGAAAAAAAACATCAAAACATGAGGAAATTGAATCTCAGTCTCCCCTGGTTTTGATTATACTTAATATAAGTTGAAAACAAATTGTAAACCAGATTTCTGTGACCTCTAGGGTCTTTCCACCTCTGTATAGAGGGATAAAGAAATCCACAACCATAACATGGATCATGTTACTATAAACCTAATAAGACCTGGACAAGTTCCTGATAGATCAGAATAGTAGATCACCATATTGCCAATACCAATAAGATTTACTGCACTGGAGATACTTTTGATTGTTTCTAACATCTTGCACATTTTCACAAGGCTGTCTGATGGTGTCCCAGTATTACATTGTAAAAGAGATTGAAGTTCTGCTGGTAATTGCTGACTTTGATAAATTGTGTTATAACAGAGGCCTGCCGTTTTCTGTTTTTTCATTCACTCTTTTCATTCCATGCCTCCATCTAGTGGTGATATTATGAACTGTTGTTGACTGGTGAGATAACACAGTGGACTGAAGATGTACAGATAAAGACATTTTGGCAACACACAGACACACAGGGGTTAATTTATTTGGTAGATGATTGTGTCTTTTAACACCAAGCAGCTTTGCAGAGTCCATAGAAACACTGGTTGTAGAAATATGCTGCAGAAATGCTCTTCAAATGCATGCCATGTTTTGCCACCACATGCCATCGGGTACGAGGTCACTTGGTTGTAGTAAATACACCTTATGTCCCATAGATACAAATGTTGTGCAATCATTGTATTTAGGTACAAATCATGTCGCCCTTTTTATCTCCCCCAGAGTTCTCAGCATTTTCATGATGACTGTTTACATCCATTCCCAGGGTAATGCCTCTGTTCCATCCAACAAATTGGCCAACATAATGCATATGGAAATTAATTTCAATTGAGCATAAAGTTGTCAAGAGGTAAGTATGTGCATCTCTCAAATTAAGTTAAAACTCTTGCTGCCTCCAACTCTACACTCGCAAATGACCTAAACCACTTCTACTCAAGGTTTGATGGGGTAAACACATAGTTTGTTTTTTTTAGTTTGTTTGTTTTTACAGCTCTCATAAGACGAAGTCTGAGGGTGACGGAAAATGATGTCTGCTATGTCCCTATCCAAGACGAGGATGAAAAAGGCTGCTTGTCCAGAGGACATTGCTCTCCATGTCACCAGGTTATGTCCTGCTCAGCTTTCCTCTGTGCTCACAGACATGTTTAATCTGTGGCTGGAGCGCTGCACCGTTCCCCATAGCTTTGAGGAATCTATCATAATTAATTAATAAAACTGTAATGATGAGTCACTCTACAGAGATGAGAGACAGAATCTAGTCAAGTGGAGTGAGATGAACAACTTTATTTGAAGTGCTTCCAAAACAAAGGAAATCATAATTGACTCATGTAGCAAAAAAACATCCCTTCTACCTCATAAATCACACAGGGGTTGAGTTGCTGAGCAGCTTTAAATATGTGACTATCATGAATCACCAAAGCTAGCACTTCAACAACATGTATCACTGAGAAATCAATGCAACATCTGTTCGTTCATTGAAAAGTAGTAGTCATCCTGCCTCCAGTGTCTTTGTCCTGCTCTCTTCTGGCAGACGGTACCATTCTATTACTGCTCCTTCTGTTATTTAAACCTTTTTCTTTTTAATGGTGGTTTGGATACTCTCTATTGTTTCCTTCTTTCCTTCCATTCTACCAAAATATATGCATCCCGAACTGATCATGATACTGTTGCTTTTACAACACAATTCAAATTTCGTGTCCGAGTTTACACTTGCTAGATGAACAAAACTTTTTGCATTCTCAGCAGAGCTTTTCAGCCACAGGGTGGCAATCTCCTCACCTGTGCCTGTTGGCTGGGTGACTGTCGTGTCCTGCTGATTTTCTTGGTAGTCATGAGGACTAGTTCAGGTATTTTACCTCAGTGTAATGATTTACACTAGCATTAGAACAACAAGCAAAACACAGTTAAGCAAAATACATGCCAGCAAGCCAGAAGGTATTTTGTAGTTATGCTTCAAGTACGGGAATAACCTGAAACCTGAAATCCTTTATATCCAATTATATATATACATATATATATATATATATATATATATATATATATATATATATATATATATATATACACACACACACACATATACATATACTGAAGCACACTGAAATTGAGTCAGCATGATGAGCTGCAAAGACTTCAACGGATTGTAAATCAGGATAAATCAGCACTGACTTATCCATGAATGAACAAGCGACATTGCAGTCTCCGCCTGCTGCTGTCACCAACCCTGTGGAGATGGAAAGAGACAGGAGGGGGGTATCATTATCTGCCAACACCATGAAATTCAAGATGGTGCCCTGTGATGCATGCGCACTAGCTCACATGCTGCACACACACACACACATGCGGTCACACACACACTCACACCCACGGACACTCAGTTTAACAAATGTATGTTCAAAAATACATGAGCACACAGAACGTGGACATACGCATAGCTCTCATTCAGACGGACTACTTACTCACATACACTCAGCATAGCTTGCAAACACACTGTTATTCTTGAGTTCATGCCTTGCAAGCTCTGGACGTGAAGGTAAGGACTCTGAATAAGCTTTCAACCTCGATTGCATGTACAGATCTACCACTGCACTGCACATGTTAGAGAAGAGATATGTTGTAGAATAGCTTTTCAGTAATCCATGCAGTGGTTTCTAAGGTGGGTCCTCGGGTGCAGCTGTGGTCTCCTGACATATGATCAATCATGTCTGACCTCCATAATCATCATTAAAACCACACTGTCAGTTGGACAGTTACTACATCAGTATGTTTGCATTTATACACATAAAGTGCTCTGTCTGTCCTATCATGACCCTGTGATCAAAGATTTGGCCATCAAAGATTTGGCCAGCACAGAGATAAAAAACAAACAAAAAAAACTTTAATTAGCATTTAATCATATTAGCCGGATACAGCCGCTTCACTTTCTGGAACTTTTGAAGAACTTCGTGCAGCTGTTGTCTTCGGAGGAGGCGGGGCTGCGCTGGCGTCATGCGCTCCAATCAGATGGGCTCTAGTTGTGTAACCCTGGTTACCGGGGGCAGGGTTATTATGGTATGTACACATGGCAGCCTCCATGTCAACAGGACTGTGGGGATGTGTTGCTGTCCTGAGGGTGCTGCGGCCGATTCTGGGCTTTCCTCATGATTTCCAGGACTCTGTCGTCGATACCGTTTGTAAGGACATTTGCATTCATGTTTTTGGTCGCGAGTAACCAGATGTTTTTGATCGGGATAGAATCGATCATCAGTGTTTCACGGAGTACAGTAGGGAGTGGGTTTGCAGGATTCGTCTTCCCGTTACTTATTTGCTGACATGTGTTTCCTCTGAGAAAACGAATAAGCTTAAAAAAAGCTTTATAATACAGATGATACATGTGACGATACTACAGATGTGTTACTTGTAAAGCAATGGATATAACACTGGATATATAACGCCATAGTGGATAGATTATGATGTATTATGCTTAAAATTATGCACAATATAAAGTCATGCTATGAATAACACACCTTTGTTTTATAGTGTTACCTTTTATTGTGCAAATTTGTGTTATTACTATTAGCTGTGCCATGTTTGTATTGCACTGTGCTATGTTTTTCCCCAGTGTTCATTGCTTGTTTTTATGTATTGCATGTTGCAGACCACATTAAGAACAGAATTTAGAATAAAGCACAAATTTCGAGAATAAAGACATACATTACAAGTACAAAGCAGTAATATTATGTGAATAAAGTTGAAGATTAAAGTCCTAATATTGCGAGAAACCCTGATATACAAGAATTACTTCATACTTAAAACAAAAGTAGGTTGTTAAACGTTTCCTAAACTGATCAGTTTAAACTGTTCAGTTTAATAAACGTGTTGTGTTGTCTAGATCAACCTTACCTGCTCACCTTTTCTCGTCGTGACCTATCTTAAGTAAGACTTCATTCTCAAAGTGTTGACTTTATTCTCATGATTTATGACTTCATCCTTGTAATTTACAACTTAATTCTCAAAATTTGTAATTTTTTTTCCTCAATGTGGCCCTGTGTGAAGAGGTGAGTGCTAATTGATAATTAACATTATCAAGAGAATCTGAGTTTTTGATGTTTCTTGTGCCAAGAGTAGCGGGTGCGTGTGTTGATGTGCAGGAGGTCGATGAGGTACTGAGGTGTGTTTTATGGTTTTGAAAGTAAGGGGAAGGATTTTGTACATGATGTGGTATTGACAGGCAGTCAGTGGAGCTGCTGAAGGACAGGTTTGATATTTCTTGTAATCATGCAGAGTTTTGGACCAGTTTGAGTTTATGGGTGGACATGTCAGGTAAACCAAACAGTGGTTATTAAGCTGACAGCTGAGCACTTGGTTTGCACACTCCACCTTATTGCCTACATTTAGACTGAACAGTGTCAAGAATGCAACAGCCTGAGCCACTGTGTGACACACACACACAGACACACACACACACACACACACACACACACACACACACACACACACACACACACACACACACACACAGAATGGCTCTTCAGAAGCATCTGTTTCTGAGGTTGTAGCTAATAATAGTATAAAAACATGTGTCCTCACTGATGTCAGTGTAGATTTATTCTTAACTTGTTTGATAACCAAATGTCCTGTTTTTGCCTTCATCCCCAGAATAATCCAGCACTGCCCCACTTGTTACAGCCACCACCGCCATCATGCCCGGTGAGGATAAACCGCCACAGCAGAGCCGCCAGAGGAAAAAGAACAAAAAGTCCCGCTCCAAGGGGAAGAGCCCGGGTGGGAGTCCCACTGCCCGCTTCAGAGGCACTATAGACGAGCAGAATGATGTTTTATCTCCACCACTCCAGCCTCCTCCTAAAAAAGCGGCGGAGGAGAAGCCAAAAGTGCCAATTGCCAAGGTGGAGGAGGAGTCTTCCTTTGCTATCTGTCTTCAGGTCCTCTTTCCATACCTGCTGGCAGGGATGGGTATGGTGATGGCCGGCATGGTACTGGACAGTGTGCAGGTGAGGACACAGACACAGGATTGCTTTTGTGAGAGTGGAAGCACACATCTTGAGGTTGATTTCAAGTTCAAGGTTGATTTCAGGAAACAAGTCACGGCTGTTCATTCTGATTATGGTACCAGTGTTAAAGACAAATTGTATCTTCACATGGGATATACATAAAAAATATGGTAATTCTTTTGATAAATGTATGGCCTTAAGTTTTAGTGAGACTGCTGTGAATATGTTTTCCAGTTTCATTAGTTCTTTATGTAACGAGTTGGTCTGTTAGTTCAATGAAAGGCAGTAAAACTTTTCAGTGTATGTGGCACCATTGTGTATGAAGAGGGTAAAATGATGGATGGATGGAGGAGCATGGTGATGATAAACAGCTTGAATATGGGGAGGGGGAGTGAGACGGGGCTGTCTTGTGAGGGTGAAAAAGTAAAAGAGATTAAAGAAACCCACATTCTTCCAAAATGACTGTTAGTTCTGTTAAAGAAAGTATACACACAGTTACACACAAGCCAACAAAGTTGTTGAGGGTCAAATCAAGTCTCGTTCGTAATGACTGATGTGGTTTTTTGGACATTTAGGACAGCTTTGTCTCAACTGTTGAAAACATTAATGGTACTATATTTTAAAAACTATATTTGTCCTTTAATTGAAGATGGAGAGGCTATGTGTGTGTGTGAGTGTGTGTGTGTGTGTGTGTGTGTGTGTGTGTGTGTGTGTGTGTGTGTGTGGTCCTGCTGCGTCTTAATGCTCTGCCAGGTGTCCCTGGCTTTTGCTTTGCAGCCAGTGAGGTGCAGTAAATCAGACTCTGCTGTCTGCTTTATGATCAGCCAGTAGCTGTTTCTTCCTCCCTGTTATCCACTGATAAACACTTGTCTATCCTCACATGGCTCACTCCCTTTGCTCCATCTGTGGCTCATCAGTACTCCCCCCCACTCTCTCGTTGACAGTATCAGTAACCTTGTGTCTGATTGAGCATGATGAGGCATTGGTCTGGTTGAGTGCTCGCTCTCAAAGCCCGGGGTGGAGGTGGTGGTGGTGTTGGTGGTGGGGACGGGAAGAGGACCTCGAGAGGAGTTGAACTGAATTTTAAAGCAGATAAGACAAGACGATGACACTATTAGCAATTAGGGTCGTTACTGGAGCATGTGGTGGCTGTGGATCATCCACAAACAACTATGTCAAACCAACACATTCTGCTTTGCATGCTTCGTATGTAAGTTGGAGGTCTTATATGCTCTACATTGTCACAGACTATGGTGCGTTTTGAAATATGTGATAATAATTGTGCTTTTGTGGTGATTGTATCGAAGAAGAATAGATATCCTCTCATTCGTCTGGACTGGAGATTTTCCTTTTTGTGTCTCAGCAGCTGATACGTAGCCTTAGTGGCTTTACCTTGATTTCATGGCCCGTGTTTACTTTTTATTGATTTGTCGTTGATTGTTCATTATGACACTGTGACACTATGAGGGGCGATAATTAACCCAGCAACCAAGAGTCAATTTTGACCATCTTTTTTGTAGCCTGTCCCTGGTGAGTCCCTGACTCTGTGAGCACGATGGTAAACTGCTGATGTTTCTCTTTAAGGACCCAGAGAAAGATAACTCATGGTCCACAAACATATTTATCAAGGGTGAAATAATTAGTGATTTAGAATAAAGGAAACAAGTATTGCAGCATTGAAAAGGGAGCTTTATACGTAGGAGGAAATGCTGGAGAAGAATATGGTATGCAGATTTGTACGACCGGAAAAGTGCCGCGAGATCAATATTTTATGTGACGGAGGCTTCTCGAAAGTCGGGCAGTGTTTTTTTCAGTCATGCGGTGCGTGTTTGCCTGGCGTTACACAACGAAGAGAGACACAAGCACCCCGGGCCTGTGCCGGGACCACGGTGCGGGTATAGCAGGTGGACGAGGAGACGCAACGAGTCACGACGAGGAGAGCAAGACGGGACGGAGGAGGGAGCGACGCGGGGTGATGTGCGGAGACGGATGCCACAGGAAGTGTGAGAGGCACACACGCAGCGAGAAATTAGAGGGGGGGTGAGGGAAGGAGGGAGGGAGGGGGAGAGGGGAGAGTGCCTGGCGGTGAGCCGGTCCTTTCCCTCGTGAGTTTGCGGGCAGAGCGGACGGCGCTACCTCGCTCCCTGCTACGTCACAGCCGAGCAGCAGGGATGGAGCAGGACTGCCCCCGATGCTGACAGGAGGAGAGGAGAGGAGAGGAAAGGAGAGGAGAGGAGCACCCCAGCCTGCCAGAAGCCGGCCGCGGCATCCTCGCGGATCACTCCTCGACGGCGCGCAGCTGCGTTTGCTTTTGGTTTGGTTTCACCCGGAGGAGAGGAGCTGAATTGACAAGGACACGCAGAGAGGAGTCCCGCTGCCTCTGACTCTCGAGACCTCCCCTCGGACTAATTTTCGTCGCCCTCGTCTTCTCGCTGTCGTTCATCGGTCACAGCGAGCGTTTCCATCGTTCCCTGGACACAGCTGTGCCTTTACACCAGGAGGTCAAGCAGATTTCAGAGCAGGCTAGGTGGATTAAGGACTCGACCCACTAAACTCCATTTAAAGGACTTTGAACTGCTGGCAATAAATTCTAAAGTGGATCAGAGCTTGATCAGGACCCCTTGCAAATCTGAAATCGTCTCTTTAACCTGTGGGTTGGATGTGACAGCCATCTTACCTCTGCTGAAAAAGGCCGGTTTGAAACAATCCCTGTGGTTGTGCTGACAAATGGGTACTTCATCACTGCTGACTCACCACTGGGTAGAAGATGCCCTGCTTCACTGGCCTCAAGTTACAGTCAAAGCCCTAAGTTGTGATGCTGTCTGGGAAACAAAAGTCTGATTGAAGGGCACTGAAAATAAAGTGACAGCCTCTTTCTTGTGTCACTTTATTTTCACTTCACTAATCCCATCTCTCTGATTCCCCCCCCAAAAAAAACCTCAGTGATGGCTGAAAGCATTTGCTCTTTTTAACCAAGGTCAGCAACTCTGATTTTTCTCACTTTCGTCGACCAGTTGTTTTCGGACGTAGCAGGGATTGTGTTTTCCTAAATACCTGGACACAATGGGATAACTTGCTCGAGCCAAGTGCTTGACTAGCCTCTTGATCAACATGGTGGTGACTCGTCTGGAGCTGGAGCTACGCTACCAGGGCAAGAAGTTGCGTGGCGTGACATGGAAGCTGACTCGATCTGAGCATGGGTTCCTGCCGGAGAGCTCGTGGCTCATTGCTGCCCAGGTTATCGTGCCATACCTGGTGTCGGGGCTCGGGATGGTCTCCGCTGGTATTGTTATGGACCTTATACAAGTATGAAAACATAAGATAAACCATTTGTGGAAGTGTCTTTAGGAGATGAAGTGCGTACCCACTGAAAAGTAGTATACTAGCATCATCACTGATTGAACCCATGATGACTGATTAGTTTGTTTCCAATGTAAAGCTAAGGTCAGGTAATGTCAGGTTTACTTAAAAATAACCTTCACTGTAATTTAAAGTCAAACCTCCTACCCACATAAATGATTTAATTTTCTTTATCTTTCTCATACTCCTTCTCTGTACCTCTGAAAGTCATATTGGACTTATAAGACATTTGCGTCAAATATGCCAACAAAGTGAAAAGCCTCATCAGCTTTGGGTCCTGGATGGTCTTTGTGTCTGATGTACTATGGAACTGTTGAGGTCTGATGTCTTCCCTGTAAATGGCTGGATGGATTCACTTACCTTCAAACACTTACTCATGCTGACACAGATGAAGGAATAATATGAAGAGAAAGGGAGAGGGATGTGCTACACACAGATGGATATTGAGCGATGAACAGGTGATTGATCTCTGAAAAATGGATGAGTAGAGTGAGTGGCAGAGATTGACATGGTGCAAAGGGAGTTCTCATATCCATGTGTAAATTGAAGACAGCTTTTATCAGCTCTTCTCAGTGCCTGCTCTTAGAGTCTTTTAAACTTGTTTTGCCTCTTGAGAGAATAAGGAAAGGGAAGACTGGCGGTGATGTTTTTGGACAGAGCTAAAATAGTTTGAATACTTGCGCAGTGGGGGACACATAGCTGGAGAGAAGAGAGGATGGATAATGGATGGATGGAAACTTTGTACCAAGGTCAAAGCTGTCTGGCTTCGTCATCGACAGGGCTGTTTTCTGTTTCTATAGATGGGGCCCGTCGTAACCTCCACCTCTCTGAGCTTTTGAAGTCAGATTTGTGGAAACGCCATCGATCAATCAGTCAAACTTCATCGATCCCACCAGGGGAAATTCACATTGTATGCCAGAAGCAATAAAAGTTTATAAAGGTAATAAAGACTTGATAAAAAATGGGGAAAGGATAAAATCTGCCTGTCAACATGTGGGCACTGGCAAGAAGGGGACTTTCTTGTGTACAGCTAAAAATCTTTTGGTTCATTTAACTAGGTGTTGAATGAATGTAACAAAGTCAAACAGAGGCAGATATTTAGGAAATTTGGATAAATTAGAACAGTAAAAAATAGATAATGTCTGCAGTTTAAAACTGTTTTCAGTTTAAAACAGAGCCCCAGTCCGCAAACTATAATGACGCTAACTGCGTTAGTATCACTAATTATAGGGACAATTTCAGCATATTTTTAAAAAGCTTTTTTTTTTTTTCTCCTCTGGAGTGATCCAGAGTCGCACACTTTTTTATTTTGCTTGTCCTGTCTTGACTTTTAGCCCGTCACGCTGCAGCAGAATTGCAGCAGAAGTGGGCCATGTCCCAAGATAGCGTGGCAACATGACAGTCATCAGCTCGACCTACCCGTCCAGAACCTGAGAGCCACGCATATAAATAGACTCACGCACACCAGCACGGGAAACACCACACATCCACTGCTCGCGGTTCTTCTTATTCACCCCCCCACCCCCGCCCTCCTCTCTGCCTCGTTTCACCTCTTTAAACCTGTTGTAGATGCAGGAGGCAGAAAGTGCCACAGTGCTTGTGTTCAGTGTTGGTGGAAGGAGTTAAGGCCAAAGGGCTCAACCTGTGGTAAACTGGTGAAGATGACGTTTTCGTTTTCCTATCATTGAACAATAATGTTGCTTTACCTGTTGCTATACCTTTCTCTCCAATGTCTCTCTGAAATACCAACACCATCTTTCTGCTCTGCTACCTTGCCCGCCTCTATAAATCAATGTAGCATCGAGGAGATCATTTGAGATTATTCTGTTCCTGCGGGCTCCTATTCATCTTCAAAGATAAATTACTTCTTCTGTGCTGGCTGCTAGACCCAATCGTGACCTTCAAATGGAAAAAAAAACGTGCATTCGCTGTCGCTTAGCTATAACATCTGTCTAAAATGTCTGAAAGCATCGTGGGCACTTGATTTACCTATGGACAGTTGAGCTTGTGACCGGGACCAGTTTATTTTAATATGAGAGAGGCAGAACCCGAAAGTCCCAGTTTGACTTCAGCTCTCGAAAGATGACTGTGAGTAAGTGTTCGGTGAATTCCCATCGAGTGAGCCACTGGTAATCTTATCTGAGCAGGCCGCCTTGGGGGCACAGTTAGCTGTCAGCTCTTGTGCTGATTCTGCTTCAGTCAAAGACAGCAACCTCCTGCAAATGAACTGGGCCCTGCTGGACAAACTACAGTACAGTCCAGAGTCAATCTCTATTACTCCTGCACCCTAATTCCTTAATTAAACCCATTTGACTTAAACTGAATCTCTCCCAACATTGATCCTTTAATCCGAACGGTACCTTTACATCAAAACTTATCAGACTGCCCTTCCTTCCCTTTTCCTCTTTCTCTCCTGCTCCTTCAACCCGTCGCTCCCTCCTCTCATCTGCAAGTCCCTCGCTGCCGTCCTCGGCCCCACATCACTCTGCTCTTGGCAGTGGTGCTGTTCCTTTATATGTGCATCTATTTTAAGATCTGAACCGTCTTGGTCCTGCCAACTCTGGTTCGTAGTCAGAAAATAGGAGGCAGACTCTGAGGACTGTACGCCTCGTAAACCCACTGAACCTATGCAGCGTGGCGTGGCTGAGGACGATGCTCAGAGATGTGGAAACAGAAAAGTAGGCTACTGGGTTAGTCGAGAATATGTGATGTGCTTACTTAAGTCAGTGCAACGCAGGGTTCAGAGGGTTTGTCTGTGCAGGTGGAGTTGACCCGTGTGAATGCAGGCGCAAGGAGTCACAATTGTTTCAGTTTTGTGAAATTGCATATGGAGTGATTTTTGTATTGATGCAACACTCTGTTCCCACTGTGTGTTCCAGCACTGGAAGGTGTTCAAGGTGATCACAGAGGTGTTCATCCTGGTGCCTGCACTGGTGGGACTCAAAGGAAATCTGGAGATGACCCTGGCCGCTCGCCTCTCCACCGCTGTAAGAAACCTGAGAGTAGTATGAGTCGAATCTTCTGCAGACCAAAAAAAAAAGGTTACTCTTCAGTGTATCACCCATAAAGCCCAAAGTCACCTCTACCAGAAATAAGAAGATTAGGGGAGGAGGTGGCACATTTATTGACAGTGTTATGGAAAGATTGCAGTTTGTAGCTCTGCAATGAGAAGAAATAAGTACAGCTACAGTCGTGATGCTTTTGCCCACTGTGCAGCCAGAAATGAGAAGATCCCTCTGTTCCATGTTAACATGTAATCACAGCACTGATATACAGTTACTGTAACTGGTATTAATGACACTTTTCCTTCATGGTTTTTAGGCCAACACGGGACAAATGGACGATCCTAATAAACAGTGGACCATGGTGTGCAGCAATCTGGCCCTTATACAGGTAACGCAGTCTATGTATGCTCTGCTTTTGCTCTGGCAGCAAGACCGTAGACAACAATTAGTGTTGTGTATAGCTTTATATCTCAAACGGGACATATTGTGTATATTTTTGGATAGTAAAATATGATAATATAACGCTGTAAATATGCTTTGAAATATGGAACCGCACAATTTGTCCCCTTGATATGGAAATATTGGATCTGCTGTGTGATTAGAGACAATAAAAGACTTGTCTCACATGTCTGTGTCCAAACATCTCGAGGATGGAGCTACTCATGCTTTCAAACTGTAAGCCAGTTAGTAGAGATAGTGAGATGGTTAGTGGTTGTAAATGCTGGTCGTGGGCCTGTGCAGATGTGAAACGTCTCCTCTCCTTCCTCCAGGTGCAGGCGACAGTCGTCGGCTTCCTGGCGGCAGTGGCCGCTGTGTGTTTAGGAGCAATCTCCAGAGGAGGTATCGATCTGGACCAGGCGGCTGTCCTCTGTGCCAGCAGCATCACCACCGCCTTTGTAGCTGCTCTTTCCTTAGGTATGGAGCCGAGCCGCCTTCTTGTCTCGCATCGAGAGCTGAGTAAAACTCAGTCGCCGTGGATTCGTTGTCTCTGTTTGAGATGTGTTGTGTCAGTGAGGTTTGTCGAGGGTGTTTTCTCTTCAGGTTTCAGGTGAGCATGCATGAAAAAAAGAAACATCATGCTATTGCGTCTTGCAGAGCATCCACACTTTAGATTCTTAGTATTGAGTGCACTGAACTACACCTTAAATACATTTATGAAGTAGCAGTAGCACACAAGTACCTCTCCACGAGATACATGTGTGAAGGTAAAAACATTAAAAAGATAAAATCCACTATTCATATTTAATTTTGAAAACATTTGGCAATATAATAGTATATGCAATGTCCCATTCCCATTTTAAGGCCAAGTGAGATGTTGATCCGCCTCCTTTATATGTAGACACGAGCATACAGGAACTGGTGTGCCTTTAAATTAGCAGATCATCCTGTGACTGGATTGAAGAGACGGTTTGGTACTTGGGGAAATCCTCTGTATTTGCACGCAGTGAAGATGGAGACTGTGTTCGTATCCATAGGTTAAATATGAAGGTGGCTGTGATGAGAGCTCTGCATGGATGCAGAGGTAAATGTAAAGTGGGAAATGAGTGAGTTATGAAATGTCAAACTAATCCTTCAGCAGAAAGAAAAAGCTGGTAGCTCTCTCAAAGACATCACGTAATTTTTTTTTCTTGGGCTATACTCACTTTTCCTTTTCATTTTTTTGTAATCATTCATCTCCTTTTTTTTTAAACCCTCCCCCTCCTCGCTGCAGGCCTGGTGATGATCGGCGTGATCATCGGCTCCAGGAAGGTGGGCATCAACCCTGACAACGTGGCCACTCCCATCGCTGCCAGTCTGGGTGACCTGATCACCCTGTCCCTGCTGGCTGGGGTCAGCAGCACCCTCTACGATTATATAGGTGCGGAAATGGTAGAAACGCCATAGTAGCGCACTCAGTTTTATGATGCGATTCGTCTGGAGTTCACGGTGCTGATAACCAGAACACAAGATGGCAGCAGAACTCATGGTTATCCTCACAGCTGTGGTTGTTTGTGTGTGTGTGGCAGTGTGTGAAGCTTGTGTCTATGGTCACACAGTATTCCCTTGTACACACCACCTCCCTGTTAGGAGTATTTTAAGCTCTTTTCATAAATGCCCGACACCTCATCTGTCCCGAGACACTTTGTAAATCTGAGCGTTTCCGTCTGTCTTTCCGTCTACAAAGTTGAATTCTGTAAAAATGCTTGACTTTGTTTTTGTTTTCAAGCTTTGAAAAGATAGTGCTCCAAATGTTGTGTGTATCAACTCAGCCAGGATGAATAGCCAGCGAAATCTGTAGACTGTTTTCACATGGAATTTATGTGCAGTAATCTTTCAATTTTATTTAGTTTAAAGTTTCATCTTTATCCCTTCGCTATTATAATATTCCTAACAGTCCATCTATCTTTGTGCCTGTCTGTCGGTCTATCTATCTATATGTCCATCCATTCCTCCTTCCGTCTATCTATCTACATCTGTCTGTCTGTCTATCTATCTATTTCTCTCTCTCTATGTGTGTGTGACTGGATTTCCTCCCCTGTCGTTCAGATGTATGGTACCTGTCCCCCCTGGTGTGCCTGGTGTTCCTGGCTCTGATCCCACTGTGGGTGGTGGTGGCCCGGCAGAGCCCTCAGATCAGGGAGGTCCTGCGCTCAGGGTGGCAGCCTGTGATAGTAGCCATGTCCATAAGCAGGTATGTCCTCGTCAGACACTCGTGACCATGACATAATGTCTGAATGGGTTCCTGGCGTGGGTTTCTGACTCCCCGTGCTTGTGGTTTGCAGCTTCGGAGGCCTTATACTGGACAAGACAGTGAGCGATCCCAACTTTGAGGGCATGGCTGTCTTCACGCCCGTCATTAATGGTAAGATGAGAGCTGTTTGAAAGCAGGACCAAACCACAGGGAGTAATAAGCATGCGTTTATAATAGTTTATAATAGTCACCGGAGGCTTTTCAGAGATAGTTCACAAGCTTTTCTAGAAGAGTAATGTTCCACTTTGAATGCCCTTCATCTGTGCTTCAGACATGCCGGTATGCAGCGTCTATGTATTGAGCCTGAATGAAGAGAAATCAGTCGCGCGAGGCTCAAGCTGACATCAGGATAAACGGTGCCAGTGTCACAGCATTTCTTACGGTCGGGCTGTCAATCCTGCGGTTGTGTGAGCAGTTTTTTGGAGGTACAGGTTGTTCTCAGTGGAAGCTTCCTGAGTGAATCTGAGCTGCATACTGAACGCAGGCTCGACGCTGCAGTCCAACTCCCTCTCGCTTAGATTTCCCTGAGATTTGGTGCCGCGTGCGCCGTTGATCCTCGACATACCTCTCAGCTCCGTCGAGTCTCTCCCTCGATTGATTTCTTTCCGCTGGCAGCTGATCCACTCCTCCACCGCTTTACCTTCAGCTTGTTTTCTCGCTCACCAGTTGCACTGCATGATATCACGGCTACTCGTAAACAGTCAGAAGACAGAGCGCAGACGTACGCTATAACACGACCAAAATCATCATTTCAAACTTTGTTCTCCACCATATTGGAAAAATGCTTTTTCAAGCAGCAACTAGGATATTTTGACTTGGTTTGCATCATAGAAAACACCTGAAATGAGCAGCTGTGAAACAGCGTTCCCTTAACAAACCCTACACTGGTATTAGCGGAATAAAAATCATTAACTATCTGCACTGAAAGGCTTTGAAGGAAACCGGTCTGTAATCACGCTCGAGTCTGGCCCTAATATTAGCGCATACGTGATTTACAGTAGATGGGCTGAAACACTCAGAGCTGCCAAACTGTCCAGTAAGCGATGCCCTGAAACCACTGGAACATTTCAGAAAATCACCAGCTATTTCAGATGCAACCGAGGGCTCTGTGCGGCGCATCGGAGCGCTTTGATGAATCACCCTCGTGTTCGGTTTTTGCCATCTCGACAGGAGAAGCCCAGAACACTTGCTCAGTTTTTCCAAAATGAATGAACTGCAGCGACAGAGCAGGCAAAAGCCGGCAGAGACGGTCTGATGCAGCCCTGCGTTATTGTTCATCCTCCAGTCAGAGCACACACAGCTTTGACGTCTGCACCTCCAGATTCTTCTTTTAAAGTGGGCTCATCTTAAACATCTGATTGAAAAGCTTTAACATATATAAAACGCATAATTTAAAAATACCGTTATAAAGTGCAACTCTGATCCCTCTCTTTTGTCTAGATCTGAGACTTCAGAATTGAATTTAGAATAAAAGTTTAGATTTTGTCCCTTTGATACTAACTAGAAGTAATTATGTGTCAGTAGGAGAATAAGAGTGCTGTGTTGCTGTTTGCTCTTAGTTTCTGCTTGAACCATCATTTACATTTACATTTATGCATTTAGCAGACGCTTTTATCGGTTTTAAACGCTTTTATTACCATCACCCGGGCAGGTACTTTTCAAGTTGTTGTCTCCCTTTATACTTCACGAAAAAAGACATTGTTATGGTCGGGTGCAGAGGATGAATTGGGGAGTCTTCGAGCCGGAGGAGAGAAGCTGTTCTGCAGTCTGTATATGTTGCGGCAGAAACCTCTGGATCACTCTGCAGACTGCGGAGGCTAGAAGAGGCTTTGGCTTGGGCTGGGGGTTACCTGCCCGAGACCTTATGCACAATCCTCTTTTTATCATTGTTTCATGAAGTCGTCCAGTGCATGAAATCACTCTGAAGGGCTCTTGTTTTAAAGCACTCACAGAACCAAGACTGCCTATGTCAGAGTGCAACAGTTGGTAAATCTTGCTAGTGACAGTTGTCTTTTTAGAGAGAAGAAGTCTGCTCATCTCCGGCTCGGTCTGGAATTAATGACCCGATTGTTTCACTAGACCTTTGATTGGCTGAGCATGGCAACAGTAACTAAGTGCTCAGAGCAAACAGATCAATGTGTTCGATGAACATCGAAGACGCCACTCGTCATATTGGTGCAATTACAACTTCAGATCATCATCGTGCTCTGCTGGCGTCACAGAGCTGTCACTGGAAGTGGATGAGCGTCTCGAGCAAAGTGACACGGGATCATCTCTCTCTGTCAGTGATTCCCTCCGGGGCCCAAATGGACGGATCGAAATAATCAGGAGGGGAGAAAACGACATTTTGCAGCGTCTATTGATCTGTGGAAAGGCTCGGGGATTGTGACCAATACCCGACAGCTTAATTACACTTTTTTTAGCGTTGTGTGTGGCGAGGTGGTCGGGAGGTAAAAACTGTGACGGTGGCCTCGTAGCCGCATTATCTACGTAACAAACGGATTCTCACCCCGTAACGCTGTTAAAGAATGATGACAAACGCGCTTTGGCGCAGAAGAAGAGGAGGCGAAAAAAGAGGCAGCCCTCGGAGTAAGTGGTTTGGCTGTGAAGCGACGCACGCACCAGAGGAGAGAAGTCGATATAAACCACTAATGGTGCACGCCCAGCGTCCTGGCGCGGCTGACGGGCCCTTTAATAACCGTCCACTCACACTGTCACTGGTTCTCATTTCGTCTCTGCCCATCTTCCCTCTCTTTCACAATCTCTCTCTCTCTCCCTCCCTTTCCTGATACACCACCCCGCTAAATTCTGAATTCAGCCAATCTGTTTTGAATTTCCCATCCTCCCTCGCTGGCTTGCATATAAACCAGTATTATGTTTTACTCAACGTTCCCTCAAGTCTTTTCCATCTCACAAAGAACATCTGTGCCGTTTTTTTTTTCTTCCTTTTTTTTTTACATACTTGGAAAGGCGTCGGATGTAACTGAATTAGGCGCAGACACTGTCGTCGATGACAAAGTTAAAGTGGACTTTTGTCAAACTGGAGGGGATCCGCTCGCTGCCTTTGCCACTCCGTCGGGGGTGGACAGAGGCTCGGCTCTCAGGATGAGAGGGCGCGAGCTTATCTCGCGCCGGTCGTCCTGCTGCTTTGAAGAGCAGCCGACACATCTGACTGATCGCCGTTGAGACATCTGCAGATGACTTATCTCCCAGCTCTGACATCCTGACACAAAGCTTAGTCAGAAGCAAGACATCTGTCACACCTTTCAGAGAGAGAGGCACCTAATGGTTTGCGCACAGCCAGACTCATATTTCACTGTGGGAACCGCGCGGCCGCATTAGGATGATTTCCTTTCCATACGCACATGTTGCTGCCCTTGCGTCTGGGATGTATCGGGTGGAGCTCCACTCGGTGCTCATCCCTCTCTGTTCCACATGCTGTGACTCCGCTGGCCATATTTCAGCTGCGCCCTGGCTTTTGTGGCTTATTAAGGGCCGGCCACTCTCTATTTGTTAACCCCAGTCAGATCGCAGCCGAGCCAAGCCCGCGCCTGCAATCGGTTTAATTTTTGCACAGATGACGAAGAGCGAGATAAAGCGTAACTAATTACGGGGGCCGTTGTGGGAAAGAACTCTGCGTTTTGGTCGACTGTGATGTTGTGAAATTGCCATCGGCTTTTCTGTTCGACGCGTGTGCGTTCTGCAGAATTCGTACATTATTTTCTCAGGTAAATTGTGATGCTTATGCAGACTGAAGTGGCCTCTGTTTGTTTGCCGTCCCTGTGTAGGAGTCGGGGGTAACCTGGTGGCCATCCAGGCCAGTAGGATCTCCACCTACCTGCACTTCTGGTCCATCCCTGGGGTCCTGCCCTACAAGATGCGGCAGAACTGGCCCAATCCTTGCATCACCTTCTTCTCCTCTGGTAACGCTGCCGTACCGAATCCCTTTTGCACGAGACTCGACAAATTTAGTGTGTTCAGAGTGTATTCAGAATGAATCAGGCTCCCTGGAAGTAATAACTGCTGCCTTTAGCATAGTTGATAAATACTCCACACATGTTTATCTTTTTAAAGGTACACATACTCATCCCTTGGAGAAGATTAAAATGACCATGGGGCTGCTTATGGTGACTGACCCATGGAAAACTGACTCTGCATTTCCCCTCGGCTGCTGTGGGTCTCTCATTCTCATCAGGGCTATTTTCAGGGGCATTGAGCAGCAGTTTTCTGCTAAAGAGCTAATGGACGGAAAGGAGCATTCAGCAGCCAAAGTATTGCAAAGGAAAGCATAAGCCTTGCGTTCTACTGGGTGAACAGACAGATAGCACTTACTAAATGTTTATGGTAATCTTTGTGAGTGACTTCCCCAAAGGGGACAAAAGATGAAAGTGTAAAGTCATATCTGGAAGTATCATAGAGATTCTGCAGCCTGAGTAAGCAAAAAGACAACTGGGTCGACTTGACCTGGACTTGACTCTCTTGAGTAACAGCTGAACGTGCATTAATATCCCATTTTTCAGCCTCACCCTGGATCTTTGGAGTCAGATTACAACAAGGCAGGTCTGATAATGCAGCCCTTATAGAACATGTGCGGACCTTGTGTTTAAGGCCAGCTCTTGAGCATACAGATTGTTTGATCTCTCTCGGGATCATTTTTGCTTTGTTCAAGTGACCCGGCACACGTGTAACACACGTGGTTCACTCCCAAAACCTGATCGCCGATGACACGTGCTTCGGTATCGTGCTAGTTAAAGTAAAGCTCTCTCCTTCTCTCTCTCCCTCTCTCTCTGTCACTGTCCCAGGAGTGAACTCCAAGTCAGCGCGGGTGCTCCTGATGCTGGTCGTCCCCGGCCACCTGGTCTTCCTCTACGCCATCTCTCTGCTGCAGGGGGACGAGGCGCCCATCTCCGTGGCCTTCACCGCGTGCTACCTGTGTGCCGCCATGCTGCAGGTAAGCCCGTCGGCGGGCTCCGTTCCGGAGCGCGACCGGCTCCTCGTGAACTCGCTGAACCGCCCCGCCGAGGCCGAACGTTTCGCACGGCGCTCCGATACAAACCGTGGAAGCCGGTCATCAGAGGCGAGGTGCGAATGGCTCCTGCCACCTGTTACCTACCCGCGAGGCGGCCCGCGCCAGGCGCTGGTGTTTCAGCAGCTGGGTGAGACTAAGGTCTGCGCCGGGACCGGACCGAAGAGAACACCACGGTCTCGGCCGCCTCCACACAACGTCTGCTCAGCTGTGGAGGCCGTAAAAAGGCCGACTCTCAGCGTGTTTGACAGCACTGTGATTACTTATTCCCAGAGTGAGATGTGAAACTTTGGTTCTAAGTCAATAGCTGCGTGGAGGTCTCCGTGACCTGTTGTTGGTTCAGATAAATCTCAGATTTATTTATTGCCCAGAGCCAGAAAAGACTTTGAATAATTTCACAAATGTCCAAAGGGAAGCTCCAGCTGAGATTATATCCAGGTGTGGTTTGTTAAAGGGGACCTTGAGTGAAAAAGCACATTTACCTTGGCTTTGTTGAATGTCGACCGGCCCGGGCAAAGGTGCAGGTTCAAAAAACATTTTGTGTATGACACTTTAAAATGGTCAAATCTGAACAGCCCCAACCTACGAAAGTATTTCCATATGCCCACCTCAGGTAAGGTGCACACCACCATGGTAGTTTCCTGAAGTGGTGGGTGAAATGTCACACGCACCCGGTTCCTCTTCAGTATCTGATTCATCCTCCAATTCTGGCTCAAACATGTAGCGATCTGTTTGCACTCCACAGCTGTATCTCAACCATTTCAGATGAAACCGTTGTTCCATAGCTTCAATGTTAACACCAGGGAACAACAGCGAATACTGCATTTAACTAGGTCTAGGTCCCCTTTAACACACAAGAATACAGAAGTTGATTGCTGACTCCTCAAGTTACGTGCAAGGTCGGTTTGGTCATTCCAAGCATCCATCCATTCTTCGCCGCTCCTCTCCTCTCCTCCAGGTGGCCATCCTCCTATACGTCGCCGACCTCATCATCCGCCTGATGTGGAGACGGAGTCTGGACCCGGACAACTTCTCCATCCCCTACCTGACGGCGCTGGGGGACCTGCTGGGGACCGGCTTCCTGGCCCTCTGCTTCCGCTGCGTCTCCCTGGTCCAGAGCCTGGGTCTCTGAACGCCGCCCCCACCCCACCCCCCTCCGTCGCCCCCGAGCTCTCAGCCAGCCACCATCCTGTTGCACCACTTCTGCTCCGTTTGCACAGATGCTTCAGATCCTCCAACAGAGCATCTTCTGCGGGTTATCACTGGGTCATGTGGTATGATTTAATCCGTCCTTGGCATACGTGGCACAGGCGACGCCTACTCATTTACTGTTTGCTGCCTGGACACAACCAGGCATTGTAATAGTTTTATCTGAGTGTAATTTTTAAGTTATACATCCTTACAGCATCCACTGCAAGGGTGGAGAAACTGTTCTCCTGTCAAGAGTCATTTCGGTTTTTATCACTCAAGCACCTTACTTAATAATACAAGACTAATCCTTAGTGCAGAGGCTGGAGCTGCTCCTCTCTGGAGAGGCATCTTATTTCAGGCGGTGATGATGTTGATGATGATGATGATGACGATGATGCTACTCAGTCTTGAGTGGAACTGAGTCTTTGCAGGCGTCTGGAAAATGAGTGCTCTCAGCCGAAGGTTGGCAAATTGCGTGGCAGTTGACTGCCCATGCCAGCCGCTTCCACACAAAACAGTCTGTCAGATACGTCCATTCGCGTTTGTTTACTTTTCCTGACCTCTCGTCAAAAGCCTGGAGGAGTTATTACGCGCTCGCCAGCATATTCAGATTCCCCAGCAGGCCTCAGTTCCTGCAGATCAGCCCCCTCTCCGGCTCTATTTGCTACCGCTTCATATAATATCACTTCACTGAAGTGGTTTCTAATTCCAGAGGTAGAGCCCCGAGAAGCTGGCCGGAGCTGTGAACGAGGTGCTGGGTATTGTCGATGGATGAAGGCCAGTGCGTGTCACGTTGGCTCCGACTGTGACACAGACGGGCGTGCAGCCAGGAGGGACCACCTGCAGAGACGTGGACATACTTTCCAAATTGCAAAATTAGAAAAAACAAAACAAAATGATCGCTCTTTAGCTTTTTTTATATATATATCTATATACTTCTCAGTTGCTCTAACTGTCATGCCTGCTGCGTGTGGCCCACAGGCTCGCCGTCCGCCACCTCTGCGCTATAGAGTAGTGGACTGGGAACACTGTGTCCTGTCTCAGCTCCGTCCCTGTGGCTTTATCCCGGGAATATGTAGCAACTTTGCAGCAGAGCTTAAAGTAGAAACCAATGAGCGTTTTGCTTTGGAGACTTGTTTGTACTTGTGAACAGAAGAGACTTAAAGCAGTCCCATGTCTGGATGGGCCGTCCGATGCACTGTGCTAAAACAATGCGTGTGTACTATTTGTCACTGTCACAGACGAATGTCCGATGTATCACTCTGGCATCGTCGCCATCGTCGGTTACTCACAATGGGGGAGTCTGGAGTGATGAGAAATCAGGTTTCATACCATAATCATGTGAAATCACTTGAATCCATACAGTGTTCTTTACATCTAATTGTATCATAAGGTTTTTAAGGTGAAGAGGCAAACAGAATGACAGAAGGGCGCAATAAGTGGTTCTGAAGACCAAATAACATGGCTGGCTGCGCAGCAGGACCTGTTCCTGGACAAAACTCATGACCCTAACCCCCGAACCCCTAATCCCAACCCGGACCCCGCCTTTGTTTATATCCCTGACTGTTTAGCCACAGAGGCTCATGGGTACTCGCTCATGACTTGATTATTAACTGTCCCTTTAAATGGAGGGGTGAGAGAGCCTCACAGTCTGCCGTCAGAACCATAAAACCTCGTCATCGCAACAGTGAGTGCGCAGATGTGCACTTTAAAGCTCTCAGTGAGTGCTGAGACAAAAGCTGAAGGCAGAATTAACACTTCTCAGTGGTAAAACCTCAGCTTTTCCACATAGCATACAAAAAAAGTGGAGCCTGGCAGAGGCTTTTGCGCTTTCCTTTTTGCCGATGGTCTGGCAGCACTCGATGCGTGTAGAACCAAGATCCTCTGAACCCCTTCCAAAACGTAGTATATAAACCATAGCTATACTGAGGTTTAGCTTGGCAGGCACACATACCCACGATGCAGAGTGCTGCAGCGCCACTCGAGCAAGCGACCCTGTGACGATGTGGCCGGGCCAGAGCTGGCCAACCAAACATCCAACTTGTCTCCTTTAAGCATGTTCCGAGTCTCGCTGCATATTGTTATAGTTTCTGTGACCACGTCAAAGAGACGATGAATCAGGGTAAAAAAACAAAACTGCGAGCAAATAAAATCACAATCGAGGATACAGAATTCCTAGTCAGCTGCATCTCCATCTCTTAACACACACACATACACACGTGATTATTTCTCAAAAGTAAAAGTAGTATAATTGTGCAAGTGACACGGAACTTTTTGGCTGTTTGCTGCTGAGATAAACTTAATGAACACTTGATCCTGGATGTCGGGTACCTCAGTGTTAATAGCGTTTAAGAAGCTTTTTGTCGTGACACTGTTGCACAGTGCTCTCTACACCAGAGGTTGAGAGGGAAAAGTCGACACGCCTCACTGCTGATTTTAGTCTCATTCACTTCAATGTGATCCGTGTGTCTGCAATAACTGTGACTACTAGACGACGCCTATGGATGTTTTACCAGCACGCGCTGTGAGTGAGTTTTTAACAGTGCTGTTATGTCACATCCACCAATAATAATGCATCGTTAGACCGTAGGTACACGTTTGTGCTGACACTTGTCTTGTGTTGTGTTCATACTCATAGTCCGATACGTTTGTGTTTCTCTTGAATATGAGGCTCAAAGTCAACAAGCAATTGGTTGTAGCTGTAACACCTTTTAATGCAGGCTAGATGTAACCCATCGATAGGTGCAATTTAAAGGTGGTGGCAGGCTGTGTTTTTTTTTTTCTTTCTTTCAAGTTCTAACTCTGTCCAAGACCGTGAATGTAAGCGTTATCCCCTAAATGGTAATGATAAGTCTTTTGGAAAATTGGTTTAACATCCAGCCCAGGTAGGAATATAAAAGAGCATGATGGCAAAGTATCATTTGCAAGCCTGCACTTTGTCTCAACAGTAGTCTACGGTTGCCTTGAAAACAGTCTCATCTCAAACCTCCTCTGCGTTCATGTCCGTAATAAGACCTAGCTTTATTTAAATGTCGCGAGCACTTTCTCCTCTGCTTTCTCCTGAACAAAACGTACTGTACTGTAATTCAATGTTGACACTGCCACATTAAGATTGTAGGGGCTTTCAAAATGCCTTTATTTTCTGATCTCGCTGTGTTCACCCGACACCGAGCTTCCACACCCGCAGTACGTAGCGGTACGTCATATATGTGTGTGTGTGTGTGTGTGTGAAGATGTGCTGTGTGGAGTCAGAACATGCGACAACTGTCTGGTGAGTCGATGTAATTTTGTGGCTATGAACAGTTATATTTTAATAAAAAAAAAAAAAACAGCAATCATGAAACTGTGTCCTTTTGTCGTCACAGCATGTACAGGGTTTTATTTTACTGCTTTGCATTGTTTTAAAACCTCAAATTCTAACTCACCTGAAGAGACAAAAAGGAGCCTAGGAATGCATGTAAATCCAGGTGCAAAAAAAAAAAATAAATCAGGAACAGCAACACACTGCAGCCAAACAGGCTTCAAATGAGCATACAACGTTAGTTTGGTTCACATCCAAACTAATAAACGCTGAAATTTGTGGGGCAAAAAGCATACACCCGCTCCTTCACAGCTGCTGGCCTGACGGGTGTTGGACCCCTGCAGAGGAAGCTGAGACCTTCAAAGGGGTGGAGGACTGCCCTGGAATGAACGCGTTTCTGATGGGATCACTTTGCTTCTTTCATACATTTATTGAAAAAAAAAAAAAGTCTGAGCCCCCCCGTTACTGCTCCCTCGCACACTACGATACGTGTGGACAACATGAAGTTCAGCCCAGAAGGAAAACTGAAATGAGATGCCACACGCAGCGGGCTGCTGCTAGGGGGGGGGGGGTCGTATCTGTCGGAAACTGGTCATGGTCATGTCAGCAAGTGTGCTTTACGTTTTCTAGTCATTCACAGTTTTTCTGCACGAGGAGACTGGTGCAGGTCGTGCTCTGGTCACGGCTTCATAGCGACTCAGCAGGTCACAGGTCGGACAGGTCCCCACCTTCAATGTTTGGAGGCATCTGACTAGCTGTGGCTTTGACCATGAATGTGTGTATGGTTTTGTTTAAATATATATAACATCTGTGTTCTGTATGTTCTAGGAAGTAAAACAAGAAGAAAGTAAAATGCTAAACTATTCTGTGCACCGTGTCATCGAGCCAGCAGGAAGAAAGACCGACACTAAGGGTGCGATTGTGTTTTTGGCAGGTCGTGTCTTTTTTGAAATTATGGCTTAAATCACGCGCTGCTACACAGGAGGGCTTTCACACGGAGACCCCGTAGCCCATGGCTGCAATCACAGCCAAACAGGGAGATGAAATGTGGCAGAAGCACAATGGCACACGGTTAATGTTTGAAAAAGAGGGAGCCACGTATAAAGACACAGCTTTCAAGACTTTAAAGCTATTCACAAACAGATATTGCACTTTTCAAAGCATGACTACAGGCAGAAAAAGAAAAACAACAACAAAAAACAGTATTTCCAGACTGGGCCTGTCTGGCAAGTTTCTTCAGCGAGATGAAGTAATCTTTCAACTAAACTGTAGCTTGTTTGATTCATTATCTGAGCTGCAATATCAGCTTTGGGTGAAATTGTGCTCGATATCCTCACAATAATGATGAATGAACAATTCAGTGTTTCCCAAATCAAACCCAGCCCCACAGGCATGAGATGAGTCTGGATAAAAAGTCTCTATCTGTATATATGTTGTCTCTTGCTTGACTAGATTACCTTCAATGAAAGGTCCTAGGAAAGTAACTGTTGATATCCTCTGCGAGCAGAGATCACAAGCAGTGAAACTGTCGTTCTGCAGAAACGAGTACCTGTCCCCTCAGACTGCATGAAAGCAGTCAGACCTTACAGTTTTAAGTGTAATTCAGTCCGAGGATTTTACCAAATTCAAGTTATTATGGACTTCCTACAATGTTTGATCATAATCATATTCTCCCTATACTCTGGTGTCCTCCCACAGTACAAAAGCATCCATGTTTGGGTCAGTCGGAGACTCTTAACTGTTGGGTTCAAGGCAGACATGGTGATGGATAGATGGAGGATCAGCACTGAAACTCATCTGTCGTGTTGGGAAACCAAACCATGCTCTTTATGCTTTTTCTTACTAGGCGGTTTCACCATGGTGAAATAGGGCCTAGTCCCTGGCTCAAATAGTACTCTATAAATAAGTCTGGGCTGTTGTGGAGCTCAGGGTGAGTCTGGCTAGAGGTGTGGGTGAGGAAACAGCAGAGCCGGACTTGATCAGAGATGAGACACAGCTTTAATGAGCTCCCCTCTATTCCACGCAGCTCCACCCGGAGACACAAACAACAACATTTCCATCCGTTAAATAGTCCTCTCAAAGACCCGTAGTCAGTCCGGCGACCGAAACGGGCGGAGCTCTCCTTTAATTGTACGAAACGGTACAAAGGTGTTGTCACCACTGTTATTTTTGCAGCGCGGGTCACGGGTAATTTTCCTACGTTCGCCCCTGTTTTAGTCAGCAGAAATTCCATCCCATCTGGCGAACAAGGGCCTGCAGTGGGGATGCCTGTCGGCGGGTTAACCTCTCAGGTGCCTGCGTGGCCTGTACAAGGAGAGCTCTGACGAGGGGCAGCGCTGGGCTGGACCCTGCCCCGACCACAGCTATGTGCTTGTTTGTTCAGCCTCCCTTCCCACCAGCTAAACACAGACAGTGATAGAGGAGGGATGGCTACTCACCTTCTCTGGACTGAAGAAGTGAGGAGTGCAAGGTTCCCTGGGAGTGACTAAAACACAGGTCCGCGTGTCGAGCATTGGACCAGACAAGCCCGGGGGACAGGTTGAAACAGAAAAGTAGTGAAATAAAAGGAGGCTGATTTGAGAACTTTTCTGGTTTCCGTTTGGCAATTGGGAACATGCTGAAGCCAAGATCCTAAGTAACTTCCCATGGAGGAAAAAAAAAAGACACTGATGCCTTCTATCACATACACATTTTCACAATATTACAGGCACAATTCCTCATGAGCACACAGGCCTCCTCGACAATAAATACTGACACACATAAATAACCGTCACCCGACCAACTGAGCTGTAGGTGCTCCGACTGTCCCCCGCTGAGTTCAGTTCAACGGTCCAGTCCTGGACTCCCGAGGCCGGAGGAGAACCCGCTCCTCTTGAGCCGTGACTTTCATGTATGGATCGCTGGTTCTCAGGAAAACAAACCGCCGAGGAGGTTTGCTGTAGTGGCCCCGCAGGGGTGCTGCCAAGGCACGTCGCTCAACGGCCACATAGCCGGCAACACAGCGAGTCCCGGGAAGGCTGGATCCATCAGGAACGCTGAGGAACGGCAGACGGGTGGAGAACAAATAAATACTGAATTAGAACCGAGCCGCAGCCCCGACAGACGGGGCCTGTTGGTGGAGACGGCCTGTGGCACGCACGACATGCTGGTATCGCAGAGGGACGCGGGTCGAGGTTTTCCTCACGAAAAGGGAGGACGTCCGGCCTCGTGTGAAGAAGCTCCCCTGGCTGAAACAAGAAGACTGGGTGGAGTTCAGAGTCAGTGCTCTCGACAGACCGCCCGAGGACGGCTCACGGCGACCCGAAAAGTGCAAAATGATCCGTCGCTAAGAGACGGACAGGAGGGGGAAAGGAATCCGTCCCCGCCGGTCCATCCGTCCTCGGCACCTCCTCTCTGCGCCCGTCACCGAGTCCTGAGGTACTCCGGGGTGGAGTAGTTGAAGAGCAGGAAGTCCATCCGGTACAGGCTGAACAGCCTCTTCTGGTAGAAGGGGCTGATGTGCTTGAAGAAGCGCGCCGCCATGTCCCCGTCCGTCCGGGTGCTCTTCCCCGACGTGGGGAACTGCAGCGAGCCCTCCACGCCGGCCAGCCGCAGCACGGCCTGGGCGTCCGGCTCCAGGGTCTCGTACTTGCCCACCACGTCGTAGTGGATGAGGCACGGGTGGCACAGGGAGTGCACGCGCTCCCAGTGCTCGTTGAGGGGCTCCTCGCGCTGCGTGCGGGGGTCCACCAGGTACTGGACGAACTCGTGGAAGGACACGTCGCTGCCTTTCTCCAGCGCGTCGGCGTCCGGGTTGGGCCGGTGCCGGCGGATGATCTTGGTGCCGTAGCGCTTGTGGAAGGCCGTGTTGTAGCTGCGCGTGAACTTGTTGCGGTACGCCGACACCAGCCGCTCGAAGGGCTCGCGCACGAAGATGAACTTGAGGTAGCTGCGGAGCCGCTGGTTGATCTCCGGCACGGAGAACTCGGACAGCGTGCGCAGGTTGCCCGCCACGTGGGCCTCGTTGGCGGGGATGGCGAGCGGGTCGGTGTAGCGGCCGTCGCTGGTGAGGACCATGAGGACGCGCTTCCAGTTGGTGCAGGCTACCTGGGAGGGTCGCAAACAGATTTGCACTCCATTCCAAACGGTCTTGCGTGCCATGACAAATGATGCTTGAATAAACATTAGTGAAAGCCCCCCCCTCCCACCCCCCATCCTTGTCAACAGAAAGCAGGCTCTCCATGAATGTAGGAGACCCCCAGGGGTAACAATTTGAGCCTCATTCTATTGGCCTGTGTTTGTTTAAACTTTGGCATCATTACAGACATTCAATAACTTCTAGCAGTTTCTGCCCACAGCGCGCACACTCAGCCAAGATCTAGGAGCATCTTTTTTTCATGATGGGCATATGATACATGAAATGGGCGGTGCCAGTTTTGCAAAGTGATATAGTACAGCAATATACATCTCTCTCTATGTGCTTCTTCAGCTCCTATTTTCGGGGAGGGAAACCTCGGTTTCAAAAGGCTCCGGTCTGCAATTTCAGCCACACTTCCTGATGTCACGGTGACCGACCTTGGGTACGTAGCAGTAAATGAGGCTGTGTTTGTCATCCACGATGAGGTGCTTGAGATCCTCAGGCGAAAGCACCTGCCGCTTCCTCTTGTGACTCAGACACGCCTGCTCCAGCAGCTCCCTGCGGTCTTGGAGGGACTTTTGAGCTGCCAGCAGCTCCAGCTGCTTGGAGGTGCATGACAGACGGACAGAAGAGGAGAGAAGACATGGGTGGGTTATGGGAGTGACGCAGAAGAAAAACAAAACATATTTGTTGTTGTGCTGGACGGCTGAGTATCCAGGGTGACACAGTACTTGACAAATTGAGATATGTTGAAATATTAAGTGGATTGCGGGGAAAAAAACAACTAAGATAGCTCCATAGGGAGCAGCAAAGCACCTTGGATTGAGCCCCAAAATGAAATCTAATGAGTGCTTTGTGCCACTAGTTATTATCAGATGTTAAGTGCTGCTTAAAGTCAACACAATGCAGCACTGACCGTAAATCTGAATGGTAACAGAACATCTTCCCCTCAGATGTCAGTAACTTTTCCACAGAGAGCATATTTATGCCTCCCATCTGCAAAGGCTTCAAATCGGAGCACACTCAGTTACATACGTCAACGTGTGCTGCAGAAGTCAAATTACAGGTTGAGCAAACTTAAGATCTCCAAATGTCATCGGTGAAAATATGACCCCGGGTGAAGTCGTGCTAGCACAGAGCGTGTTTGCACATGTTCTTGGTTTGGGAATGGGAAGATTAGGTCGTAAACCAAAGCAAATTCAATCAGAATCCTAATCTGGCAGAGATGCTCGGTCAGAGGTGAGAGGCTCTGTGGAGCGGGGACAGTTCATCCTGCGAGGACGCCGTAAGCGTCCCCGGCTCTTCACCCGGTGTTTGCGGAGGCATTCCAGCGGGCCAACGGCCCCTAAGTGGTTGTTCATCGCAAAGCCGTCAAAGCCCCTGAGAGCCGCCGTGTTTGTGTTCCCACCTGGTCTCCGTTGTACAGGCTCTGCAGAGGACTCCGCCTGCTTTTCCCTGGTCTGCTGACTGCCTTCACGCCGGCTTCTGCAAATACACAAGAGCACATTTATGTGAGCGACCCGCTCCTTGTTGCATTTCTCACGTTTTTTCAGAGGACACGTAAATCTGTCGGTTGACATGATAACATGACCACAGAAGATATTTGATGAGTGTCCACGGCAACGGTTCTGTTGACTTGTTGTCGCCGGTGATTTACGCCGCTGTTGTTCTTTCCACAGGGCTTCATCGTGCGGTCGCGATAGCAAAGCCTTTTTCATGTGCTGGCTATTAGCACGGAGGCTCGAACCGCTCTGTAAAGATGTCCATACAGCGTTATGAGCATTGTGGGGAAGGTCAGTCCGAGCCAACTTTCCAAGCCTCCTGTTCTGTGCCTGTCATGACGTGATACTGGGTGAAAAAAAACCCCGCTCCGCTCACTTATAAGTTCCATAGGAACACTATGTTCCCTCTTAAGTCTCTCTCTGGAACTCTTGTCTCACTAAAGCCTCTTGCCTCATTTTTTTTTTTTCTACTTAAGGTCCCGGCTTAATCTGACTCCTACCCTTTGGGAAATTAGATAACTATGCACAACAAATAAACTGGAGAACACAGCATGAAACAAAGCAGATTTTGAGACCACCAGCTACAAATCTCCAAACATAAGGAAGCCAAATAATACTAAATAAGCAGCGGGGATTGGCTGTGGGTTAGAACAATGGTTGGCAGCATGACATGTAGTGCGGACCTGCCGCAAGCTCTGCTGGTTTGAAGATTTTTAGACCATGTTATCGTCTCTCTTCCCTCCTCCTCCCGCCTCTATAAACACATCTGTCTTTTGCCTGCAACCCCCCCACCGCCCCACGCCCAACCCCCTCCTCTCCAGCCTCTCCACGCAAACCTAATGGCAGTCAGTGTTTGGGTCTGCAGCTTATGGAAGTGAGAAGGGTGATTTGTTTTGCACATGTGGCTAAACAATGTCCAGGAATGCTTTACATCTTATAGAAAAGTGGAATGTGGTAGAGGTGGAGAGAGGTATGAGAGGTGTCGTAAATACACCAGTATGTGGGGATCTGCCTGAGTGAGAGCCTATGGAGTTGGCAATAAGGATATATGCTTTGCGTGTATGGGATTTCATTTCCCTCTGCTGAGTTCACACTAAGCAGCAGACTGTATCCAAGTCAGTTTGGAACTCGACTCTTGTTCATGGGAACCAAGACTGAAATCACACTTCAAACCATATTAGTTTGCTGCCATTTTGAGGAATACAGAAAACAGTAGCTGCTGTGTTGACATAGGTAGCAGAAGAGGAAGTAAGACTGAGACTGATGCAGGGCTCTGTTTGTACCTCCTCTCAACCCCAGCTATGACGAACCACCAAAATCCTCAACTTCCTCTCGGCAAATCTGCCCCATCATCTGAACACAGATTGTCATTAAAATGCTGGTGGGGAGTGTTAAAAGCTTGACAGAACACAAATACCATCCACAGTCTAGGAAATATATGGAGACCGGAGCAGTTATATCCAATGCACATTCAACTTTATCTAAATTACAATGGACCGAATAAATACAGACCATAGGCAGTGAAACTAAATTACAGAGAATTACCACAGGGATGATAAGGGAGAGAAAGGAGAAGAAATGTTTGCCGAGATCCCAGAGGCGTGAAACATGAAAAGCTACCTTGCAAAGAAATCAACGGTCTTCCAGGTGGAACTGAGTATAATGGAGGAGGTGCCTCAGTCAACAGCGCTGCAGCTCACATCTTAAGCAGCTAAGTCTTGTGCAAACGCAGTAGGCTTCCTCAGGAAGCCAGAAACTAGGTCAAAAGACATCGGTGGGGGGGCTCTGCTCGTATTAATGCCTTAAACGGTTTTGTATGAGCATCTACAAACACAACAGAGTGGACAGGAAATAAGTATTTCTCTACTCTGATATCTGGAGGGAGAGACGGTTTTTGGCCTATCCATCATCATCATCATCCGCTTTATGCCTCACGGCGAGGGACCCCAGCACACACATGAGGAGAACATGCAATATCAGCATAGAAAGGACCAACTGGGACTCAAAACCTCCATCCTGTGAGGTGATGGCACCATTCACTACGTCACTGTGTCACCATGTTTTGAGCCAGCCCCCGAATCCCACAACAAATTGATTCCCAGAAAAGTGTTACTGGTCACCATGTGGCCATTGTGGCTCTTGTTCTGGTACCACAATGATGGCGTGTTGCTGTCTCCATGACGCAACAGACAGAATCTTCCCTAAAAGAAGAGCACTGTAATTCCTCCCCCTGGGCTACGTTCAACTCCTGAGCAGCTTTTAAAGCTTCTTCTCTGCAAGATGATTCAAAAGTCTCAAGCTGATGCCATCGCTTCAGACTGATAAATCGTTACAAAATACGACAATGACTTCTTCTGTGATTGAGCAATTATGTGACGTTAAGAGTAGCAGGGTGTCAGTGACTCAACTCAGCAAATGCTAAAGCTTGACCATTTATTAACAGCCTGTTTACACCACTGTACTTTACTATAAAGTCTAATATTTAGACTGCACACCAAGACTCTTCCTCTGCAGCCTACCCATATACACTATTTGAGTCAGTGTGTGTGTACATATATGCCCAAATGTACAGTATTTTGTTTTTTTTTCAGGTTATGCACAGCACTGGAAGATCTCTCAGATTTAGGATTTTCATCATAACAGAGTCTTCTTACACCTTACAATGCATCAGAAACCTCATATGCCCTCCCACAGGCAATGTTTTTCCTGTTAAATGAGTATGTCAGCGTCTCAGGCTACTCCACTACGATTGTAACAAACCGCATCTTTTTTGTGATACGTATTCTATCACACGCACCAGTAAAACCACCGCTTCCTCTCTGATCCAGGAAGTGACACAACACTGACGGCTTAAGAGGAGCTGAAGGGGCCCAAAGGGCTGCTATACACAAACACACTCCTGCTGAACTTGGATGAGTTGGAGCTGATGTTATATTCCCGGGCAAACACAGCTCCATTAGACTCAAAACACTGGACTACATCAGTCTACTGAGTGTCAATGGCAAAGTTTGTTAAGAAGGTCACCGATATGCTTTCATGCTGTGAGTGACCCAAAACTGAGCAAGAAACTAAATGCTATTTGAAAAACAGCCCCTATCAGACGCAGAAACTTTGTAATACTTTTTGTAGTAACAAAAAGTTACACTTGTTTTTATACTACAACTACTAGGACTCAATAACACTGAGTCCTAGTAGTACTAAGCTGTTGCTGATAAACACACTTCATTGTAAAATAACATGAAGGTTCTTAGTAATCTTGAAAGCTTGTGTGGGTTGTTAAAGGAGAAGTTTGCTTTAAAGGCTTCCAGCCAGGCTCAATTTAAATGGTGAACTTGCTTTTAGGGAAGATTCTGTGTTTAACCAGATTTTTCCTCAGGTTGGACATGTTGCTCTGGCCAGCTTTGCATTTACATTATAAATATTAGAGTGAGTGTAGTCTGTGTCTTGAAAAGTCCTGGCCGGGCCTTGAACAGGCTTGCAGGGCTAACAGAGTGCCTCTCTGTCTATGTCTGGGCTACTCTCTCACCCATTAAAAGTCTCAGGTACCAGAACCTGGCACCAACTGGTTAAGTGAGAGTCACTGACACCGACATTATTTGGTCGGTATCCTTAGAAGTGCTGGGTTCAGCACCTGAATCCACACAATTAATCCACACACGTCTGTATTCAAGGTTATTCAAGGTGCTCTCATTGCTTGATAAAATCTACCCCCTCCACTGCTGACAAGCAGACTTCCCCTCTTTCAAATACCACTTCCTATCAACTCTCACAATACATTTCAGAGGATTTGCAACAGTAATGTATTTGTTCACACAGAGCTGATAAGTGAGACCTAATTGTACTTGCAAAGTCAGTCCTCACTAGGGCCACATGAGCAGTGGAAGTTTCCGCGTGTTGACAGAGAGCCGCGGTGTCGTTTTATCTAGGTATGCAAAAACTGTTTGAGAAAAACAGGACACTGTGGACGGAAACACCTTGATGACAGCATCGAGGCCGACGAGACGTTCTGTGCTTGTTCCGAACGTAGCTTCACTCCGAGGTGTCACACATGTCCACATGGAGCAGATGGTAGTCATTAGACCAACGGGCTGAAGTGGCTTTACGGTGGGTTGTCGACTTTGTAGGGCAGGCAGGAAGTGCCATATAATCTTACTCCTCTCCTACCTCCTTATGTCCACTTTCACAGCTCCCTCAAATCGAGAGGCACAACAGAAACAATCCTGTCACCGGTCTCTGGATCGAATTACTACATCAATAGCCATCCAAGGCCTCGCCACAGAGAGTTGTAGCTGCGGTGTTTCAGGCTGGCCCTGTGTCGATATCAGGGAGCTTGATAAACTATGAGTTTCCTGGTGTTAAGACATAAAGGCAGAGTGGTTCCCCCTCATATAGTGAGGCCCTACCACGTTTGGGTTAGTCCTCACCACTGTATAAATACAACATGCAAGTTATGGCCAGGCTGAGTGAAACCAAAGGGGAAACAGAGACTCAGCGCATAATGCTTGTAGACTGCACACCAGATGAAGGCTAAACATTTAGAATATTTGGCTCAGGGCGACGTCGCTGTATTGCACAGTAAATGAAGTCAACGTTTTTTCTTGGGCTGAGCGATTGTCATCTGGTCTAACAGATAGCGAGTCACAGTTTCAGAACTATAAAAACGTGTTGGAGGAGAGTCTGAAGGCTTAATAACATACAAGATGAAGCCCTGTCTGAGCTATTAACAAACAGACTTTGGAGTGAGGCAGAACAAATAGCCAGCAGGTGTAGCATGTGGTGCGCAGCGCTGGCTGCCAGCATTACGGGGGGACCTTGAAGGCATCAGAACATCCGTTGTTTGTTTCGCAGCAGTTGCCCCCATGGCAGAGTCAGATGATAAGTGTGCATGCATGTGCATAAAGTAGCACTTGTGGGTTCAATTACACAATTACACTGTGTTCGTTTGTGTGGAGGAGGGGGGTTGTATGCATGTGGCTCAACGGGGTTTGTGGGTAAATACACGATCGCTGGCAAAGATTACACTGTTTATGAGTGTGTGTGCCTGTCACACACTTGGTGACAAAACAAAACACTGTGAATTAAGCACTGACCCTGTGTCTGTGTGTGTGGGCAGGACGGATCGCAACTCGGCCCGATAAGTTGTGAGATGGAATCCATCACTGTCGAGTAGACCAGCAGTGTAGTACAGGTGACTGAGGGCAACGAAACGCAGCCAGCGTGATCGGACAATTCACCATTGTCTCCCATAGCTGGGAAAGGGGGAGCGGAGTTTTCCCACCCTCTAGTATGTGAAGTCATGTACAACTGCCTCGCAAATGAAGTGGAAACGTTGGGAGAGGGTGGCAGCAGAGCGGACGGCATCAAAACGTTGATAGGGGGAATACGCTACGAATTCTGTTTTCAATTGCTCTGAAGTATTTTGTTTCCAGTGTTTGCCACCTTAATCTTCCTTTGTTTGGCTTTCATAACTTTTGTTATCGTTGCCGGTATGTGTTTTTTTCCCATCAAACAGTGCCTAATCTGCCGTGAACAAGAGAATTAAAAGCACGATTCAGTGAGCCCTCAAAATGCAATAACTTTCAGATATAACACAGCGTTGCTCTACTGGGTACCGACACCAAACACACCGGCGTCGTCGATTCGACAGATGCAACGGCCAGGAGCTGGTCTGTCTTGTTTACGTTCGACCATAAACGGATGTAGCCTTTTCAGTTTTTCTAAATTCTGTGTATGCGGCCGAATACGTGCTCGTGAAGTCACATTTTGCATCTGCGGCCGTGGCTGGATACCGTGGAAGTGACAACTTCTTTCTATTTTTCCTCCCTCTACTGAATGTAGTCATACATTACTCATACTCATTAAAACACCATTTTGATGCTCCGCATCAGCATTACAGGGGATTTGCGTGTTCTGCATTTCACAATCGATTCAATTCTCATCATCATCATCATCATCAGTGTTATTTGCAATGTGAAATTGCGCCCCACCCTGAAAACAGATCATTTTGAGCCGTCTCCATTTTTGGACCCGTTGATATCATGCATCAAACGAAACCATGTACTGAGATAAGAGGTGGCTTGCTGCACCTCTCTTTGCAAAGAGTAAGTTTTTATGTGCCGGATGAGGACAGAAAACGGTTTCCTCTGTGAAACAGCCAGGTGTGGACTTCACTTACATTATCGGTGCCGAGAGTCACTCCACCTTCGACGAGTGTACACACCACTCTTCCATGCTGAGCTACAATATTCGGCACAGTAATGCATGCACTCCAACCATCCAGACAATGATGCTCCAGTACAGCGCTGCTGAGTCTACGCAACCACATAAAAGGGATAGTGAGAGAAACGAGAAACTTTGTGCTCATCTCTATTTTTGCTCAAATTATGATGCGTCTAATAATAACCGAGGCTGACTGGAAATAGCACGTCAGGAAATGTTCCTAAGTGCGATCAAAAAGTGACGAGCGCATATTACTGCTGATGGAAACGCATCTAAATGACATTTTTCATAGGAGTGAATCACTGTCTTATTAGAAAAAGCTTGAAAAGTCCAATATTAGATGCCTGGGGAGTAATTTGACTATATCTGAAACGTACAGTGCAGAGCAAAGCAATTATTAACATTTGTGTTTTTAAATCCCTGAAAATCCCTTTGTGAACAGATCCTGCATTTATGCAATAATATAATTGGCAAATGTGACAGATGAATCGGTAATCCTGTAAAGCTCAAAATAAGCAAAACTGTTCATGCTCGAATCCAAACAGGTCCTCGGACGGGGTCATCATTTTCTTTAGGTTCAGACTGTGAATGACCTAACGCCGTAAAGTGACTGATATTCTCAGACGCAATAATGGCTGAAACTGCTTCAAAAGAGAACATCTAAAGCCATTTAAGAAGCAAGTTTATAATCGTATACTGGATAGTACACACTCATATTTCTTTCCTCTGTGCCCAACCCAGGGTGTTGGCGCAGAAAGGCAGACAATGGCAGGACGACAATAATATGCACTCGGCTTCCTGTCCAGCATCAGAAGCGGCCTTAATTGGGAGATGTGCTTCCGTGACACAAGTGGACTGGAAATATGAGAGCTTCCGAACACGCAAAAATAACTTATTCTACTTGCAACAGCACAGAATAGTGCATTTCGTTGTTCATCCTTCAACTGAGGGCAAGTATTGCGGGGACGTCGAGCGAGGCGGTTAGGGTTAAGCTACGGTTTTATGAATGCAATAGGGCCAGACCAAGCAAGCAATCCTGAGACACAGACGACGAGAGTGATTTGAAAAACTGTGCTTTTATTCAGTTCGACGAGTCAGGAGCACAGTCACACAAGTCTAACCTCGAGTCTCGAGTTCATACGTCAGCACTGACTCCTCCATCAGCAGTCGGAAGGCACTTCTGGATGTCAAAACGCTACTTTGCAAGAAAGAGAAGCACTTGAGCCTGACGCAACGTTACGAACAGCCTTTCACAGGCCGAAGCAGTAACTTTTATCAATTATCATCCGGTTTGAGGTGCAATGTCACATCACTTTCACGAGTTATCAAAACGATTTGCAAAATGGAAAAACAAAGAATTATCAGATTCGGTGATAATCGGGCACACACTTATTCAATTTTTCAAAGTTATTACATATAGTATAAACTGTATGCCTGTGCATTAGAGAAGATATTGCATGAGGTTTTTTTTTTTCTCTCCAGTTAAAGTTCCTCCAAGAAAAGGAGCAGCCAAGAGCTGAGAAATGACAAGGAACGAGAATGGCCAGGATAATACACGGCTAAACTAGAAATGTGGCGTTTGCCTTCAGACTGTCTCTGACGAGATGTGCAGTAATTAGGGACGCCCTGTGCTTTTGTTGACATCCTGTGAATTAGTCCTCTCTAATGTGGCTCCAACGAGCTTTTCATGTGGTTTGCATGTCTACTGCTGGGGCTGTAAAGCAGACAAGTCTCAACAAGCCAAACAGTAAGAATACATACACCTTGCAAGTCTGTGTGTGTACGTGTGTGTGTGTAGAGGTGTGGAAGTGTGTCGCCTGTTGGATCAGCCTGCATGTGGCTTGAGCAGATGCCACAGACAGCAACACACATTTATTGAGTGGTGGTTTATGAAAGGTGATTTATTGCTGAGGTTTCCATTTCTACCAGCATGGGGTGTGTACTGGAGACGCTCAGGGAGGAGTTATGGGTAAAATTATACTCCTCCACATTTTACCATTTCTCAATCATCATCTTTTTCTTTCCTTTTCTTTTTTTCATTTTGCAAACACTCACGACAACTACACAAGATCCGTCTAGTGCCTTTATAGCTGTGCAACATCAGCCAAAGCATGCTGTGCAGAATTGATGTCACTACTTTTTCTTCTCTTCCCCCCCTTTCCCATTTCAACAAACATGCAGTGACTGATCTGCCCCTACAATATCCTCCTGAACCGGGACTTTGCCTCTCTGCCTCTCTCTCTCATCTCGTCTTCCCCACCTACACGGAAATCACCCCTAAGCCCACGTGCCCATTTTGTCCTGACATGATCAGTCATCTCTCGCTCTCTCTCCGTCTGAGCTCGGACTCCCGGGGAGTCGGCAGTCCCCCCTGGGGGCTGATCTGTCTCTCAATGTGTCCACACAGCAGGGCTCAGGCAAGGAAACAAAGGCAGGGGAGAGGATAGGAGAGGTAAGAAGAGGAGGGCTGGAGCGGAGGAATGCAGGGGGTCTCAGAGAGTGGGGAGGGGGGTTTAAAACATTTCACTCCCCACACTGAGCTTATTCATGCTGCATGTGGATTTCGCTCAGTCTGCACTTGTAGTGTCCCACACCTAATCATACACATTCACTCACGCATGCACACGGGTACGTAGTTGCTCACTGAATTAACAATCTTAAATCACAAAGGCACACCTACTCTATTATATCTATTCAACAGCGTTAAAGATGCATTCAAGTGCACAAAACACCACACTTCTTTTACACTGTACGTATAGTAATGTTTTGGGTTGTCATTTAGGTGAACGTATCGCAAATGTGCACCGAAGCTAACGCATATCGAGATATACCATAAGACCTATGGTACGGAGTGTAGTTTTACTTTCTTTTACGGACCGCAGCTGTTACTTCAGCCTAACAGCGTTATTTATTGAATGAGTAGAGTAGAGGTTTAGTGTGATTGGGCTCTTACCTGGCTTGGTGATGCTCTGGAAGTACAGCACGATCACGAAGAGAGAGCCGAGGCACGTCGCCAGAAACAGGCGTCCTCCTCTGGGCATCCTCATCCTGAAGCCCCCGACCCCTGGCCGCTGCCTCCACACGGATCATACGAGACACTCCGAGTCTATAAAATAGTAGGTAACTAAAAAAAGGGGGGGAAAGTCATGTGTCCATGAGTAACGTTGTGGAGGAGTACCGGTTATTTTTTAAGCTTCGTCCGCTTCGGTCTTGACCGTTTTTTGGGGAGCGTTAACATACTCAAGATGACAGATTAAAGAAAGTCACCTCCATGAAAAAAAAGAGACACCCGATAACGTTTCGCTGACATGACAAGTCAGAAAGTTCAATGGAAAGTTGTGGAAGACTAATGGACTTCACCTGTGCTCCGGCTGTTACCCACACTAATGGTGTCTAGATGGTCGAAGCAGCACAAACTTCTGCTCCTCCGCCAAACATGGACGGGGCACCGTGCCATGACGTCACCCCCACCCCTCTACCTCGCACACAGATAGGCTCCGCTGCTGCGTTCAAGGACCGTCGGTAATCTGCACAGTTGGTCGTAGATTACGCTCAGTTATCGGGCGAGACGGTGCAAATTCAACAAAAGAAAACTACAATTATTACGGTCTGGCTAATTATTACATTAACTTGTCCTATATCTGAGGGAGACCGGGGTTATCATAACATAATAAGATACATGAGAATTTTGATAAATAAAATATATGAATTGAGAGACAAACTCTCCGAGGCGTACGTAAATGCGACACTGCAGTCATCCGTTTAAAGCATATTCCTTTTTCACATCAGCTGAGTCAAACGACATTGGCTGACTTTTAATGGAATCTTAAACAAGAGACAAGTACGGCAAGGACACGTATACACAGAAGAAGCCTACACAGAAGAAGCATAACAGACAAGATCCAAACCTTGAAAACGTGAGAGACATCTATATTCCTTCTATCAAATGGATTTTCACCAGTAAGCAGAATTCTTTTCAATCTTGATTCCTTGATTTCTTTTCATGAATATCAGCAAATTACAATCTAAACTACAGCCTACGGAAGCCAAGTTGAAAATGATCAAAGTCAAATAGAGAATTAACTACTGAGGAAGTGCTAAGCATGTGAGCAAGCATTCATGTTGCCATATTGAAGAATGCTATAATTATCCACATGCCCATCATTACACCTACAACATGCAAAGCCTCTTGGGATTCTTGGAGACACTTAAGAGAAATCTCAGATTTGAGAATGAGAGAGGCTTAGTAAAGGATACTTATGTGGCTGTTTGGGCCAGTGTCAGCTTTTACCACACAACTCTCGCCCACACAGAGGCATGTTGACCACCCACATGGTTTCGATCTACCCCCCACTTATCACAAGCAAATCCCTTCTGGCCGGAGGAGGTGGAGTGTCATCACCAGTCAACTAACTAGCACTGTGGGTGATCACTGCTGCTACTAGGAATACCACAGTCTGCTGAGTCAGATATATGCAAATAGCCTTGTCATTATGTTCCCTATTATGGTTTCAGAACATCATTATTTTCCAGTAATTCTCAATTGGTTTCCATAGGAGTGTAAGTCATTCTGAATGAGTCAACATCATACAATATTGCATTTGATACACACAATGAGCTACTGTCTTGAGTATATAAGATTACTCTCATCTCCTTAAATAAAATATGACCAAGATATACTGGAGATTGATTTGGCCATATTTCTGCACCTAAAGACCACTTTATAACATCACTGTCATTACAAGATCATCACTGTAATATCTGAAGACAAATGATGAGTCATCGAAAGGAGGAAAAAGTCAAAAATCTACCTTTATCCCCAGTAATGTAATTTTAAAAAAAAATCAAAGGATTTGTGTAGCTAGCGATTTTGTTATTCAGGAGCACTGATTGTAGGTAAATAAATCCAAACTGGAAGGAATCGCAGCCTTAAAATGTATTTAATTTGTGACAGACGGAAATCCAGGGAAGTAAACGTTTGCAGTTTTCTTTCTAACATGTGCTGTGAGACCTGCAGTTAGCGGTTAGCTTCATTACCATGCTTTGATCTCACATGGTTTTATGTTTGTGGTGCAGGGATGGGCCAGGATGACTGGCCTAGTGTGGAGACATCCCCTGTAAAAGTGAAAGACAATAATAGGGCCTTAGAACCTGCAGCAAGACATGGAGAAACATTTTCCTGGACATGAATTTGAGTCCATGTTTAAGTCTTAGAAAAGATTTAATCATAAGCCTGTGAGGCCAGCCTATAATATGCTGACTGTACTGTATAATATCAGCTTGTTGCAGACAGCCATGCCAAATGAATTGTGCTCGGTCACGTAAGTGAGAAAGGCAACGAGGACATTTTGTAGATTTGTCATTATGCTGTTCTGCACACTGTCAGTTAACTGTGTGTCTGTCTTTTTGTGTGCTTTCATTTCCTGTGCCCTGCTCTCAAGGCAATGTTGAAATTCAGTTGTTTTTTTTCTGTTTTTTTTGTTTGTTTTTTATAGCCCTTAATCACATCTCTTGTCTGAAATAGCCAGACAATGCCCAAACTAAGAAAACAATGACTGGAAATGAACTTCCTTCAAACAGTCTTTTGCCCTTTTCACCCAAAGTGAGAACAAGAAAAAAACTCCCACAAAAACCTCAAGGCATGAACAACCTTGTCTGTACTTTCATGTTCACTGTGTAATGAGTATGTTTCCTTTAAATGCATGCGACCCACTAATTTTGGGAACATCAATGCAACCCAAACATACTGCCTATGTAAACATGTGACATGGTGGGGAACTCAGCTGTACATGATTTCACAATGTTTCATGTTGTTCTGCTGGAAACAGAGGTGAGGAGGATGCATGATGTGTGACAGGGCACAATATTAAATGTGTGGTCCATAGTGGACCCTGCCTGACAGTCATAATTCAAAACCTTAAAAATTAAATGGAAAAATATTACTGTATGAGAAAAGGAGCCAAAAAGATGTAAAAAAAATGTTCAATACATTTTATGTTAATAATGTGTACATAACCAAATCACTGTATATCTTTTTTACTGTAGCCACATATAAGACAAAATGTAACGTGTAATGTTATGTTTTGCTATCTATGCAGTGTTTCCTAATGTATTTCAATATACATTATATACTGTGTAATGCACGAGTATGCAGTTATAAAATCATCCATATGTGGTTATTTTTGTGCTGCGCGTTTTATACGCAGGAAGAAGCTTCAACTAAAAGTTCATTAGTTGCAGCCCTGAATTCAAAAACTGATACCTGGACAATTTTCTTTTAATCCTGACCTGAATAATTATTTTATGAAATCCAAACATTCAGCACGAGACCCTGTGTGTGTTAACCGCTTTCCTGCTCCAGCTAATGTCACATGAGATCCACTCGCTGTGCTCCTTCTGATAGGACTGTTCACTCACCCTATAGGAGATTATTGGACTGTGAAAACACTTTTATTGGACTATTATTTGCACCACGGAAAGCATGAATCATTGTGTGTGTGTGAGTGAGTGTGTGTGTGTGTGTGTGAGTGACTGTGTGCACTCTGTTATTGGTGCAATGGTAAATGTTAAATGCTGCTGCAGAGGAAGAAATGAAGGAAATGGTGCCAGGGACCCTGAGGGACTCTCTGCTGCTAAAGACTTTAGAGACTCAAGTGTCGATGCCAAAAGAAAATGACCGACATTACACATTTTAACAGGGTGTTGCGCTATCAAAAGACGCCAAAACACCTTCATTGTGTGTCTGATGCGCAGCTGGAGAGGCAACACCATCCCAAACCCTCTTCAAACCATGACATCACTCAGTGTTTAGCTGATGACGGTGGAAAATACCACCTTTCACATGGCACAGAATACTCAGAGGGCCTCAGCTCAGCAGGGATCCGGGTTGCCATGTGTTTCTTTTAGGTTTTGTTTACATGGTCCATTTGGCGAGCATTTGAGGCCTTCTGAGGACGCAGACTGGCCTCATCTTTCCTCACCCTTTGAAGGGAGGAGAACATACACAAAGAGTCATTAGAGCCATTAGAGGAAGAGAAGCAGTGGGGACAGCACTGTTATAAATTCACTCTTCTTCCTGTTTATTTTAGTCACCCTGTCTCAATGTAATGACTCCTTGACACAAACAAAGTAAGGGAGAAAAGAAATTGTATATATCTGTACAATTACAAGTAAAAAAAAGAACCAAAATCACACATTTTGACGCCTTCATTGTTATCTTAATGTCTGTTGAGTAGAAATGGCTAATTCGTTTCTCACGATCCACTCTCCAAACAATGTTTGGCAACTCGCATGTCATGACTTAAGCAATCATTCCCGTCACCGTAACCAGATCACTGGCTCAAATATTCCCATTATTCATTTCCCAATATTTCATTTCCCTCCCATTGTAGATTGTGCGGGGTCAGCAAAACGCTGAACCCTGGTTCAGAAAAAAATTGCACATATATTGCACATACAAATAGCAGCACAGCATTTTGATGGAGCTCGGCTGTGCGGGTTGTGAATGGTATAAATCTCTGAACCCGCTGTTTAATTTGAGGAGTAAATGCTTTCCAAAGTTTGCTCAGCGTTCTACTCACCTCAGCTCTGTGAAGTGCAGAGCCAGCAAGCTCAGGGCTCAGCAGGAGCAGATACAGGACAATAAAGCATTGTTGAGTTTCACATTTGGCTTTTGATGTGAGGAAACAAGTTCAGTGGCTCCTGTCTGCCTGTAACACAGGCAAAAGGACCATTCAGAGGATACACTGAGCTCAGAAAAGATTGCCAGCTTTGAACATGGTCAGAGAGGTGTGCTGCATGTAACTCACACAGCGCTACACCACATGAGTGAATGGAAGCAAAGGTTTCTCCACTGAGTTTCCCCTGTGAACCAAAACAGGGTCATTAAAAGCACTTTAATTGGCAAAATATTCCATTACTCACATATTTGAGGTTTGATGTTGGACTGATACTACTGAAAAGCACTGATTACATGCAATGATCCTCGTATCCTAAGCATCTTTTAAGCTTTGTTATATAAGGGATTGTTCTTGTAGTCAGTGTGATCGAGTTAGTATTTAAGGCCACAGTCCTGGTCCAGGGACCAAAATGTGTCCCCTGTGTACTCTGGTTGATCTGCCTAGGCTTTGTAATTGCTTGGTGATGAAAACATGAAAGCATTTAATGCTACCAAGGGCCATGCAACTTCTTTAGCAGAGAGGAACCTCCTGTGGTCTGGTCTGGGTCTGGAACTAATCTGCATCTCAAATCCAGCAGCGATGAAAGCTGAATTTTGGACAGCATCAGATGGATTAACCCCAATAAGTTAATCAAGAGCCTGTCAGCTGTGCTCTCTTACACTCTTTTCTTCCAAATACCCCCACTCTATTTACTACCCGGTCATCTAATATCAGTACACTTCTTTATTCTCCTCAAAGCCTGGTCTCCAGGTGGCATTAAAAAAGAATAATACCCTTGAAATGGTATTTAGATGCTTGATTAACGTTGTCATAAAGCCTGTCTTTAAAGCGCAAACCAAAGTAAGCTGCTGTCAAAGGATCAAGAAATATGGACAAAGGATGGACAAAAGTTTCAGTTGGGTATACATTACTCTCTCACATAAATCAATGTTAGTGTGAAAATAAAATGGATGTTTTTATTGGCCTATTAAAATCCTGGTGACGCTCAAAAGTATTTTCTGCAGTCAGGAATGAATTTCAACCACAATGTGCGACAGAAGCGTGAGCTGATCGTATTGACAAAATCCTCCACTATTTCAGTGGTTTAATAGTGATTTGCTCATGTGGCCTTTATTAGGTTTTGGCACTGGTTCCCTGGTGATCAGAGCAGGATGAATAGTTGCCTTTTAAAATGCTGAAAATGCCGTAGGTGCACACAGTTGCAGTAATAATGACACAGGCTGAAATCTTACTCCACTGTGCTGAAATAGTTAAAAAAAGTGGGTCAATGAGCTGAGAGGTTACTAGACCATTACCTAGAATATATCTACTTTATATATCTATAAAAGTGAACTTGTCTCAACAGAGATGTTGTTTTCGATGCCATAAAGATAGGAGATTGGCGCCACGAAACTGCTATGACCCACTGGGTACGAAGTGGGTAAAATAATGATTTTTCTTGGCAGAGGCTTGAAAATGAGGTAAGAGCAGGACCTTACATTCAACATGCCCTTCCTCTAATAGCAGCCACAACAAACCGTGAGTCCCTGCCCGCTGTTTTCCCTGTAGCCTCACTGAGACTGTCTCTGACGTAAGAGGCCAGCGCGTTGTCCTGGTGAACATCTCATGATGTTCCCGCGATGGAGAAAAATCACCCGTCGTAAATGTTGATGGTGCCCAATAAAAGAAAGAAATTAAATGCTCTCCATTTGCACCATTTCTCTGACAGCTACGAATAGCTTTTTGTAGCTTCCCCGTGAAATATTTATTTTCTGTGGCAACGCTGATGTAAAATGTGCGACACTGTACTGAATCTTAAATTTCAAGACTGGTATAGTTCTTTAAAGACTTTAAGTACACAAACGAATTCAATCAAGCACGTTACGACTGAAGTTTATGATGGTGTGACAGTGTGGCTGAGGTAAAAGTCGGTAATATTTCACAGATCCTCTGCTTGCGCCGCACCTTGCTTCAACAAACATTACCACAGAAAATAAATACCAGTCCTCAGACCGGCTGAGCATTTGGTATTTAAAAGTGTTCATAAACTGGGCGAGCTGCATATGCCAAATATGACCTCACCATCTTACAGGCCTGTGCTCCTGCTGCGGGGCGGCCATGATGCGTGAGTAAACTATAAACACTTCTTCACCAAAGATGCAGCTGACATCAGGGAAATAAATGCAGGCACAGTAGGAACACTTCTAATATGAAGCAGATATCGGGTGTTAACGAAGGCCAAGCAACAGGGATACACTGAAGTAGAAGGATCCGGTCATTGACATTGTGCTTTATCGTGAAATCCTGTGAGTTGACTCCATAAACTGTGTATGAGTTTGAAATTTTTTCTTAAAGGACAATTAGGTTGCCAGTTGCCTCACAGTAAGATGGTTCCTGATTTGAATTGCGGTTACATCTGTTCCTCTCTGTCTCAGTTTGCATGTTTTCCTGGGTCTTTGTAGGGTTTCTCCATCCACTTCTGTTTCCTCCCACACTCCAAAGGTTGACTGGAGGCTCTACAGTGAATAGGTGTGTGTGTGTGTCCTGTGATGAACTAGTGACCTACCCAGGGTGTATTCGCTGCTCTCTCCCTGTGTAAACTGGAGAGAGGCACCAGTACAGAGTTGAGTACAAGGTGGGTAAGATATAATACAATAGATACAAAGAGTAAAACCACATTACAACAAACGAAAGGTGCACTTGTTGGAGACTATTTTAAAATGTGGCCCAATATACATGTGCTCTTTTCTGAATACAACTATGTACTCAGTGGTAATGATAGTCCTGCAGTGGCATGGTGCAGTATTCAGTAACAGTGCAGCACTGTGGCAGAGAGGAATGAGGACCAAATGATTGATGGTTTTGGTATTTCCAGGGGATTTGTTGAGAGTCAGAAAAATGTGGAATCTCCCCAGACTTGTCCTTTAAAGTGATTTCATTGACTGCTGTTAAAAGAATTTAATACCTTGATATGGGAGAGTAAAACTGAGGGCCTTTTATGGCAATGTGGTAATGGGAAAGGAAAACCTCATGAAATGCACGCGCGGAGACAAAGAAACCAAACAGCAAACAGTCAGATTAAGTGAATCCTTGCTACCCCATGTAGCTTTGATTATCTCTGTTGCAGTAATTGCTGTTTTCCAGCAATGTTTAGGTGGTCTACAGAGGGGAGTAGCCCCGGCACAGCTTGAGTGCTTCCACATGGTGCATCTTAGCTAATGGTTTGGCACACTGACTTTAATGAGAGCCCAAGTCTAAGCCATGTCCTGGATGCTTTCTGCGGTGCCACATCAATAGCAGGATATGGAGCTTGTCATTAAATTGATCAAGTCAGGTTTGGAGAGATTACAAACCTGCTGAGCGGGTACGGGCTCCCTCTGCACATGGTCTTTGTGCATCCAGAGTGAAGTCGACACTGTGCAGCACAGTGTGCGCGGTGGCTGGGCCGTTATCCACACTGACAGTGCAAATTACTGCAGTGCTCGTACCTCAGCAAAGGTTTGGAGGGGATCGTGGCAGTGGAATGTCTCTGCATTTCATCCATAAAACTTCAGCGTCTTCTGCTCCGGGCCAGCTGGAAGGAAAATCTGCACTGAATATGTTGCAAATGGTTTGTCTAACCACACTGAAGCCACTTGAACTGTTCCCAAAGTATACACCCTCCCTCATGTGGCACTCAGGCTCAGGCCGTCCCTCTACCCCCTCCCCCAACTCAGCCATAACTCAATTAGAATAGAAGAAATACTGATATTTATTTACATCAGAGTGAACATGGGGGATGAACCAATTACAAACCCAAATTTCTCTGCCTGGGTATTTAGTTCAGCTGAAAAACGACCTCAGATGAGTTTGCAGAGTAAATGAACAAGGTGTTATAAAAATGGAAATCACTAAGAAAGTCCTAGCCCACAGTACTTTACAAAATGATAACCTTTGTGGACTTTGGGAAAGGCCCCTCGAAGCAACAGAAAAGAAATTTTTCCATGGAAGTGAGAAATATATATATGATATATATATATATATATATGATAACTTGTAGTTGACATTTTCCTTTAAACTTAGATTTGCACACCAGGGTGCAACTCTTAAGTGCTCTGAGTTCACCAGCAAGTCTCTAATTTCATCATTCATTGATAAATAGACATGATTACTTTTCTTGCCACTTTTAAATCTGTCCATAAGACACAATAGTTTGTTTGGCTACTGGTAATTACTAGGCGCAGAAAAAACAAATCAATCGTTGTTCTTCTGCAATGACTCAGAAAAAAGAAATGCATCCAAACTGTCAAGGAAGGAAGATACTTTTACACTCGTTTCTGCTCTCCAGAAGGAGTCGTTTTAATGATCCATTCTTTGCCAGAGCAGGAGTCAGCCGAAGAACAACTGGCATGAGTGGAGCACTGACCTCCAGGTCAGCCTGTAGGGGTGTCCTGCTCCTGTCGGACTGCGTTAAAGCCCTCTGAGCAGACACAGAACACACCACAGAGATCACAGCTCCCAGATGGTCTGTGAGCAGCTTGGGATACCACAGGAGCTGCTGGAAGTTTTTCTTTTAATTTGGAAACCATAACCAGGCCGCACTTCTCTGCCTGCCGCCGCTCACAGTATGACCGTGACCTGGTTGATGGTCTGGAAAAGGGATAGTGAAATACCTTCCTCCTCAAGTGATGTGTGCACACACCATTTAGTGCAATTTTTAAGTTGCACTTTGGGAATTTGACAACTGTAGCTGCAAAGAGCGTGATGGACTTGTGAATGTTGAGTTAAGGACATTTTTACTTTGTTGTCAAATGCTTTATGTATTTTTTTTTACATAAACCTTAGCCACAGATTTGTAAATGTATTTCAAAGCAATAAAAATGACAAAAACTTAGATAAACTGAGATAAATCAGAAATAAAACAAGATAGAATAGAGTATTACTTGCCTGCACTAATTGTATCTTCTAGTACTAATTCTCCTTTAATAATGGAAAGACTAAACTTGAGATAACACTTGCCTGATAATTATGATGTCATCTCACAACAAGAAGGTCTGCTGTCTGCTCGAATCCCTATTGGCCTCTTGGGTGGAGCTTGCATGTTCTCGCTGTGTCTCTCTGGTTTATCAGTGCAGTATAATCAATTGTCATATACAAGATGAAAGTTGTGTTGTGTGTGACAATGTGAGCAGGAGGAGAAAAAGAAAAAGTGAGTGGTAGGTGAGTGATAGGAGTGAAAGAGGTGAATGTGCGGCTCAGTTTGAGGCAGTAGTCCCATCATAGCAGCAGAGGGCACTGTTTACCCTGCAGCTTCCTCTCTTTCATGCTGAGAAGACGGGAGTGACAGAGGGATGAAGGCGATGAAGCTCGGAATCAGTTTTTCAAAGTGAATCGGCACATGGTATAGACACCATGCCAGCTGGGCAGCACATTATGTTCTCCATCTACTGACACACACACACATACGCGGACAAAGACGTCACAGCGATCTAAGATCGTAATATGGCTTGGTTTTGCTATGGACTGGCTGCCACTGCTGGGAGCTATTTTACAGTAACTACAGGCCAGATGACTGTGACGACAAGCTGCGCTCTGGATGCTGTTTATTCCAAAAAGCAAAAAAGCTGCTGCTGGTTAGCGAAGAGGAGATGCCAAAGTTAGATACATTTACAGACCAGGACATGGACTGCATCTGGCATCCAGACCACCTGGAGGAGCCTGGAGGACCTGGCAGATCCGGGATCTGTTCACACTGGCTGGTAAACAGCTCGACGTGGTCAGAAGCAGCGGGGGATCCAAACAAGAAGAAGAACTGTTGTCTCTGTGGTGATTCGATTGAGCAACGGCTGCCCCCCTGGGCGAACAGGCAGCAGTGTCTCTGGACACATCTGTCCCATGTTACAGAGGATGCAGAGTGTGATTCATGACCTCCACCCTGCAGCAAAGCACACGCTGTTTTTTGGTTCTACCCGCAGCTTTTCTCATTCTACTGTTTGACTTTAATCTAATAATCTTTTTTTTTTCCTCTGGTCTAAACTGGTCTGAGGCAAGTTTAACCCAGCAGTCCCGCTAAAGTTGAGTGGAAGGTGATCATAAAGAGAAACAAGAGACAGAGACAAATAGATTAGATGAGAATCACCTCAGCAGCTGATTTTTTTTTGTAGACTCATTTCTAATAATAACCACAGTTACCACTGATTATATTACTGCAGTAATTTGTTTATATTCATCATATTCTTTCCCATTTTAATGATTGTCGAGGTCAGTTCTTTATGTTTGGACCTTCTTTACATAATTCATTCATGCCAACTGAGTTAATATGAATAGAATTGGAGATTGGGAAAATTACACCATTGGATCATGCTTTTACATGACCATGACACTGTGTATTATGAGTGGTCAATGATATTTTGGAAGCAGTGTTGGGGTTTCTATATCTTCCCCTGCCCTGAGGCCCCAGAGATGGGGACACGTGAGGATACCAGCAGAGAGGGCAGCTTGTGAAAGGTTTTCATAGGAGTGAGGCTGAGCTTCACCAGGAAGTAGTGTGGGCTCCTTGCATTTAACTGGGTTCTTTATTCCCTTTCTAATATCTAATGGAAAGAAACTTAATATCTTAACTTTAAAATTCTATAAATATAGATGAACAGAGCAGAATATGTTTCTTCTAACTCGACAGATTTCACTTCACTGGGCACTATCACGTAATTTGCATGTGTTTTGTATTACGAGTCACCATTTTGGAACTCTCAAATACTATTAAAGCTTTTGGAAGGATCTATCTCTGTGCTTTTTCTACTGTACATCCAGAATTTGTCATGCTCGGTTTCCTTGGCCACAGCAGGAATGATAAGAATCAGTTTTATGATAACTATGGCTACATTGTTCGTAGATGACAATTTTCAAATAAAACCTTTTAACTGCTTGGACCGGTGAAGGATAGATATGTGGTTGTTATTACTTGCAGAGCAAAAATCTAGAATTCAATATTTGTTTTTTTGGTTGGCAAAGCAGGTTAAGATGCAGCAAACAGGCCGACTCCTGCTGGGCTGCACAAAGAGCCGATGCCCAGCGATCCAGTGAAGCTTCAGCAAATGTCTCTGAGTGTTTTTTTCATGCATTTTGAACACAATTGACAGTTCGGGTCATTGAAAGTGTTAAGCGGAACAAACAAACATATTAATAAAGAAATTTTGTAACTTCCTCCCGCTTTGGTAATTATTTTGAAAGGATTGAATGCTGAAATGAAAATATTTTTCAAGATACTTGCCTAACGCTGCACACTTCCCAATCATAATGATGCAGCAAAGCATTTAGAAATCACCTAGACTGTTATCAAAAGAAATTAAATGACAATAGAAGAAGAGCCTACTGAGGCCTGAGGCCTTCTCTAAGAAGACAATGATTCAAATCTAAAACATGCGTGTTTATGGACTGTAGGAGGGAGACGCACACAAACTCTCGAAGACCGTGCAAACTCCACACAGTGAAGCCCTGGGTGGCTCCAGGAACCCAGGTTCCTCATGCCATGAGGTTAACAGTGCTATCCACCAAGTCGTCTGTCAGAGCTATCCAGGTTTACCTTTGTAAAACCTGGATGGCAACGTAACCACAATTCTTCTTGTGCAGGTCAGGCTTTGACTACACATGTTGAGCAATAAAATGTTTTTAACCAGACTGACAGAGTAGCACAGCCATCACTAAACACATTCGCCGATACTTCCATTGGAAGTCCGCTCTCCTCGGTACCGTTTATTTCGGAAACAGTGTGGGGAGTAAAGGAGCTCCGAGCAGGGGAGCACCAAGAGAAAAGATTCAATTCCATGAGCAGCGGGGGCAAAAATAGTTTGGCAGCTGGGGCTCTTAACCACTGCACCAGCACCACACTATCCATGCACAGGAAATAATGGGTCAATTATCTGAAACGTGCTCAAACACAAAAGCACACAAATCACAAAGATGGGGAAGCCCGGGTGGCAACATTCTCCTGCTAAAATGTTCATATCCACCTCAAAACTCCACTGAGTCCAGCTATCCGCTGTCCACTATCCACTTGTTAGCCTCTGTTGTTAACCTCCGCTGAACCAGCCCTGATCACAGAGCCACACTTTCCTCTGTGCTGCTTAACAGACTCATCCATTTAGTAAAGGAGGAGTGTCCAAATGCAAACATAAAACGGAGGCACTTGTCAGAGCTGAACCCTCATTCTGCACTCTATTAGCAACTTGCCAAAAACAATCTGTCACTTTCCTTGCTGCAGTACCAACAACAGAACCACAGAGAATTATTGCCCGCCTGTCACAAATAACAAAACGCTGTGAGAAATCTTAATATTTCCACACTTTGCATAATAGGATGACACGGCTTTCCATTTAGTGTTATAAAATGTTTTTCTTTCTTTGTTGAGCTTTATTCATAGCTGGGAAAGGTAACTTGAAAAGTCCAATAAATTCAAAAAGTGTAAAGGGAGTATGAACAAAAAACAAACAAAACAACAACAAAATATGAGGAATCTAACAAAATCAGCAGCAAGATGAAGACAAATACACAAAGGAGGAGATTTAACTGACATGGGAAGATGAAACGATGAAAGTCAAAACAAGAACACAATAGTAAAGCAAACGACAGGGCTTAAACACACAGCCAAAAAATCAAGCTAACAAGCGGAATCTATCTATCTATCTATCTATCTATCTATCTATCTATCTATCTATCTATCTATCTATCTATCTATCTATCTATCTATCTATCTATCTATCTATCTATCTATCTATCTATCTATCTATCTATCTATCTATCTATCTATCTATCCATCCATCCATCCATCCATCCATCCATCCATCCATCCATCCATCCATCCATCCATCCATCCATCCATCCATCCATCCATCCATCCATCCATCCATCCATCCATCCATCCATCTATCTATCTATCTATCTATCTATCTATCTATCTATCTATCTATCTATCTATCTATCTATCTATCTATCTATCTATCTATCTATCTATCTATCTATCTATCTATCATAGAATGAAAAACTACTTGACTGCCCTTCTCTTCCCCCTCTTCAGAAATAGTTTACATGTGGCTGCCTCAGGTTCACACAGTGAGGGCACACAGCTGCTCGGTGAAGTTTCACTGAAATGTCAGTAAATGTGCTCCTGCTTCTTTCTGAATGCCAGATGTCTTATTCTAGCTCTAACACAATCGCTAATAATATAATAATATAATCTATAATCTAATATAAGGCTGGGTGTGGATGCACTTCACACAATACAGAAGTTGTGTCACTCACTTAGTTCAGGAAAATGTTTTGAAGACATGTTAAATTAGTATGTGACTGTATGTGGTAAGTGCCAGTAAAGACAGCAAACAAGGCTAAAGCCTAAGAGTGGTTGCCAGATAAGCATGAAAGCATGCAGAAACAGATTCATCCAGATGGATTATGAAGCTTCCCAATCTGATTTTTATAATGAGTACAACAACAGACGGTGAGATCTGCACATTCCAGTCGCCCTCACGTCCTCAGACAGTTTTTATAAAGGTAGTCACACACCTCAGCATTTACTGGGTGTTACATGGGAGCACAAACACGGTGCTGGTGGTCTGTCACTGCTTAGGATTCTGTAGTTTGAGACGGTGGTGCTGACGCCAGTACATCAGATCATAGTGGATGAAAGACAGTGGCGAGGGCGACTCATGTGGAGTTTCTGCTCCGGCTGTGTGAGGGTGGCGAGTGGGCGGTGCATGGGTTGAAAGAGGACAGTGGGGAGTTTTTCTTTTCACACATTCTGTGTTTTGCTTCTTTGTGCGCACTACACAACAAAAGAAAACAAAAAACAAAAAACAAGAATTCATAGAAGACAAAGGCACGTCATGGCAGCAGCCTTGAGGGATTGACATGAGAAAGGAAGTACTGTGCGAGCATGTTTCATTTCACTTTTATCACATGTTGTTCTGTCAGCAGCAGAACTGAAGGAAATCTTTTTGTTCAGAGCCTGTTTTTCAGGCGTTAAACATCATCCAAAAAAATTAAGAATATAGTGAGCAAGCAATGTTAACTTGCTGTTTGTCATAGATGTCCCTCTCCTCTCCTACTCGGCCCTTGACTTTTACGTCCAACGATTAAGCTGAGACACTTTGTTGAAGGCCACGCTCAAGGACACTTATGCAGCAACTGGTGGGCTGCTACTGTAACCTGGCTACTATGGTGTGTGTGTGTGTGTGAGAGAGAGAGAGAGAGAGAGAGAGAGAGAGAGAGAGAGAGAGAGAGGAGAGAGTGCCAGAAATTCAATCTAATTCACCCACAATGACAAGTAAAAGTCACTACAGGCCTTCAAGCCTGACACAGAGCCTACATTACTGCACCTTTACCTGTCTGTCAGTCACAGTGACAGCTCCGCTTCAGTGAAATGTTAAATTTTTGGGCCCAAGCATCATGGGAATGGCAGAAATACTCTGTTTTCATTGATCCTGGAATTGGTTAATAAATGGAGATGAGCCAAATTTAGTGGTTCAAAGTGAAGACTGCTCATCTTTCTTTACTGCTGTTCACACTCACACACATAGCATCCAGGGAACGTGGGCAGTGGAAATGTTTCAGCTTTGCACAGTATGCAATGCAAACCAGTGCCATTACTTGCTTCCCATAATTTTTCATTTTCTTTATTATCTAGTGATGCAGCACATGTGGCTTGTCAACTGCTAAACCTCAAGATTTGTCCATTAATGTATGTTGCAAACCTGTTGCAAAGCTGTGGCCCTGCCTTCAGACCAAAATGAGAATATGCATCGGTTGTCTCAGTTTGCCCTATAGTTTCAGTGGCCTGGTTGTGTGCTACAACTTACCTTTAAGTATAACTCTTAGGTCTACATCTTTACAATTCCGAGTGTGATGAACAAGCTATAGAGACTTACTACTTTCATTGTGCTATGGAGGACACAAGACTCCTCTTTATTGCAGAAAAAAACCCCTCATAAATGGCCTGCCCAGAGTGTAATCGATGCTATGCCCTCACCTTATGTGAGCTGGAGCTAGGATCAAGCAAACCCCTGCAACACAAGTGGACATAAAGTGGGTAAAATAATGGAAGAACGGGTGGAGAATAGGAGCTATTTTCCAATAACTCTGTCATGCAAATCTATAGATGTTTACTTGTGATGGACGTCCGAGCAAATGATATTCATGAAGAGTGACACTGGCTATGGTATGTCGAGTTATGACTCCAGAAAGAGAAAGTGTGATACATTTCGTGCTAAGAGCTTTAAAGTGCCTGAATGATGTCCTGGCTGCTACTGCACAATGCAGCAACTCCTACTGTAAACAACTTCCTGTTACGAGAGTGCATGCATGTTTCTCTTATCACACAAACCATCCGTGTGTAAATCCTCCAATCATCTGACCCCCTGGAGGTGCACATCACAAAATGAAACCATCTGATGTGACTTTCCTGCGATGCTGCATCAAAGTTAAAACCACTGTTGTTTTTTTCATACAAGGACATGATTATTAAACTTGCTTTACATGCTTGAATTAGCAGTTTATCCATCATATCATAAATAATAAAATCTGTTGAAACAACACGCACACACATACATCCACACATTCATCAGAAATAAATGTATCTTTGATTTCTGCATGTTTCCAGCGTTGCAAAGGAACCAAACCAAACTGATGCAACCTTGACTGAACATCTAGTTATTGGTCCTGCACAACAAAATAAGAGTCAAAGCGGTTGCTAAGCAACAGATGGATCACTCTGGCCTGTCTCCAGCAGCAGATGTGTTGGATGTTTTTTTTTTTCTTGGCTCGTGACGGTGAATCACAAGTTGACGTGACTCAGGTTAACTTCAGACAGAAGACAAAAGGACGACACTGCACTGATTTCTGCACTCTGGGAGGGGTCTCATGTAATAAGCAGCTCGTCTTTTGAAAATGAATGCAGATTACATTTTCCAATTCTCTACTTTACTCCAAATTTACAGCAGTAAATCAGTATTACACTCATGATCGCTATGTTTCTAAATTATTTACAATATCTAACTTCACTACCGTGGCTACAACAGCAAACTTTTACTGGAAATTGTCTATCGAACTAGACAGTAGGAGAAATAAATAAATCTTTTCATGTAATCTATGGATTTCAAGTAACTCTGCTCCGATTGCCATCTATTTTAATTGTAACTGTATACTTGATACATCATCCCTACTTCATCTTACCCACTTTGTACCCAAAGCTTTCTCTCTCTGGTAAGCATCCTAGAGCTGCTATGCCTCCATTGTCCATATGATGGCGCCATTGCTTCATATCAGAGTTGTCCCTGTGACCGGCGCGCCTCACAGGTGAACCTCTCTGCAGCACATATAGCAAAAAAAAACCTCTCCTTACATCAGTATGGTAATGACTGGGGTTTCCAAATGCGGGCTTCAATATGTACCCGCACCACAGTGGCACGAGCACTTAGGCTAGTTGATCCTTTGATGTCCCAGAAATAGGCCTGGAAGCAGGTATCATTAGGGGTTTCTGAGTGGGAGCGAGAGAGAGTACCTTCTCCATCAAAGCGCGCGCGCACTCCTCTTTGTAATGGAAGCGCCAGATGAGAGCTGTGCTGAAGGAGTCGAGCCGCGAGTTTTCATGTTAAAAAGCAAACACACAACACAATGTTTCACCTGTTTGGTGTTGTGACAGATTTCACAAAAGAAATCCCAGGGAAAATAGACATGAGGCTCTGCTCATACTAGCCTTTTCGGAAACAAATTGCAAATAAAAATTGTGAATAAAGAACGATCAAATCAAATAGAAAGACCATCTGTGTGACGTAAATATATATCAGTCATACGCAGAACAGGAAGAAACATTTATTTTTTCAAGACAATTAGATCATTGATCTTACTTCAAATACTAGCTGCAGGTTACATTGTTATATTTTTCTCTGTATTGTTCTGACTGCTCTGCGCCAAGCACAGCTTCCATTTAATCACACATAGTGGACTGTTGTATAATCCATCACACCAAACATCACCGTACATCTGTTATTCTCCAAGTCACAGTCCTCTTTACATGCACTTCTTTAGCGCAGTGAGGCAGGAATATAATTATGGTTCCAATTGTGTTTGAGCTGAGATTAGAAATGAAGCAATAAGTTGAAATGCAAGAAAAAACAAACACAGCAACGTGCTTAACAGTCACTTAATTGTTTAAATGGTTTGATCGGGAAAATTGACTGCCTTCTTTTACTGTTTAAACTTCCCCTAAAACAACAAAGTCCAGCTTGAGTGTAGCCTCTGAAACAGAGCTGTGCTGTAAATAGGATATGTTAATTAACATGAGAACAATGAACTGATCCTTAAGGGCATGTTTATTACATATAGTAAGAAAATATAATGAAGTAATTAGAAAAGCAGCTTCCTTGCCTCTCTTGAATCAGCCATTGAAAAATAATGAGCTAATTGTGACAGAGACAGCTAAAAGACTGAAATTTGACATTAAAACATTTATAAATGACTTCAGTTGTTTGTCTGAGCTGGAAAATACAGCGCTGCATTTTTATTTTCCCCACTTTAGCTGACAGTATACCCACTGCTGGCAAGCAGTTTACACTGTTTATGTGGACTTTGCTCCCAATCGAGTGCTGTATAGGCTTTTCCAGCGGCACTTCCAAGATTCGGCCACTCTTGGATAGCACCAAATAAAAAACCATGACAAGGTGCGGTGTGCAGTGTTGTCTGTGCCTGCGCGCGCCGGCCTAATTAGGCATATGAATCTGGCTGAGATCTGTGCCGTAGCTGCTCGCTCCACTCACAGAGTGACTTGACATATTCCAGTTTTTACCCCAAATCACCGGGGGCATCTCTGGGAGAACATAATCTTTAATTCTGCAATTCATCAGCACCCTAAAAAAAAAAAAAAGACAAGACGAGGGGAAAAAAATGAAATAAAATAAAATTCAGCAAGCTAGAAAGAGAGAGAGAGAGAGAGAGAGAGAGAGAGAGAGAGAGAGAGATAGAGAGCAAACTTTCAGGTTGTTAGAAGTCTGAGTTTATCCATTTGGCATCAAGGCCCCTTTTGCTCTGCACTCACATTAGTGCAATCCCTTATCGCTCTCACGGTCCAGACACACTCAGATCTGGGCAGTGGAGGGAACATTGAGTTTTATATAAATCAATACTACGTCCCCAACACTTTGCTGCTCCCGGGCACCCCGGGGAAGATTATAAAATGCTTGGCCAGATCATGTCTCCTCCACCATTACTTCTTTCTCGAGGTGGGAACTCAAGAAAGCTGAATCAAAGGCAGATAAACAGCGCATCGTTACGCGGGATAATCTGGGGTCGGGTCCATTTTAATCGCAGTCCATATTCAACCGCTGGACACGCACGAGTTGGACATCACCGCTCAACTCAATGCGGTTGCCGCTTTTCTGATTGTTTGTTGCCTGAAACGTGAAACCACCCCGCAGTCGCGCGGTTCAAGCTGCCGCTCCGGCTTTAATGCCGGCGAATAAGCTGACACGGTGTTATTGAAATCTTAGTTGGAAATGTTATTCACAAGACTCAGGGCTAACAAGTAGCGAGCTTAGGAAGCCTTTCAATTCGACAGGTATTCAGACTTTGGGGAGATGCGAACAGGTTGGATTAGATGGGATAGTCTGTTGCCTAAGCAACTGCCACACTCCACTGTGTTCGAAGAGGCTGCTTTATCTGTGAGGATTACACCGGGCGCGGAAAGGGGGGAAAGGAGGGGTGAAAAAAAAAAAAAACCTGTTTGCCTGGAGTCAAACAGTTCAGCTTTGAGGCCAAAAGCTGTGTCAGTGCAGGGTTTAAATCCTCACTTGGTTTAGACAACAAACAAAAGGAGGGAATCTGCCGACAGGGTGCGAAAACAAAGTGGAGTGAATCAAAGAAAGGGTGACAAGGAAGAGAGAGGAAAGATAAGGAGCGTAAAATGAGGCTGATGTATGCTAAGTCCACTCCAGACAAAATTATCCTGAAACAGCGGCACTGCGCACTTAAGCTCTTAGGTGAAAAGCGGCTGGATTAGATTTTTTTTTTTTCCAGTTGACAAGTGGAAACGGCGAAACCACACGGGATGTGTCACAATCCCCAGCAGTCCCTCCAGCTTTTTAGTTTTTCCCCGCCGCGAGGTGACACTTTGTTAATATTATTTACATCAGCGTTCACGGCGCATCGCACCTGACGAAGGCGGAGCCACGGTCTGATGTTTGTTTGTGGTGGTTTATGATTTGGAATTTCCATAAGGAGATTATGGAAGTTTTGTGATGACAGAGGGATACAACAACAACAACAACAGAAACAAATGCAGCAACCTCGCTTTCATCAGTGGAGTTCAGTGGAGTGCAGTTGAAAGAACGGCCAACACAGCCACATTATGAGGGGGATTACATTAATTTATGCAGGCAAATGAACACACAATGTCATAACTCATTTATAAGGCTCGACCTGTTTACGAATGAAAATTTTGAGTCAAGAAACAAACAAAAAAATCATTATCATTATCTCCGATGTCCATACTTCCAAAAACTCTGGAACCTGCAATTTAAAAATGGTTTGGAAAAAAAGAGGGGAGTACTTTCAAGAGGATAAAAGCACCCCTGGTATCAAGAAGAAGGGAGTGAAGCAGAGTTCACTTTCACAGATGTACAGATATAATTTACAATAAGCTGTAAACCATGACCTACAGTAGAATAGTTGAATGATGTATTTATTTGAGGTGATGTATTTGGATGGTGTTCAACAAAGCAAGTTTTTCAAAAGAGAGATTTTTTTTCTTGTAGTAAAAAGACAGTGTCTTCTTGCTTAGACTTATTCTTCAGCTCTTTGATCCTCCATTGTTAGAGTTTGAGCTTCCTCCAATCGATACATGCAGATGATACAAAAATGCTTTGACCCTCTGGTATCTTTCACCAAACCTTTGTCTTCATATTTCCTCTTGTTCTCATTGGCCAATATCACATTCGACTGTATAAGAATTAGGTCCTCTGAAACATACTTTTGTGCTGCCATTTTGCCAAAATGGAAATTTACGCAGCCAATAATAACCATCAAGCTTGATTATCGAGTGGATTATACCGTTGAGGGCTTTACATACCTCTCCAACAGAGAAAGAATCTGTTGAACCCACTGCTTTATTAAAAGAGGTCCCTGTCTGTTATTATTTGGTTCATCAAGCCTCAATTACACAACTTACTTAACTAATCTGCTGATGGAAAATGTGCGCGCCCGCATTACGCTTAAACACTTCCGACAACACACAATGAAGAGAAAAAGCTACAGCTGAGCAAAATGGATTAGCCTCCTCAGAGGTGTTCGCAGCACAGAGACTGATCTGTGTACGTATGTCTTTGTGTGTGTGTGTGTGTGTGTGTGTGTTGTACTGCAGGGAGCAGTGACTCTGAGAAGAGCTGCTTGACTCCTGCCATGTCTTCCAGCAGGAGGCTTGGATACTGTAGTAATGAGTGGTGTGTGTGTTGTGTACACAACTCCGCTGTGATTGGATTCAGCAGAGAACCGACAAACCCGTTACGCTACAGTTGCTCATGCACACACGCACACACACACACACACACACACACACACACACACACACACACACACACACACACACACACACACACACACGCACACATCCTCAGAGACGCAATTATTTAGAAATAAAGAAATTAAAGTGTCCCTGATGTAAATACAATACGAGTCCAGTGAATGCTCCATTAGTGTTGTGATAGGGTCTCGGCAGAGTTGAACCCTGCGTGTTTTGTTTGTTTAGTTTGTTGTGTTGCGATCCGGCCACAACAGTGGGAACTCCATTTACCCAGGGTTCTCGGCAGGTCAGTGCATTAACGGCAAAATGGTGAATGCTGTTGGACATGAGCCAATGGGAACAGTGAGGAGCTATTTCATGTGGCGCTCAGCAGTGAATGTGGGAGGACTTCTTGGGGTGAGTAAACACACACACACACACACACACACACACATGTTCAGAAAAGAACACACAGCTGCACAGAAGTGAGGTCACATAGGGAGACTTACGCATTAATAGCTGTATCTTAAGACTGCTTTAAAGTCTGTTTGCTTTTTATCATGTATTTTATGTCATGCCTCCTACTGTCAGCACGCTTAATTTGCTTTTGGATTCGCTCTGAAGTTTGGACCCATGGCGTCCCGTGACAACCAGCGGTGGTTTGGACCCCCACCACCCCCCACGCACCCACCCCTCCACTCCAGAAACGGCTCCAAACAACCGGAACACAGTTAAGACTCCACTGATCTCTGTGCTTTTCATCCACAAAATTCAACACTTGGCTCAGAGAAATCAGAAATTAGTTGCTTGATTTTTCAATTACTCTTTGCAAAATAGGCCCTTGACTGGCAATATTTTGTTACCAGTAGCCAGGACCTATTCTGTGTGTGGTTTGGGTCAGTTGAGAAAATCCCTTTGCATGGGAAAGACAGGACACAAATGATCTGTGATTCACAGTCTGATAAGTATCGACCGATTTTCCTTGCTCAGAACCTGAAATCACTGTCTCCCCGTACTTAAGGTTCAGATGAGTAAAAACTGGTAATGTATGTATACTATGAAAAAACAAGTTGAACTTTTTTTGATATGGTGCTAATGTGCACTATTATTATGAATGCAAGTTGGAATTTTAAGCCAAGTTTTTATTTGTTTTTTTATGTATTATTTATGGAACTTTATCTGAGACAAGACCCAAAATGCCTCATGGTAGGTTCAGTTGTTGCACCTAAGTGACACCTGTTTTCTCGAGTAAATACTTGAATATTGTGTAATGTACCTTTTAACCATCAGTGCCACAAAACTCTGCATCGCCCCCATATTTCATTTTAGAGAGGTATTTACAAAGGCTGCACATGTAAATGAGCCCTGCCACAGTTTATCTGATTTGCATAAAGTCCAGCAAGATAAGCAATGAAGCTCAGCACACAGAGATTTCTGCATCTGATAAATATTCAAATAAATATATTTTTTTAGATAGATGAAAGTTTTTTTTGATTCATTTGAAAATTTAAATATATATTTACCTCACAAGAGGGAGTGTGGGAATGTTTTAAAAGGCTGATGCTGTCAAACAAAAAGATAAGGGATAGAGGGAGTTGTGAAATATCTATGATGTTGCTGTTGTAAACAGATTAAAAAATTGTAGTAGATATAATAGTGACGATAACTAATATCATTGACTGGACTCATATACACTCAGTATTTGACCAGTGATTGATTAAAGCATTGTTTCTGAGTCCATTTCATTCCATCACTCGATCACTGAATTCATGTTTCGTGGACCTAAAATATTCTTGTAAATATTCATAATCATCCAATGCACCTGTGATGCTCATTGGATGGTGCAGTTATCATCACTTTCTTCACTTTTCTTTTCACACAAAAAGCAACTACTCACAGAAGGAACTCAGAAGTTTGGCAGTGGAAAGTTTAGCATTTAACAGCTGAGTATGTCCTTTTTTTTTGGACCTCCTCTCCTGTCTGATATGACGGGGAAACAGAGAGCTCTGTAGCTGCCCGTTAGAAAACACTGGGATTTGTAGAGGCAACTGAACAGAACACTCCAGACAAGGACTCCTCTCAAGAGAGCTGTGTAATTGTCTCTGAGCTGAGATAACCACATCGCGGACTAACCTCAGTGACACAGCTCTACACAGTCCCAACACCATGTTAAATAACCTGCTTCCCATACGCACTGCCCATCCATTCATTTTCTGAACCAGCTTCACACACCAACCCCATAGGGCGAAGGTAGGGAAAACACCCTGGATAAATCTGTCTAGTACCAGACATGTGCTTAGACATTTGCTCTCACACTGGGACCCAGGAGCAATTTAGAGTCTAATCAGCCTAAACATGCACGTTTTGGGGGGTAAACAGAGTATGCAGGGTAAACCGATGCAGACATGGGGATAACATGCCAGCTCCACAAAGCCCCGGAGGAGACGGTGCTATCCTCCAAGCCACCATGGAAATTCTCATTTGTCCAGGTCATCATTATCTAAGTAGTTATAGAGTTGTGGCAAATTCAAGAGACTTCTTCACTTCTGAACTGAAAAGTCCTCAAGAGACTACATATCCAGTTGCCATGACTCTACCACTACTTAGACATCAGGCCCCCTACACAATGTGTGTCACAATAATAGAGAATGAGGAATTGGCAGATGTTCTGAGGTGTTAAACCTCTCTCACTGAGGTTTTGTTGGACTTCTGAAAGGTGTGATACTGCTACTGCTGCATGCATCAACGGCCTGAATATCTTCACTGAATCCTGGCCACAGCTGGAGAAGCAAGCAAACAAACAAACAAACAAACAAACACATGGCCACTGCAGCATGGATGCCAGTGTCACATTCTTCACATCTGCATTAACAATGAAGTGAGAGCCCCGAGGTTTGATGTCAAAGTGGAATTTTCATCGTCTGCCAGGGCTGTCACAGGCCTCACTCGCGTCTTTGAAATGGATTATCAAGAGCTGCCGCGACACACTCGTCACAAGGTGCCTGTCACTTTTGCCAGCTGTTGCGTGCATCCTGCACAGCTGGCCCGCTCCTCGCTCCAGCTTCCTCTCCGCAGAGGGAGAGCAGAGCAGCGAGGCGTCGTGCTGCACCAGCTCTCCAGAGGGAGGCAAATCAGTGCCTTCACACTGTGAACTTTTCACAGACCTGAAGTTGGAAAAGTTGCAGTTATGCTCCTGCCAACAACAGCGCATGAAACAAATTATGTATTGTGAACTTTGCCATCATAGGTCCAATTAAGGAAAATCTTGTTATTGCTTTTGATCCCCAGAGGAAATGGGTGCTATGCATTTCAATCCAAATTGCTCATGGATCGCGAGACAGTGGCTGGTTTGATAAAACTGAGGCCTCATAGCAAGAACGTCCAAGTTTCAATCCGGGGATTGACTGAGAGCCACTCTGTCTCCATGTGCGGGTTTACTCTGAGGCACTTTAAATTGCCCCTGAGGGTCAATGGCATGTGTGGCTCTCCAATGGACTGACTACCCATATTCAATGATAATGGATGCATGAACACCATCTAGTCCAAAAATAGTGATGAGTACTGCTATCTGGTTGGTTTTTAGAAGGATTTTTTTGTTGGACCTTTCTGTGTGCAGAGGAGTTGCCAGTTGGTGTGCCAAATGACAAATTGAGCATTGTAGTTTTGTTTACTTAAAAGAAATGAACAAATTGTGAGTCATAAGCTTGTTAATGCTTTCTTTCTTTTATATTACAGATTTAGATTTGTAGACTTGCATTTACTTTGGAAAGGTTGGTTGGGGAGAGACGCAGGAGCGGCTTTTCTCTATTCCTCTGCAGTGTCATCTGCTGGACTCGGAGAAAAGTCAGAGAGTTGATGAGGTGCTGTGTTGCTCTGAAAGGAGAGCCACTTTCAGAAATGGGCAGATACAGTAGTAGAACAGAGCCTAAAACTAAAACCAAACTTCTGGGAAGCTGCTACAGGCTCACATTGTCAAAAGCTATGTATGATATTTTACCAAGTGGTCAAATCAACCTATGTGATGTACCGAAATGCAGCTTCAGGAATCTGCTGAAAAAACAAACTCCTTGAGTCACTTTTTTTCTCAGCAGAAACTCAATTCCAGGTATTACCTTTTCTTCTGATATCTGCTCTAAAGCTGGGATGTATCTGCACATAATCAAGCATTATTATGTGACTCTGTTCCAACATCCACAGCAAACTACAGAATAATAAAGCCAATCGATACCCTCCTTGATTACAAATTTCTCCCGGGAACTGTGCTCAATATATATTGTTAAATTGATCGTTAACGTCACGCTAGTGTTGCTTGGACGCCAGAGGTGGAAAGAAAAATGAAACTCTGGAGAGATGAAGTAAGGAGGCAGAGCTCAAGGGAAACAAAGAAAAAGAGTGTAAGCAGGAAAGAGAGAGAGAGAGGGAGCTGTTGAGACATGTGAAGAGGCTGAGTCTAATGGCGATCAATTTGCTGCTACGGCGATGACAGCAGTGGGCGGGCGCTCGATAATATAACAGCACAGAGGTGGAGCCACAAATCCACCTTTCCTCCATGCCTGCCATCCATCTACATGTTTGTCTGTCAGGAGGGAGGAGGGCCAGGGGCTGCTGAGACAGCAGCGTGGTGCCTGTCAATCAGGGCAGGTGTGAGTGTGTGTGTGTGTGTGTGTGTGTGTGTGTGTGTGGTGTGTGCAGAAACATTTCAATTTATTTTCTGCAAAAGTTAAAGTAAAAGGTATCCAGATCCACTTTATTTGGAGTACGCTTTATTGGCTTCTTCTTGCCAGGTCTGGCCCTGCGGTAATGCAGTATATACCTGTTCTGTGCAGGTCTCACTGGATAATGATATATGATTGTGGGGTCTTCCTTCTTTTCTCTTTAATCTATAGTTTGCCAGTGACAGGATGTCATTGTTAACACTTACTTGACAAGGTAAATCAAACAAACCTGCTAGCATAGGGAACAAGGTAAGTTCCCTCTTTCTGATTATCCCCTACATACGTACATACGCATGTACATCTCTGATTATGCTGATATGCTGAATCCTTTTGTTTTTTCTTTATTAATTTAACTCACTAAAACAAATCTTGTTTTTGTTTCTAAAATACTAACTTTAAATATTAACATCTGTGCCTTGTGATCAGTTGTTTTGATGTACAAATCAAAGCATTCTAGATGTTCGTGTTCTGCCATTTCTGAACAAATGAACCAGGATGTGTGCACTGGCATTTCTACCAGAAACTTCACCAAACTGCTGTCTTACAGTTGTGTGCCTTCATTAACCTCCATACCTAAATGGTATGCACAGAAACTGCATTCACACTCATATTCAACTGCTTTATAACTGCACTGATGGATGAATTGTCATGACTCAAAAAAGAAAAGGTTCTAGTTGTCTTTCGCGGTTTCTGTAAAGGTTACACAGCTGAATAGGAAGCTGCTGCACATGTAGACAGGACCCAAATTACTCTCGGCTGGACGTGAACATTCATGGTAAGGGAGCAGGGAGTCGCTGCACTTTGTTCTTGTTGTTGGTCCTGCTCCTTCTTCAACACCAGCACAATGCCTAGTTAAACCCAACTCTTCGCAGCTGCTGCTGTTGCTACTCGCACCTCTATCACCTGGCAGAGAGGTGAACTCAGCAGGCGGGGAGGCTGACGTCAGCAGCTCCGCAGCGGGATGCGGCTCCTCAGACGCGGGCCGATGATTCGTCAGTCGCCCAGGCGGCTGGCTGCCGACCAGTGTGCTGCTGGGAGGCAGGCCGAGGAGCAGGTTGTTGCTGGACTCTTGCCTTATTAACATGGGGAGCAAAAGAGGCTGAGACATGTGTGGCCACTTTCATCACACAGGCTGTGCTGTGCGCTCGTCAGGCTGAAACATCTCCGACCGAGACGCCGTGTTCCTGGTGGTCAGCAGAGGCAGAGGAAACAGCACCAGAACACATCTACATGAATTCACACCCCGTATTTTCACTCTTGTCAGCAGGTCTGTTTTGAGGCATCGTATCTCGCCACTTGCAAAAACTCAGGGTCATTGTCTGGCATTCAACATTGTGTGGGAGTTTCTCAAAAAAAGCATCACTTGAAATCTTTATTGTCTGTGCAGCACCTAAAAGAAAGGTTTAAGATGGTGGCTCCAAGATGAGTCAGTCCAAGGCTCAAATTCAGAAATATCATCAAGTAGCAATAATGGGGTTCACAGTGGGAAATATTGTTGTAGAAGGAATGAATTGCAGTATTTAGAATATGATAGACTGGAAAACAATAGAATAAAATGGAATATAATATTTTTTGGTATTTCTTTGGTACTGCTACTGCCTCGGACCTGATCTCTGCCAGAGGTCGTTTCCGCTTTGCTCGCTCTCTCTCTCTCTCTTTTTGACTATAGACTGCTTGAATTAGATCGCTTGTTAACAGCCATGTTGTCAAGAAAGCAAATCTGGAAATTAATGAAATGAAAATGTCCAATTACAGACATCTCGCCACCTGCATACTAACCAAGATGCATGTGTGTACACACACATACATGTTAACATTTCATTGTGTACAAAGAAGAAAGTAGATAAAGTAAAAAAGAATAAAGTAAAAACAGCATTTATTGGGGCATTTCTTTTAATTAATTAATTTGTTGTCAAGGCTAATGTATAATCAGATTAACTTCATCCCATGAGTAAACATATTTGTGGCTAAGTGTGCAGTCTTTGTAGGAAAGCAAAGAAAATCTGCTTGTAATCTCTGAATCTCAACAGGTCATGTCTTCTTCTAAACAGTAAATTGAAGCTGAGCACTCTCTTGATGTTTACACACTGACTCAAGTCTTTTATTGACATTATTACATTTAAATAGCCAACAAGATGAAGTGTGCAAATGGAGGTACATCTGTTGCTTCACCCTGTCAGATGCATATTTAATCAGCAAATCATTTTTAAATAAATATATAGTACACATCTCATCTCATTGTCGCAGCAGATGATGACGATTAATGAGGCTAGCAGAAAAAAACTGCAATGTTTCAATCTTTTCATCCATAACAAGGTGGTTGTGGTTCTCAGATGAGTTATTGCAGTAAATAAGCGGTTTCAAATTAAATGTGTGTATCGAGTCAAATGTAAGGCCTCAAAGTCTTCAGTGTTTGTGAATAAAACATTTACATTCAATTTTCCGGTTCATTATAGATGATGGGTATTTAAGCAACACAGCAAAGGCAAAGCTGGATGATACTGACCAACCGATGTCAATCTTTTTACAATGTGGAGGGGAAAAAAAGAACAGGAAAACAGGGATGTGTACACAGGTGCAGCAAAGAAAAGTTAGGTCACAAAGATCAAGAAGACTTTGCGAGAGTCAGGAGACAACGAGACCGGAGATTTTAGAGGCCGGATAATGGTGGTCGGGAACAGAGGCGTAAACTGGAGCAAAAGAGGGCAGAGAGAAACAAGAAGAGGGAGTGAGGATGCCAGCTCTGACAGAATCAGCGCTGAGTTCACTGCTGGAGGACCGAAGCAATTCTCACATCATCCAGCACGCACACACACACACACACAACCAGACATGGGATACCTGTGTAATGTGGAGGAGTGTTTGTATGTTGGGTCAGGCTGACGCTGAGTGCTGCAGGTGATATTTACCCACATCTGTACGGCCCAGAAACACACCAGGGAAAAGCACTGATGGGCTGGTTTCAAAGAGTCTTTCCGGCTCTTTCAGCATCAAAAAGCGCACTTGAGAGCCTCTGTAATTTTCCATCCCTTTCCTGAGCTCAGGTTGGGTTTTTAATGTGATGAGCAATAGTCTCCCTCTCCCTCTCTCTCTTTCTCTCTCTCTCTGTGCATCTCTCATGTTCTCTCTGCAGCCGCCAGTCTTTTATCCTCAAGCCCACCGCACCCGTATGTCTGTCCAAGTCCTCACTGCTACAAAGAGCTTCACTCACACTTTGTTGCATTAATATCAAATCTTGAGTTTTACAAAAATGTTTTTTTTTTTTAAGGCAATTTTACTTTAAACTCAGTGGGCTCCCGGTAGTGATTTGGCTGTAATCTGAATTTTATGCAAAAATGCATTCAATTAAGGTGTAATTGTGCCACAGACGTATTTCAGATGCAATCACTCAGAGAAGCTCTGTGGGTGGTCTAAGATGCATGTGGGTGCCTTAAAATTGAGCTGTAAATGCAGCGTGCAGCCAATCAACATACATACAGTAGATAATCATTCAAGGCCGCAGATGGATCGGATTCAGACTCATCCTTAAATCTATACTGGGCTGATAATCAGATATGCTGTGGTCCAATCCAGTACTGACAACAGACCAAAACAAGCCTGTATCACATTAAATTGCCTGATCATACAAATCTGTGAACTTCCACAATGTGGGACATATAAATGGATATCTTATTGTATCTCATCTTAAATGTTTAAGCTTTAAACTTTTATCTTGTGTTGACACATTTGCACATAACAAACCTATAATATACTAGAGAGACTGAGCCTTTAATCTAATTTATGTAACCAGGGCTCATGGAAAGAAGATGCAAACTCCACGCAGATATGGTTTTTGTCTGACTAGGACTTGAACCCAGGACCTTCTTGCTGTGCACTGACAGTGCTATTGTCAAATTCCCCTCTCTGATGAGGGACTGTTTGACTAATTAGCTTCTGTAAATGACTTAAACACTTTTATTGATGTTTTTTGATTAAGTTTTGCTTCTTTAACTAACCCCATTTGATGGTTATATAGAATAGAATGTGCGAAACCTTTGGCTGAAGGAGCTAATCTACATTTCACAATTAGCAGCGGATTGAATGGGATATGTAGAAAGAAAGCAGCGTGCAACGGAGAAAGCTGCTGGTAATTACAACTCACGTCCAAGTTCTTCTGAGTAGCAGTAACAATGACTTTATAACCACAGAGTAAAAAAACAAACAAAAAAACAGATCTGGATAACACTGTTTAACCAGACTGTACCATCCATCACATCTATGAACTGGACCCAGCTTTTCTTTGAGACATGTGAGCCAATATGCAAGTAAACATCGATGATCAACTTGTGTGTTTACCCACAGCAAACAGCCACAATATCCACACATTAGTGCTAAGCTAACAAGCACTGGCAGGCACCAACTGTTGTATATGCATATGTGTATGTGTATGTGTGTGTGTGTGTGTGTTATGTTCAGCCTCTGACTGAACTCAGCACTCACCAGAGACTCTGGTCTCTGTATGTTCATTAACTAATGTACATTTATTTCCCCTGCTGTCAACTGCCGACTCGGACACAGACTAATTACAAACGCCTGACAGCGGAGGTCGACACCTCGGCGGCTCACTGCCTACAACGGGTTGAGAGGCCAGAGTGGAGATATGTCCACTTTTTAATCCTAAAAGTTTCCAATTTAACCAAGCTCTTTTTCAGAAAGGCACCAGATCGGGGCTGAGCAATCTTTGCATTGACTTGGTTTAAACACCAGTGGAGAGCAAACAGGGACAAGAAAAAACTGTACAATAGCTAACTGATGTCTAAAAACAAAAAGCCATTAGGAAGTTTAGATGCCGAGCCTGAGTGGCCAAAATCCCAGAGCCATTAGATCCAGGAAAAAGAAGACTCTCTCAGTCTGTGGTGTACTGTGCTCGAGCAAATGCTGTGGAATAGCTGTTCCAAGGAGCTCATGGTGTGGAAATGTGAGAGGCATGTGGGACCACCTGTTTGTGCTGTCTTACTGGCAACACCACCCAGCAACCTCAGAACCACTGAATGCACACTGCCGTTGAGAGCAGCTCCAGTGGGAGCTCACTCAAGTGCAGTTAGTAGTCTGGTTTTGCATAAAGCTAATTATTGACTGTTCCATTGCTTGACCAGTCTTTTTCTGAAGCTGACAACATCCAGTGGTTGCACAAAATCCAACATTTTCTTCTTCATGAAGAGATAATTTATCAATAAATGTCCCACGTGCTTCTTATTTATTCTATACAATTTCTCTCAAACTAGGTGGCCGTTTATCCAATCAGAAATTCATGAGAACATTAAAGGGCAAAAGTATTTTTTTTTCTTGTTTATTCCTTTTCAGACTAGTCAGGGAGGCATGAAAATGCCAATATTTAAAGGCAATAAACAACAACAGAAGATTTCAGACACATTAATTGCTTAATTGCTGAGAGTATTTTATCCACCATATTAACATAAGCATTTCCTTGGAAGGGTAGTGCTAGCATAGCAGAAAATTGGCCTGGGGGGCTTATGGGAATTAGAAAGGCAGATTGCATGACGTGGTGCAGGGAGAAGTCTAAGCTAGCGGAACCGACATTTGAAGCTTTCCCCCCTAATTATGATCCTTCTGTGCATTTTCAGTCCTCTCTCTTTCCCTCCAAACTCTTTAAAGCGCTCGTTCCATTCAGTTGGAAGGGATTTATCTTCGTCTTTGTATTTATTGTTTTTTTTGTACACTGATTAAAAACACATTTTTTTCGAATAACTGCAAGATTTCCTCTCAATTTAAAGTCAGATTTCAAGCACTCAGAGAGATGTAGCAACGTCCCAGGTTCCTGGTTTTAATCGATTTATTATGATGTTCAAGGTCTAAGAGTTTTGACACATACATTTGCGCCCCGCTTTGCATTTTTCCCCCTCGCTCATTATTCAAAACATTTCCTTCCTCCTGACGGTGAAATCATAATTCCAAACATTTTTCACTGTTTACTTTTTGTATTTATTTCTCTTACTCGTTCTCCTTCCTTCATTTCCCTCCAAACATTACCCACCCATCCGGCGTGAAACAAAGAATAAAGCCTCCTAAACGAGATCACCCACCATGTAATCTAGCCAAACAAATGACGAACACCCACTGTTTTAGCGAAAAGCTGGCCGCAGACGGCTCCCGCTGTCCATGATGGCAGCTTGTGTGCACGACTAAGCACACCACGCTGATAGCAGCCAAAGCATGGCGAGAGATGCTCCGCTTTCATTTCCATTTACCCTGCGCTGTTTGCTGACTCCGGAGATGCTTGTATTAATGGGGAATAGAAGGTAATGAAATTCTGAAGGAAATAAAAGTCACCCTCTTTTCCTCCCTATCTGCTCCCTGCTCTATCTTTCCACACCTGCTGTGAACATGCACATTATCACACTGTCCTGCAAAGCTTGCCCTTGGTCCATCCCGGCTCATTACAATGATAAAGGTCTGTGGTAAAGTCCCACTCTTTCATTTCCCGGGCTCGGTCCCATCAGCACTTTCCTCAAGATATTGTTGGGGGAATCCACCGACATTTTCTCTCCCGTCTTATATAAGTTGACCTCTGTCTGTTCATCTTCATGGCAGTCAAAAGCCACAAAAAGGGCAGTTGTATTACAAGCGATTTGACCCCAGAGTTAAATCTGCCTGATGGAGCTGCTGCTCTGCAATGTCTCGCTTTTCTCTCTCTGTCTGTCAGCCATGCTCCTTCATTGTTTCTTTTCGACGCTTGTGCAGCTTTACTCCTCATTACTCTCTCTGCCTGGTGAACACTGGACTGCACAAACAATATAAAGGTTATTTTTCAGTAAGCTATGTTGAATCTTTTGTAGCTCATACTGAAAGTTGGATTTGATTTTTTTGGCTGTTTCAAGTTGAAATTCTCTACATTTATTTCACTGTATTATTTCCTACCATTCATCCATCATCTCACCTGCTTTGTACCAAACGCTGCTGGAGCCTAGTATCAGCCTCAAACGTTATGGCAGGATTAAAGTGAGCCACGAGTCACCTGTAACATATCAAAGAGCATAAATTCTAAAACCTTTCTAGGGTGGGTTATTGACTTTATTTGGGCCCTGTTTATTTTGCTTATTGCAGATGAGAAGTTGAGCTCAAGAAAATGCTAGCTCACGCACATCTGTTTCCTTTGCCTAAACAGGACAAGTTTGTAATCTGTAGACACTTGTATGGCTACATTTTGCACTACTGTCAGTTTGCCATCAGGAAAAAAAAGGAGATAATTTCCCACAGGATTTGAAGGGGGGCTAAAACCACAACCACTTTGGGTTTCTCAGGAGCTTCCTTTTTTGTCAAAAAGAGGCCAATCTCGGAGAGCAGAGTGATGGAGAGGACGTGCTTGGATGAGATTAACAGGTTTCAGTATGGTACTCATTACATCACCCGGCTGAGCAGCTCTGGCTCATAATGCTGGCTGTGACTAATGTTCCCATATGGTGATAGTGACGTCTAAAAGCAGGCCAAATATAATTGTGATTTTAAATTAACTTACAGGCCATTACACTGAGATGGCGGGACACGTGGTCCACAGGGCGCAGTTGGGACACACTCACCCTCTTGGGGCATGTCGCCACGTGAGGAGAGCCTCACTCGTGTTGCTCTACTCTGGCTAACATTGAGTGGTGTCGCTGAAGGGGACCTGGAAAGTGTAAAAACACAGTTTTTTCACAAAGATGTACTGTACTTGCAGGCCCAGAAAATCATCATCAGCACATCCCCAATATAAAGTACATTTCAGATATTGAAATGACAAATTTGAAACCAATCACTGTAAAGCCTTGATAAGAGATAGATATGTGCAAAAACTGACTGTAATATTCTAACACCTGAATAGGCAGTTATAGAAGGACTTAATAAATGGCACCTGAGGCCTTTCTGATGAAACCAATGCCCCATAGCTTCTAAAAAAGGATGTATAACTCCACCCAACCATTCTAGGTCCCCTTAAAACTTCTTTAGGCACTGCCAGGCTTCCTGCTGTCCACACCACTTGTCCTTGTTAGCAGACTGTTCCTCATCACGGCAGAGGAACAGTGGTATCGACTGAAAAGAGAGTCATCACTCGCAGCTATCAGCTCCAAAGGATCTAATGTTATGACATTTAAGATCGGATGCCAGAAGGGGAAAAAACAGACACCAAGTGACCGGGTCCAATAGGAGGCACAGGGAGAGTGTTGATTGACACAGAGCCGTGGCCCCGGTGCGGAAGACTTAAGCTGTTAATACGCTTGATAAATCTCCCACCCCATTAAAGCTATAGACGGCGGCCTTGTTAATTGCTGTGTTGACACATGACTGCTCTAATTGAAGTTCATGTTACTTTCTTCCTCCTCATCAGGTGTAATTTTCCGGCCCTGCTTGGAATATTAACCGTTTTCAAAGTTTACCCCCGAGGCATTACTTTGTATTCTTTACAAGGTTGTGTGCGATAGAGCAGGAGTTATTCTGAGAGGGGTTCGCCTTTCATGAAAACCAAATACAACCAGATACATAGCACAGATGCACTCATCTAATGTATAAGTTAACAGAAAATCCACTTTTGGTGGGTCCGCAGTAGTTTGTGCCTCACTCAATTGATCTGCTCCTCATGCTGCTCAGCACCACTGGGTCACATTATTCACACGTTAAAAATCACCAAGTGCACTTCAATCACAAGACCTTTTGTTTTGTTGTTATATCAGATCAGGTTGAAGCATGTCTGCACAGGACCACAATCTGGACACTATTTCTACACTAAATGCTGGTGTGGACAAGTTTTACAGATCTTTACAGAAACATGCCTAGTAAATAGAGTAGAGACACATACTCCCTTGACACGTATAGACATGAACAATGAATCATGTGTGTGAAGATACTCGGCTGCAGGTAACATTATAAGCTGCCATTGTATGTGAAGCTATGAGCATGGCAAGGTCTGCAAGGTCTTTGAGAGACAGAACTGCTGCAGCTTTATTGTGGCCTCCACATGTAGGCCATAGTGGATCATTCATTCTGGAGAGGCACTCATCCGTAAGCTGGCCTCATTTGCGGACCTGTATAACAGTAATCAGTGTACAGGTGTACCTGGGCTTATATATTCTCATCAACAAAATTTATAAACAGCATTCTTCCAGGATGTACAGTCAAGTGACCCTTTGGGTGTCTGTGGGTACACGACAGCCCCACATGACATGAAAGGATATTTGTTGTTGACGGTAAAGGTGGATTTAGTCGACCCATGGGTCAGGAAGTGAACTGTTCCGGGCTTAAGGTGGGTTCAGTGGGAGACGAACAGGGACAGAGGAAGCCTGTGTTGTCCACTGGTTTCCACGGTTACCAGGTCGACACTGTCACATTACAGGGTAATGCGACAGGACGTGCACTCGTACATATTTGATTGGCTGATGCGGTGCTGGGGAATGTTGTCGTAGCAACAGTCGAGCCAGGCTCGACACGATCTCCATGCATCTCTGCAGCTATGACTTGAGCTCCCAGCTACTCTGATCTTATGCATGTGAGGCTTGCATTTTCCCCTGCAGCACTATTTCTGGTGAGAGCATGGCCTCAAGTATCCTTCATTGCAAGATTTGCTGGACTGCAGACCAGGAGTCAAGCCCCAGACCCTTGAATGATATTGAACGATAATGTGTATCTACAATGGCCGACATGAGCAAAAGTTACTCAGCATGCCATCAATCCCTTAGCACTGGTGCATCCCTTAGGCCAGGTCCCCCTAGAGGCCTCGCAGACTACAGGGAGTTTGCATGATTTTTCATTCACATTTGTTTTGTGGGATTTTGGCTTTGAATCATTTCAGTGAGTCCAGTCCTTCTCAGTTGCAGCATTTTTGTGTTGCTTTTCTTTCATGTGTTTGTGTTGTAGTTTGCCATTATTTCTGTATTTACAGCATTTCCTGTTGCAGTACATTTCTCTATTGCAGCTTTTGACTGTTGTGGTCTATTTGCCATTGCCAGCCAATGTATATATCCAATGCAAAATCTCACAGTTTAGCCCAGATAATAGGTCACAGTGCAGTTCCCGGATTACTAAAACCAGGAGCACAGTATGCCTGCCAGCTGGGATGGAAATATATACAATCATGCCTCATATATTTGGGTAAAAGCACATAGTGTGTGTTAGTTTCACATTTAGGATCGGCTTCTGTCATGAATACGAAATGCAGCTGGAGCTGAGACAGGATATACAGCAGTGGGGATATTTAATCCATGAAAGTGAGGCAGGGTTTGTGCTAATGGCTTTGCAGCGCTTGTGACTGTGATTTTGTCACACTCCAGTCTGCCGGTGTTGTGTAAAGCAGACTGAACGTCCAGATATGACATGACTAAAACCTCCACTGATACCTCGCAACGATTTACGTTTCTGCCCGGCAAAATCTTCAAGCACTTAAGTCTCCCTCATGTGTTCTGTGCTGAAATCCATCAATATAATTATTTTTTTTCTAAAGCTATACAATTGTTATAAATGGGATAAAACCACACTTGCAAAGACATCTCTGCAGCAATGGCACTGCTGTGAACAGGTTGACGAGTGTCTGTTATGCGTCACGTACAATATGCTGCTATGGAAACCATTAATGGTTCACGTTTATTGATGAAAGGACTCCTTCACTTTCTTTCATGTGTACTATGTGTGTGAGGGACACTTGTACAACAAAGACGGAGATGTTAAAGGCACTAAACTGGATGAAATGCAAAATATTAAGATTTTCTACTGGAATATGGTACCAATTTTGTCATTTTGATTATCTGCCAATGTTGTGTTGTGTCTTATTTTGATGTATGCTGAATTACAACAAAAAAAGTTATGTCGATTCAATTGTGATTGAGAGTTGCAGTCACTTGCTGTGATATTTTTCACGTATTCTACCATTCATTGCTTCTAACAGAGAGAGATAAAGAAAGTGAGGGGGGAGGGAGGCAGGGTATTAATTTGAAATGAGGGAGACCTTACACACCTCCATTATGACAGAATTTGTTTTGGTGTTTTAATACTTATACAGTGGTAAATTCAAAATTAATTATGCATGAATTTGATGCATAAATTACGGGTTGAGACACGGGGGAAGCAGAACTCAGATGAAAATGGAAATTGGAAGCTATCAAAGGACAGTGTCAGAAATCTTTCACTGTGTGCAGAAGATGGGAAAATAAATGTTTATTTTCGGGTCACTGGGGATGTTAATTAGAATACCGTTTCTTTTTTTTTTTTTTTGTCTCTCTCCCAAGCATGAATGGCGCAGTGTGCCGAGCTGAATGGGATTGCCACCGCCGGGCTGTCTCTGATGCATTGTAAATGACGGCTCGTCAGCTTAAAGGACATTTTCAATGACAGGTTGCCTGTTCCTCTGAAGATCATATCGTCCGACCTGATGGCTCCAAGGAGAAATGACTGCGGCTCTATCGGGGTTGTACACCACACATTAACTGCTGCTTACACTGATTGGATACGCACACATTATTCCTTAATAGCACTGTCGCACATCTATAAATACAGCGATAAAGTATCTCTGCACCACATAACGTCCTGTGTTCAGCAGCTAAAACAAAATGATAGGAAAGAAATCAAATGGGCCTTTGCAGACTGCAGCATTGGTCAGAGCAAAAGCCCTCATGCATATGAATGATTGTGGGGCTCCATATTGTGCATGTACATGCGTGTTGGTACCTAAACGTCCACTTTATTTCAATCTCCATTAGAAGCTCTGATTGCAGCCATAGCCTCCTGAGCATCCGAGGAGAACGCTTCCTCTCTGTTTGTCAGCTCCCAAATGTGCTTTCCATCTGACAAACTGCTCAGAGCAGCGTTTTCACCACACTTGATGGTAATCAGACGGCATGCGCTTCTCCCGCTAGAGCTTTCGCTTTTTTTCTTGCACCTGTAAAGAGAGTTCAGCTGCACAGCAGAAGAATGTGTGTGTGTGTGTGTGTGTGTGTATGGGATTGAAACCTGATTGACTGCAGGGGTCTGATCAGATTTCTACTTACAGCACAACGGGGAGAAGAAGTGAGCTTCTCTATCCTGGCCAAAGATGAAGTACTGAAAAAATAAAAGTCTCTCCTCTGCTTGCCGCGGAAGGTTAAGTGCACATCATATTTTACAATGAAAGCAGGGAAGATCTTTACATGGTTGGTTAGTCCAGTATTTCCTGCGAACACTGATTTACTGAAGTGTAGCGCTTCAGTTACCCTTCCTAACTCACCTATGACTCTGTCGCCGCTATAAGGTAAAGTGTGAGGATGCAGCCATCTCCCACCGGTTGCTGATCGCAATAATAAGGAGTGTGTTGCGTTTAGAGCACGCCTGCCGATTCACCATCTGTTTCATATCTGCACTCTGCTGAAAGCATTAAATAGGCTGATTATAGACATTATCAGTAAGTGCCACCCATTGTGACAACAGATGTAAATGGCACAGTTCAGTGTTCCTCCCCCCTTTCATACAGAAACCCGTTTTAATTGGCAACTGGACATGGACCGATAGGAAAATACATTTGCCATTATTTGGAACGTTTAATGATTTAACAAGTGAGAAATTAACATTTTCTAGATCCAGAAAAAACCTTATACATTTTCAGTCTGTGTCAAAGTTTTGCTCTTGGTCTTGGCATTATTGGTGAGGTGCTTGGCAAAATGCAACAGACTTAAGAAAGTGACTGAGAGTCAGAATATCTGCAAAAATGAACCTTGCCTGACCCTCTAATAGCTAAGTTGGATCTAACAGAAAGTTGTGTGACAATCACTGATGGCAGCAAACATGGACTGGAGAAGGGAAACTATGATGTGTCACTAAGTAAACATTTCTGAATAAAAGTTGTTATATAAGCACCTAATACTGTATCACAACAGACTATCAAACGGGCGCAACACCTTTTATCCTGCTTTTCAAAATCAATAAATTTACCAAAGGGAAAATAATATGCCACAGTGTGTATCTCCATCCATTTCATTGGAGAGCATTGATTCAGCCACCTATCTCTTTCTAGACACCTTAAACTAATTAGGCCCTCTAAGTGCAGCGGGAGCGAAGTATCCGACAATTAACTTCAGCCCTGCGCCGCTATGGCATTTTGTTTTCATCGCGCTCCCATTGTTAGGTATTGACGACGTGCCACATGGGGATCGATCCCCCTCGGCCATTAGCATGCCTGTGATCCTCATCTCATAATGCTGCTTATGCCGTGTCCACGGTCAAAACCCTTTCCGGCGCGTTGTTTGTCAGACCAGATTAAATGATGATGTGTTAGCGCGGCGCTAACATTAAATCTCTCTGACATGGCAGAGGACCCCCGTGATGTCACAGCCTTTATCGATAATGAGTAAAATCGACTGTCACACAAGTGCTGTCGGATTAAATGTTTCATCGCATTGATTGATTTCTATCAACAGTAAAGCAAAGTGACATCCAAGCTAACTGCTATTTATGCCACAGCTGAAAATGGAAGCTAACGCTAAATGCCTGCAATGTTGCATAGACTCAAATAAAAAGCCAACGCAAGTCAGACTGAGAGTTAATACAGCAAAAATAAATGTGTTAAGAGGGCAGGGACATGTCCAACCCTTCAATGGCCCCTCCTCACATCCATCACACTTCATTATCCTGATATGATTGACTAAAAGATATGTTAGTCTTTCTTTTTTTAAAATCCTTTACATTTTTTGTAACTCATTTGGGCAAAGACAGCACAGCCATTTGCCACTGTATATGTAAACACATGTGCACTTCAGCACCCTTTTGAGGTCAAGTGTGTAGATAATACTTGTACACAAATGAGACCAGTGAAGTGATGTAATTCAAAATGGACATTACAAATCAAATCTCTACTCACTATGGCCCATAGCACAGACCTGCTGACTTGGAGTAGAAGCCAATAGACTGGAGTGATCGCTCATTGGAGTTACTTTCAAAAGTCCAAAGGATGAATGGAAATACTAATATAAGCCATTCACATAAATGGCATGGTAATCATTTTATATACTGTACAGAATTATATTTTCCCATGATCTAGAGGCTGAGAAAGAATTTTGTTATGGTTGAAAGACTCTTCAGTGAGTAATTTGACTTTTGAGGAAAGTGTATCAGCAAGAAGGTCTCCAGTCTGTCTCTACCTATGATGGAAGGAATGCTCACTGCATACTCTAGTACATGTCCTGTAATTTAGTTAATTTAGTTACTTAACATCTCCAGCAGCTCAAATGCACATTAATGGCAGAAGTTGTATTATACAGAGGCCTTACTTCTTTGCTGTTTGCAAAGAAACCTTACATAACAGCAGGACTTCAGAATATCACTCTTGGCCTGATTTACAACACAATCAGTGCTTTGATTGAAGATAAGATAACACCACAGCTTTTAATGGGCTCGCTTAAGCGCTGCATATTCCTGGAGGACGATACGTGGTAAGTGGTGGGATTTTTACATTTAGCATGTAAACACAGCTGTAAATACATCTACACCTTTGGAGATCATCACCAGCACACACACACACACACACACACGAACACGAACACACACACACACACACACACACACACACACACACACACACAGACACACACACATACACACACAAACACACACACACACGAACACACACACACACAGACATAAAGGCTGTCCTTATTATGTTGGTGTGTGGAGATAATGCACATGGCCCTGCTGTCTTCTGCCACCATCACACACTCAGACAGAGATGCACATAAACAACTTACAGCCAATTATTCTCTCTTTAATTATTTTGCACGCTGGCCTTTATGGTGATTACTGTGACCTTTCCCTCCAGAGCATCTCCTCCACTCTTCCTCTGCCAGCCCACCATCTTGGAGGCTTTTAGTCCCCCTGTTTCAGCCGCACTTCCCAGAGAGCTGGCCCCCGTAATCGATCAGGCGAAAGACTGAGACCAATTAAAAGTATTTTACCCAGCACTTAAGGTTGACAGGCGCTGGCGCACTCAGCTCAGCAAATGCCATTTTAACTGCAAATTCATGAATGCGTAATTGTTGGGCTAATGAACCTGATGGTTTGAGTGTTGTAATAGAGGGACCCCCCACCTGGGCAATCACAATCACACACAGACGCACATTGCACACTAGCGCTACTCTTGTTTTTATTCATTAGACCTGTTTATCTTTGCTAGCAGGAGAATCAAACCCGCGTCTTTCTGAGATCCACAAAGCAGGCTTGGACTGCTAATTTAACGAGAGCCAGAAGCAGAAACACCTCCGGTAGCTATCACAAAAAGTGTTGAAATGTAACAAGCTGCGTTGCAGCAGCAGCTGAAACCGTATCGTTTACTCTGCCTTTTCTTTTCAGTGCTGCACCTGTCAAGATTCCTATTTCTGCACAGCACACGCACCACGATAATTAAGTCCCAGTGAATTTAGAAAACGTTTTTTGAAACAATGGGTCTTGGATTCAGGTGCAGCAGGTTTCATGGTGTCGAGCTGACCGGCCATTCTACCGGCAGAAATTGCGACTCTTGCAGGCAGATTTCATCAGCTGTCGCTAGTTAAAGAATCTACCTAACTTCAGCTCAATAATTGAAATCCTGTCTTTGGCTGACTCCTCTGTGTTTCCAGCCGACTGTTTCGAAGAAGGAGCCCCGTGAAAAGGAGAATCAGTTTGCTCTTAATGTTTACAATAATGACATCGTCCTGCAAAATGGAGGCTAAAAAGCTGCATCCTCCTTCCAAAAACTGCTGCTGTGCTGCAAATGCTCTACAAAGACTGACTAATCCTTTCACAATATTAATGCAATATAATATATGATTATATTCTCTTTGCGAAACCATATAGTTATAAAACATTTTAAGAAAATTATTATATTGATGATACCAAACAGACACACGTGTATAATTTATGTATTTTGAAAGTCATTGGTGCTTTTTATAAATGAAACATCACTGAACAATGAAAGATGAAAAACAAAACAAAAACTTTTCCAGGTGGTTGTGAATACTACAGCCCTGTATATAAACTACATTTAGTCATTCAGCTTTGTTGTTCTTGGTAGCAATCAGGGCTTTGATATGTAAACCTAAAGGGAAAATCCATCCATTCATTATCTTAACTGCTTTGTACCCACCAGTGTCACGGGGGTCTGCTGCAGCCTTTTTTCAGCGCTCACGATGTGAAGGCAGGGAATACACCCCGGACACATCGTCACACCACCATTCATTCTCACCAGGCAGTTTTCTTCAATTTCAGTCTCCAATCAGCCTAAACGTGCATGTTTTTGGGTGGAAGATGGGAGAAAAGCTCAGCACCCAGAGAAAAGGCCCCTCGGTCTGGCAGAGATTCGAATTACGGACCTTCTTGCTCTGGAGTGACTGCGCTGTGCACTGATTTACTTTGTCGCCCCTAAGAGGAACAAGCAATCAGAAAAAAAGGAAAAAAAAAGTAATTTTTACTATAATACTGACGTGATAGAGAAAAGCAGATTTGCTAATGCTGAACTAACCTGGAACCACAAGATAAAGAAAAAAAAAATGTGTGTCGGTCCATCATAAGAATAAAGCTGATGGGCTCTTTAACTTTGATTAAAATTCAAATTAGACATGCTAATGATTTCAGGTCAGTGCAGCCAAACACGGTTTCCTGCACTTTTGGAGAAAAGTAAAAGAAACTGAAATTTGGGATAATTTCAAAGCTTAGTCAGTATGAGATTCACTGTCATTTAACAGCAAATATTGCTTTCATCACATTTTTGGTGCTGAAGTGAAGCTGAAAAAGCCAAATCATTTAGAGGTGTTTGGTTGTAACTGAGGGAAGTTTCTCTGAAACTGAGAAGATGCATTCTTGGCAAGAACATGAAGTTCAGGCATTTCAATTAAAATAAAAACAGGGACTAAGTTAATTGCAGGAATTTGGAGAGAGAGAAAAAAACAACTCTACCAAATGTTGTTGGACTTGTTTATCTTTATGTTCATTACTCTGACGCCATATCGCCAGGCCCCTGGTGGGACTGGTACCTCGGGTTTGGATTGCTGAGTGTGCAAAATAGCCACCCAGTCATTAGCCTTAGCTGAGGGATTGAAGCACATTAACATACAGCCCTCGCAGCCGAGCTTGCATGAGTGACAGGGGTCATATCACCTGCGCATGTTTGTAATGGAGTTGGGAGAGGGTTAAACTCACTGCCATGATGGAAATTTCAAATGCCACCTAATTTAAAATCACAGAGAAATTAGCCTGAACACTGGTGTGGCTATTGATCATGCTGCCAGGTTCAGGACAAATGGGAGGAAGTCCAGAGCAGCTACACATAAATGTTTGCTATGAAAATCTAAAATTCATGTAATATAAATACATATATATATTTTTTTCCCTCTTTTTGATAATTTCTAGGTGACAAACTTATACAGTGAGTCATGATGTTGCCTCACAGCGATCCCCGGTTCAAACCCCAATCAGGGCAAATATCTTTCTGTGTGGAGTTTGTATGCTCTGCGTCGGTTTTCACCAAATACTCAGATTTCCTCCCCACAGTCCGAAAAACCTGCATGAGAGTGAATGCTGTGGTCGCCTGTACCTTCAGTCTATGGTCGCTGCATACACTCTCCAGCAGAGCCTCACATCATCACTGGCTACAGGGCTGGTAAAGTACTGGATGCATGGATGGATGCATTATTCCTAGATGTATCTTTTAAATTACCGCGTGCCACTTATTTGTTCGTCAAAAGCATAAAAGCAGTGAATATAAAAGGATCGTCTGTGTGCCTGTGTGTAAGAAAATCCATGTCCACCTTCTGCAGTCTCTGTGTTCAGCTGTGCGTTGTCCCTTCCTGGGGTTATTACATGGGCCTCCACCAGGCTTTGTTTGGCCTTCCACATGGCACCAGCAGGACCTAATGACTTTCATTATCAGATGGGGGGATTTAATTTGAGCTGCACCGCTGTCAGAGATGAGTAGCTCGATACAACGCCACGCGGGAGAAAATAAAAGAATGAGTAATTACTCTTTAGGGCTTTGCGTGGGGTGGGTTCGGCTGGTGGGTGACGAGGGTACACAGAGGGAACGAGCGGGGGAAGAGAGACGCCGAGCGTGGCTTATGAAAGAAATCAATAGTGAGTTGCCGCCGTCAGGTTATGAGATTTGAGTTGGGATCTGTTTCCTCATTGTGACCGGAGCAATGGTCCGCGTTATTATCCGCCAGTCCGCTAGACGGGCGGGCAAACAAAAGGGGGGGACCCGGGCGAGTGTGAGGAGCTGTTTGAGGGGACACGAGAGCGAGGCCAGATTAGTAATGTGTGATTAGGAAGCTATTCAGTTGCAGAATTACTGCCTTCTACCTCTCGACAAAAAAAAAACACAAACCCAGATGCAGCACAAAGCCAGCGAGACTGGCCCATTTCTGAAACACACTGGGAAAATGACAGAAGCGAGGAGTGGCGGAGGAGCGGATAAATATTCATCAGTTTCACATCAATTTCCCCAACAGGTTGATGCACAAAAGCTACGGCTGCATATATGAATCCTGTGCACGATGAAGCTAACGTCTTTTGATTGCGATAGACGCAGATAAGTGCAATTAATGTGTTTCTCGGGCAAAGCGGATGTTGTGACATTGTCTCTCACGACTCTCTCGCGGCTCACTTTTGGCAGCAGAGAGGTGACACCATAGCGCCAACCTTGATGAAGACAAGAAGCACGTGGTAAATGGAAATCTCTCCGAGGGGCGCCATTGCCAGCGCTTCTCCCTGCTCTTCCAAGCATTTGTAAATCTCCCATCTGTCTCAGCAGGTCCCTCCAATAGCAGGATGCTGCGGAGCATCAGTGTGCTAGCTTATGCTTATTAGCCAAGTGCGGGAAGCTGCCAAACAACATGGGATGAAGGAAGCTTAAAAATCTGCAGCTCGGTGTAGCACAGGCATGCAATGTGCTACACTTAAAGTCAAACTGAAATTATTATCATAATTTTGTTAGAAATCAGTGCCGCTTTGGTGTTGCGCCATGCTCTTTTTTTTAAACAGACATCAGTGTCCTCCGGGGGGTGTGGAAGTTCAGCCAAGAGACGGTGTAGGTGATTTAGATCTCTTGATAATTTAGAGCGCTGGGGTTATGAGGGTACGAGTGTTCACAGTCTGGGCTTTTGCCATCGCCAGCCTAATTTGGGTAATGTGGGATGAGTATAACACATAAGCAATTTAAAGTCATCCTCATGTAGAAAGATGGGAGGGCACCAAGCTAAACTCTTTACTTAAACTTGATGTGATGTTCACTATTTGGCTTTGAATGCTGTGATCAAATCTGGGATGCAGCCATTGTGAAATGTGGCTCAAAGTTACATCTTTCCTGATGCAGCAGATGCTGCAGTTATGCAGCAGTGCTTCTCTCTTTTTTATTTTTTTATTGGTTTTGGTTTATGTCATGTTTTTGCTGTAATTCAGAAATACATGGTGTTATGTTAAATACTATCTTCATCCTGTTCTCACCATCAAATTCTTAATTTTTAAAAGGTTTTTACTATACTCTACTCTATGTTGCTCAAAGAAACAAAAGTGAATGCAGTGGAAGAGAGTGGAAGGTAACACGACAGCACAAGAAGTCCTTCCAAATGTAGGAATCTTAAAGGAAGCTAACGTCACTTAGAGATGGGAAATCAAACACATGCACTTGGAAACGCGTCATGAAAATTGAGTAGTGCGTCTCCAGGCAACACCGGGTCTCGATTGTCATTCACTGCCTACGCAGACGACTGAAGCTCAGTCACTCAATGTCCACAAATACGTCCTAAAACATCAATTATGAACAGTATGGCAAGAATATTATTATTCTTGCTTATGGGTAATAATGCAGCTATTAGTCACCATATATTCCAGCAGTGTATCAAGGTACCAAGGTAATTTCCTGGTAAATATGCTTCCTGTGGTTTGCTGAATGCTGAAAACGAATGCATGTCAATCAGTACAAAGTTTTGGATCACCTTGCTGCAGGCTTTGTTTAGGGCCCTTTGTTAAAATTTAAAACTTCCAAACTGTGAGTTTCTCACGGTTCACACATGAGCACAGAGAAAAGTGAGAACGGAGCTGAAATATGTGAATTTTCGCCTTGAGGGGGCTCAGTGAAACGCCGCTTGCTCGCTTCCTCGCCTTCAGCTGGTCCGACACTTGTCACTCATCTTGATGAGCTGTCCGCATTGATACACATTTTGCCTGAGGCTGAGCAAACCAGTATGTGTAAATCCAGCACAGGCACAGCCAATACACTCAATGTGCAATTACATAAATCGAATTTCCCAAACCTGCAGACATGTAAAATAAAAGTACCACTCGCTAGTTTTTGGGGGACGTTGGGATTTTTAATGTTCACTTTTAAATAAATATAGTGATGTTTCCACATCTCCTCCTGCTCCAGTTCATGCAGTAATAGTTCATTGTTACAGCCAGCAGAGGGAAGCATTGCTATCTGTTTAACGACAGAGCAATTTGGAAGGGGGACTGTGTCGCACTGTCTATTACCTGCTACTGAGACAGTGGTTGGAGTGGGGGGTGGGGGGGGTGTCTGCATCAGGAGCTGCAGAGGAGAGAAAAGAGTGACAGGAGGGCGGATAACGGGAAGGTAGAGAGCGGAGCAACAGTGACAGACAGATGGGCAAGAGGGAGGAAACTTTAACATTGTAATTCACTGCAGATGTGACGGGAGTCAGAAGATTAAAATTGAAATGCCTGATTTAATTTGTGCTACATTCACAGTCGCTTTGCACTGTGTTTCATTATCGGAGTGTCATACTCCCGAACATGGAAGCTATCACCATCATCACCTTCCCTTCATATCAGCACATACGCTGCTGTTAAATCTAGCTTTTAATTATGAATTAAAAAAAAGTATATATATCTATACATATATACATATATATATAGAAAGATATATATACACAAATACACAGAAATTCACATATATACTGAAATTCAGAAAATGTACAGTAATTCTGCCTATGTCTACGTCAAACTCTATTTCGGTCTGCAATTTCTTTCTGCAATGTGTTGTTAAGAGAATAATAAATGACCTCTTTTTGTTTCCTCGTCAAATCTCATGTCCTTCGTTATTGAGTAGCACACAATTACGGACAATTTCTAGCTTTCAGAGGTCTCTCTGACCTGTACGCTGCCCTCCATACAGTATGTATCTCTATCATCTTCAGTGTCCATTCACAGTCTGTACAAAAGCATGAAATCACTCATATGATGAGTCCTTGAGAAGAGCAGGAGGCTGTGGTTAGTTGAACGTGGAAGTGATGTTTGGGTCATATAGGAGTCATGTAGGAGCGGTACTGTAGAGGGTGACACTGGGAGCTCACCACCTGAGTATGAAGACACTGTCTGTGTTTCCATTACAATTTCTCATAAAACAAAAGCGATATTTCTGAAATTTTGATGAAACAAAGTTGCTCCTTGCAGGTGTTTCCACTGAAAGGTGTTTTGCGAATGAGCAGTAACTCTTGTAAAGTCTAGTAAGTTCTCATTACTTTGAGGGAGACGGATGTCATCTTGCGTTTCCATGGTGTTGGGATAGTGATCTCAGCAGCTGCTACAGCTAGAATAGTTATTCTTTTGAACAGGAGACGGAGGCAACAAATGATTGCTCAAAGCCAAAGCCCTTATGTGTGGCAGTGGCCACGATGTCGTCCTCAACCGGTCACATGACCCTCCACATCGTCCTCTACATCATGAAAAACAACTCATGAAAAGCGTGAAAATGTTTAGTAATATTTGCGAGGTTCGTCGATATTTGCAAGGTTTATTTTTTCCTCGCCCCCGTCACGTCAGCATACTTGTGGGGTCCTGTCTAGTTTTGTTGGGTTCTGCTCGCGTACATATTGGTGGTTGTTTTGTTCATGTGAAGTGTCTTGAGATGACATTATGAACTGGCACTTTAAATGTAATTGAATTTGAAGATGAAGTCTAAAAACTTGCGTTGTCAGTCTGTTCAGCAAATTGGCCATATGCCTGAGTACCGCACATCAATGGAAAAAAAACATAGCACACGCGCATGTTCACACTTTAGTGTACCAGAGGAAAAAAAAAAGAAAAAAAAGTGGGCAACAAATTTCTGTGTCCTCTATTGAACCATGTACAGGCAGCATTTTTATTTTCAGCATCTGTGTAACCACAGTGGGTGGGAGAACACACGGATAATGAGCCGGTCTTGTATCTTAACTGAATGGATGCACTGCCGAGGCTCCAGTGACAACAAATCCAATAGGAGACAAAAGATAGAAAGTCTCTATCTATCTATCTATCTATCTATCTATCTATCTATCTATCTATCTATCTATCTATCTATCTATCTATCTATCTATCTATCTATCTATCTATCTATCTATCTATCTATCTATCTATCTATCTATCTATCTATCTATCTATCTATCTATCTATCTATCTATCTATCTATCTATCTATCTATCTATCTATCTACTATCTATCTATCTATCTATCTATCTATCTATCTATCTATCTATCTATCTATCTATCTGGAAACTGAAAATATCTTTCTTTTCTTTGTCCTTTTCTTTTACACTTTTTCTCACGGCATGTTTGAGTCTTGCTGCCGAGCCGAGGGTCACTGCAGACAACGCTGCCATGTGTAATACAAACACGGGAAAGTTGTCGTTCTCTGAACGCTGTGCAGTATAATATGACCTTGTTTGAGAGTTGTGTGTGAAGCGGAGATCAACAGTGCAAGAGGAGCAGCCCAGACTGCAGACTAGACATCACGTCAAACCTCCTTTTGACTTCTCCCTTTTTTTCCCCCCTCCGCTCCTTGTCTACTTATTTATTCCAATCTCAGAACACCATGTTCCCAGAGAATATTTCGCTTGAATATTTCACTACATGCTCTTTCTCCCACTCTCCCCACTCCCTCCCCCTCTCGCTCTCTGCGTGCACGTTGTAATACTTATTTATTTCAGGAATAATTTTTTGGCGAATTACCGCAAAATGGCTACAGCTGTAATCAGAGGATAAGTAGCAGCCGACATGGCAGGTGTTTGAGGGGAGATAAGGCGAGAGCCATTGTGAGACCGTGCCTCACTTCCATTTAAATGTTTTGGGGGTTTCGTCTTCCTTGTTTGATTTGTTACCTACGGCTTCCCTGTGAGCTGTCAGGAGGGAGAGAGTGAGAGTTTCGCCTTTATGTGCTGTCGTGTTTGTGCCATCCTTCAGATGTTACCGCTCAGATTTTGGACGTGCCTGCCTGATGGAACTCAGATGAGTTCAGGTCATTGACGAGGTTCATTATTACATAAATCACGTCTGTGCTCGCATGTATGTACAAAGGTGTGTCACAGCAACATGCCCACACAATTATATATATTTTATAAATGTCATCCACAATGAAGTGCACACACATACACACACACACACACACACACACACACACACACACACACACACACACACACACACACACACACACATACACGCACACACACACACACACACACACATACACGCACACACAGACCTCCTCGTCTCACAGGAGGCAGGTGTTAATTATATCACTGTGCTGTTTTTTCCCACAGAGTCCTCCAGAGAAGCTAAAGCCAGAACGTTCATGTTTGATTTTTGGCTCCAGCACTCACAGAGACAAAACTGTTTCCACCCTGCCCTTAGTTCTCTATTATTAAGCCAATAAAGAAGCATACAATGCTGTGTGAGTGTGCTAGGGATGGTGGTGGTGGTAGTGGTGGTGAGTGTTGGGGTGGGGTGGGGTGGGGTGGTTGCTCTGCTCAAGCTGCAACAGCACTGTAGTCTCATTTTTATTAGCTCCCAGGACACAATGGACGCCAAGAGAAAACATCAGACGCTGCTATGTCCTCCTCGCTTCCTTTCTTCTAAATTAAAGTGATATCTCATTGCTGTACAATAGACTGGCTGTCTAACAGCTGGGAAATGGAGAAGAATGATAGTGATGCCTGCCATCATTGAAAAGACGTGCCTGCTTTGTCTCGAGACATTTTTCGTGAGGAGGCGAACATGGGGATTTAGTGAGGCGGAGAGTTGTGAGTCCTGTGTTAATGTTACAGCTCAGAGGTTGAGGCATAGTAACCCAGCGTACCACTGTGGCCGCGAAGCCGTAGTATTGATTCACTCCTGTGTGCATGTGTGTATGTGTATATATATATATATATATATATATATATATATGTGTGTGTGTGTGTGTGTGTGTGTGTGTGTGTGTGTGTGTGTATATATGTGTGTGTGTGTGTGTGTGTGTGTGTGTCTCGGTCTCCGTCTGTGAAAAATGCAGTGATTTTGTAAAATTATACACTCTGAATTCAAACCCCGGCACATAACATAATGGAAACATCCATCCATCCATTATCTAACCCGCTTTGTACCCAGTAGTGTTGCAGGCGTCTAGTAGTGTCTAGAGTCACATTCAACCTTAATGAGTGTATTCGGACTGTGGGAGGAAACTCAAGTACCCTGAGAAAACCCATGCAAACACAGGAAGAACATACAAACACCGCACAGAAATTGCTTGGATTATGCACGGCAATGTAAAGTTTCTCCTCACCACCAACAGCAACAGATAACACTGAAGATAATTCCACTTGAAATAAAGCTGAAATGGACTGAATCTAAATAATTAATAGCTGGTCAGGTAATGAATGAAAAGCTGATCCTACTCCCTCAAAACCTTCACAAAAGAGTCTTTTCTTATCCTTTATACTACTGTTTTAAGCATAGTCACCTCCAAAAAGCTAATCTCAAACCCATAAGTCAGTGTCAACAAAACAATATGATCTCTGAGGGCCAATAAGACCACCTGAGTGTTTCTACCTCAATAAGTCTTTGACCAAGCCGCCGGATGTGTGGGAAAGAAGGCATAAACAAGGCTTCCTTGTGAAACGGCTTAAATTGGAATTTGTTGCTGCAGCAAAGCAACAACATGAAAATAAATCAAATTAAATCGACCACGACCTTTGTTTACTACATCAAAGCAAAAAGAAAGACAGGTTTGACAAAGACAGATGAGACGTCTGAAGAAAGAAAAAATCCAGTATCTCCCAAACCCTCTGTCGCAATTATCTGTAATTTGCTGCAGGCGGCTGAAGAGTGTAGTTTGTCATCCGATGTCTCTGATACAGTTTGAGCATGAGACTTAACCAAAACCTGAGTTGGAAATTATTTCCCAACGTACGTAATTTCCCAGCTGGCTTGTAGAGGAGCCTCATAAACATGGAGCACTGTACATGTCCTTTTCAACTTTCTGCCACAGAGCTGTGACCTTTGTGGAACATCTGATTGAGGATAAATGGTGTCTAAACACGGTTCTTGCAAAGTGCTAAAAGAGCGCTTGACAGTGCTGCTGCACTACAAACAAATCATGAGTGTCAGGGATGCTTGCCATGCAAATCTAGCACACCGCCACCACCCCTTTGTCTTCCCCTTGCTCCTTTTAATCCTCACACTTGTGAAGTCGGAGCTTGAAAAGACAAAGGTTTGTTTTTAGTTGGCAGGGCCTCCCGATCTGCCGCAGCTAATTGACACTCAGAAGATTTGTAAGTCAGAGCAGAGGCAAACATGTCATAAAACTTTCATGATCAAACAGTGTTGACTTTGCCGCCTGACAGTTAACTGTGACGACACAGCGTTGACGCTGCGAGGTGAGGCTCTGGTTCAAACTCTGCTCGTATAATTGCTGTTTACTGCTTCGTCTATGAGGCCGTGCTTCCGTTAAAGAGGATGGTTAGATGTGTGTGCACGCTGTGTACGTGCGTGTAGCGGTAATCCTCTGTATCCTCTGTAATCCTGTGTCTTTAAGATGGCTCTCCCTCAGCCAGAACTCCACAAGTACTTTAAGAGAAGTGTGTGCTCAGGTCTGCTCAGGTGTGTGTGTGTGTGTGTGAGTGTGTGAGTGTGTGAGTGTGTGTGTGGAGTAAGAGGGAGGGGTCCCTGCTGTACTAGCCCCAAAAAGTCATCTTCACTGACGCTGCAACTCCTGATGAAGGGAAGCCAGATTTTGTTCCACACCACTAGCCCCCTCGCTCACTTGTTCTACCTCTGGCTGTTCTCTTTTTCTCTCTCTCTCTGTCTCTTCATCTCTCTCTCTCTTTCTCTCTCTCTTTCCCTCACTCTCTCTGTCTCTCCCTCACTCTCTCAGCTCACCTGCCTCACCTCTCTTCTTTGGACTCCTCTCTGAAGAAGCTCATCTGAGAGTTCGTGCGAAACCAGATTCCCCCTTTTCAGTGGTTGGGGGATAAGTGGAGGGAACTCTTTTGAGGCTCTTTGATGCACAACTTTACATCTTCACAGAAAGTTACAGCATACTGCCTGTCTGGAGCTCTGCGAATAATTCTTCTGAGACTCATCTTTGGTGGAGAACTATCAAAGCGAGAGCCTTCAAAACAGACATTATTATGTGCTTCCTGTGTTGGATTTCACAGCTGCAAAAAATGCACAACCACAGGTGTAGATGGATACATGAGGACACATTCAGCGCAATATTCAAAAGAGTTGCATTTGTCCTCTCCAGGAAAACATGGAAGAATGGCTGGGCTTTTATATGTGGAGGGCTAAATCACGGATAACTGGACTTGGCTGTAGATACGTGAATGTATCACGTCTCATCCAAGAGGCTTCTTCATTTTGAACTGAGCAATGGCAGGCGCAGGTATACACCCCGCACAAGAAGAACAAAATGCATTCACCTTCCCTCAATTCAACCTGTCCTTGGATAATCACATCTACACAGGTGGAATGCAATGATTTTTCCATAACATTTTGCAGGCTGTTTAGAGTTTCATTGAAAAAATAAACCAGAAGGGAAAAGGAGGAGGGCATTGAAATAAGTTTTTAAAGCCAACAAAGGTAGAATATGTAATCGAGCCACTATTACATATCATTACAACTCACTTGAACTCAGCTCCAAATTTGCATTGCTGCAACCATTCATTCCAATGGTCTCGCATGAGAATGTAGGAGCCTACCTAGCACACATAGGGTAGAGGAAGAGTACAGTACATCACAGGCACACACACCAGCCATTTTCAATTCTTACTCGTCATGGACGAGTCTTGTATGAACCAAAACATGCATGTTTTTGGACTCTGAACTGGATCCCACACAGACATAGGGAGAACATGCAAAATAGCTTCCAGCGCAGTTAAAAAATGCAGGTTTGGGTTGACTGGAGGCTCTAAATTGCTCCAGTTGTGAGTGTGAGAGTGTGTGTCCTGTGATGGACTGACAACCTATCTAGGGTCTCCTCCCTGCCTTTGCTCTGTGTGTGCTGCAGAGGCACCAGCAACCCCTGAGACACCATGGGGTACTAAACAGGTACAATAATGGATAGACAAATGGAATTTTAAAGCATATTTTCTGTTATTGAAACTAAGATCAGTGATTGTAACTTTGAATGACTGACAGTTGAAATTTCCTGGGAAAGTTATTTATGCTTGTCCGGGATTGGTACAAAGTTATGCCCTTTTGCATTGGTGTCCTTTTTCAACACCACAGTACATTCGAACATGAAATAGACACAAAAACAAACACTCATAGACACCCACCCACACACACACACAGACAGACACACACAGTGAGCCGAGCTGCATGGGGCTCGGCAGCAACAGAGCTCGACAGCACAGGAATGTTTCTAATTGGAAAGCCTGCATCCAGAATCCTAATGATCCCGGAAGCCTTTTAACATCCGCTTGATATTCATAGTGTCTCTCCGTAGGTGTTACCCAAGCTGGGTTTCAAAACATCTCTCTTCGTCTTTCAAGAAATTATTGTCATTTGACGGATATTATTCCGTGAAAATCACAGAGGAGACATAAGAGTCCACCTGTCTATATCTGCAGATGAGAAATGTATTAGTGTACCATATCTGAAGGTTCAGTAAATGAAATGTGGGAGCTTTGGAGTTCTGTGATACAGTTTCAGCTTTTCTCTCATATTAAAAGCCCAATCAATCGGGTACAACACCCAGATAACAGTGTGCTCTTTATCACAATGCCTTTCATTTACCCTCCACTGTCTCCTTGCCAGGAGAAGTTCTCCACACTTTTTCCTCTGATGGTTTCTTTAGACATTCAAAGATGTTTCTTAAAATCTTTGATCCTCATGACTTGGCTTGACCCCATGCCATCCACATACACACAATAGTACACAATTTTTATTGCTATTTGAAAGTGTTTTGTTTTTACAAAGGATTTTGTATTATTTGTCAGAAGCTTTTGTTTGGGCTTGGGGAATTCGGGAGGGAAACTACTGTATCTCCAAGGGGTATTAGAGTTGTAGTAAAAGGGACTTGCTTGTTGTAGGTCCTTGAAGATGTTTCATTAGTTCTGTCTGTAGTTAAAAGAGTTACCTGGAGGTTTGAAACATCCTGGGAGGGTAGGATGGCATTGTATTTTGGTGATAGATGGTGTTAAGCGATGGTCTCTCTATCTCTATCTTTAAATTTCTCACTTCTGGTTGACTTGGCAACACATGTGACGTTGGTAACAGCACGAAAACTTACATAGACCTTATCTATTCCTGGCTCACAGGTGTAATCTTGGCATCTGCATGTATCTCTATACTATCTTTATTCCAAAATGGTTTTCATTACATCTTTCACATCAGCGCCTTTTAAAGGTAAACGTGAGTGCGTCGAGGCGGAGGCAGTGGGAACACGCTAACCCTCTCCTGATCTGGTCTTCGTCAATGAGGAAACAGGTGTGCTGTGACAGGGAGGAAAAGAAGAGGATGTAACAGTAAATTTACAAGAGAATGAGAGAAATCACTCAGGTTTGATTTGCCGGGAAGCCTGTACACCTGTCGAGTGTGGGCAATTAACTGTCTATTAGAAGCGGTTGTTTGGCCATCTGTCCATAAACGCAGCATCTCCCTTATTATTAGAGGAGACAGTGTAGCAACAGAACGAAGCAATTTTACAAGCGTGCACGTGCGCACACACACACACACTCACACACACATACATAGAATTTCCTGTTCTGTCTGACCTCAGCAGGAGTGACAGTTTAACTGGCATAGATGTTGGTTTAACACACGCAGGGGATGTTGCGGGCGGCTGGGGGGATGAGTGAGGCAAGGCAGGATGGGAGGATGGGATACCGGGGTCAGCCCTGCCTCCTCTCCAGTTAATTGGCCTAGCTTGTAGCGTGCGCTTGACAGATTGAATTATCAAGCTGCCTCCACGGTCTGCAATCCCCCCGCGGTATATCCTGGTTGACTATTAATGACCAGTTCCAGCAGCCTCCTCTGTTCTGCCTGCTCTGCGACTCTTCTCTCTGTTCCTGCTCTCGCTCCCCCTCACACCCTCCTCCTCCTCCTCCACCTCCTCCACCACCACCACCACCACCACTCCGAGATTTAAAACCCAGAGCAGAGAATTTCTCGCCGTCTGTCTGTCTCCATCCATGCTGCTGGATGCCCTTTGGTCTTTCAAATTCGGTTTTCTCAAAGCAAAAAAGAAACAAAACAAAAAAAAAATATATATATATATATATGAGACCAAACTTTTTAAAGGCGAAAGTCGAACTTCCTTTTTTGTGTTTTACAACTGGAAAGTGTAATTGTCTCTATACAGCTGCCTGCCTGCATCCTGCTTTTCAGATGGCAGAATTGATGGGGAGGTATGGCCAGAGCGATGGACCAGATAATGATAAACAGTAGAAACGGGTTGAATTCCTCTCACTCTGCATTTCATCGAGGAGGCCATCCTTGTGCAGAATCAGGCACAGTGAAAAAGAAATGTCAGAACAAAGTTTCAGTATTGAGTTTGTTATAGTCTATGTCCTTAAGGCTTCTACTAGAAACTTCAACTTTGGTCTGCCTTCAACTATGGTCAATTTCAGTGGATTTCCGTGGATTTCCTGCCCTGTCACTTACTCAGTTTGCTTAATTACTTTATATTTTTCATCCATAATATTAATACTCTTTGGTCACAACGGTAAGTGAAAAACATGATTAAAAACAGGATTCATGTGCAAATAAACTGCGTTGTTTCAATGCCAACAGCTTTTATGAGCAGTTCTGGAGCTCTATACAATCATCCTTCTTGATTGTGGATGACTGAGTCATTCTCGAATGTTCTCTTCCCAAGCAATCATAATCCCATCACCCAGTCCCAGTGAAACTGTTTACCTGTTCAATGATATTTAATCATTTTCCAAAGTATCTCAAGCTCTTCTCACACTCATCAATTACCTTACCCACTTTAAACTTTTACAGTGTCTGCAATGCACATAAGGTGATGGCAGGGAACAGAACCTGTGCAGATCGTCAGTCCACCACTGAGTATTCAAAATTCACTCTCACAACTAGGTTTCCAAGTGACCTAAATATGGATGGCAGGAGGAAACTAGAGTACCTAGATGAAACCCGGACAGAACATGCAAACTTCACTCCGCTACAAAAAAACTGGGCGTTAAAGCCACTATGCAGACTTGGACGGAATAGCCCCCAAAAAAATAGAAATTATTTACAAGAAAAGAATTGAGTGAAGCATGCAAAAGTCTTTCAAAAGTTTGAACAAAACTGAAAATACATAGACAGAGTTCAGAAGACCCAAAATCCATAAATCGGAAAACATCAGAAAGTCTGAATGCACAAAGAACTCATTCACAAATGCAGTGTACTGGCATTAACTGAATGAAAGAGCTGGTCATGTACTGAAGCTGCACATGGCAACAGAGCCATTCATTGACCTATGTTGACCTCAAATAGTTAATCACCAAAGACGTTGCAGTACACATGCCAGGCCAGAAGTCGGCAGTGGTGATTTTGTGATGAACTAAAAATGAAAATTACACATAGAGAGACACTTCCCTTCTTGACGTGGCAACTTCAGTGGCATGTCCATTTTTCATGTCCCATCTACGTAGAGACAGAGAGGTATGTGCTTTCAAATCATCACACACTGGTTTGTTCTTACTGCTCAGATCAGCCACAGCAGGGCATTCCATCATTGTAGCTAACAAACACATTTGGTGCAATGGCATATACACATTTGTAACTTACAGAACAAGATCAGGCTTACGTTTACCTATTGGACGGAAACATTGCCTACCTACCAGTGAATGATGCTGTTGCCTTTATGTTGAATGAGTAAAGAAGCAATATTTCTGCAGAATTATCTTCTCATATTTTATCATCGAAAATCCACGAGCAGCAGTTCATATTCTTTCTATAGTGTTGTGTTGTAAATGACCATTGGGGTGATTTTCTCTTGGCAGAACAAGACTTTTATTTATCAGATTTTTATCTTTGGCTCTTTATTATGATGATGATTTTCTGTGGCAGTAATTGAGGGTTGTTTGTTAAATGATTCAGGTCCAGGTCTGTTTTCTTTGTTAAGACATCAGGAGATACTTTTGACTCATTTTGACTAATCAGGAGTTTATTTCCTCTGTGGCTACGAAACATATCAGACAAGCCATCACCATCTCCTTCTGGAGTGACTAACTCGCCTAAACAAGCCAAACCACACGTCTCTGTGGGGGCTACGCTTGCATTTATCCTCCCTCCACTCAAGTACAATTTCTTCTGTTGTCAACACATTGTTATTGACTGCATTTCAACCCGCACACAAGGCCAGTTTCCATAAAACAAATATCTTTTCATACATGAGCCAAGACAGGCTATTGATCCTCTTGCAGGGTTTTCTTTCTATAGAGAACAATGACAAATAAAAACCAAATCACTTTTTCTTAGATCTGAGAATCAGCGACATCCACCCTGCTGATATGAAGTAAAAGCACTATAGGTCTTAAAGGAACTTGCTGTAAAATAAACTTTAATTGCGTATGTCATTTTGTGGTAAGTAGTCAGCTCTCTTGGGGGTTGCTGGCATTTTGGGGAGGTCCCGGCTGAATTAAGGATGGATTAAAGGCCTTTCAGTGAGCAGTTTCCATGTTGTTTGCATGTTTAGGTCAACTGGAGACTCTGTGTGAGTGTAAGAGTGTTTGACGAAGGACTGGCAACCTGTTGACAGGTCTGCAACCTGAGTGTATTCTCTGCCTTTCTCCTATACACAATGGAGGGTACCAGCAGACCTCTCCGACACTATTTGGCTCAAAGCCGGTAAGATAATGGATGAATGGATGAATGGAAGTGTCCAAAGAATAAACCAAAGAATGAAACCCTCATGTTACTTGACTGGATTTCAGTACATTTCAGTGCACATTTTCTGTGTTGCAGACAGCCTGCACAAAATGACCAGACTCTCAAGGTGAAGAGTTTTCACACAGCTCACCCTGGCAATTAAATACAAAAAGGTTCAGCTTTTTACAGCCTGTCCGAGCTCCACTTGAGTGAAGGGAAATGTAGATGCTTTTTTGTCCAGACTGGCACATTTCTTAGTCTGAAACTGAGGCTGTTATAATGGTGATGATGGTGCCACCACCCGCTGTGGCTAAACCCAGGCTGCCTGCTGGCTTCCTGACAACCCCAGCATTACTGTGTAATCAGTGCTTACCATCACTTGCTGCATGCAGATACACAGAGACAACACACATGCGCACAGACACACCCGCAGTTCCCAATGTAAGCACAAATGCATCTATCTGAAGTGACGCTACTGCCACACACACATGCACACATATGGTCAAATGCACCGACAAAAATGACGCTACGTGCCTCCTACTTCATAGGAATGAGCACATATCGCTCTCTGTTTCTCTCACACACACACACACTCACAGCTTGTGTGTGGGCCATTGTGAGTGACAGTGAGTAGTAACGGCAGTTATCTGTGTATGTGCTGCGGTTGGTGTGTGTCGTCTGAAAATGCCAACTGTGGGTGTCTTACTTGAAGATAAGATATTGAGAGATGTGAAGGCAAGGCTTTGCAGACCAACTTTGGTACACACTTAGTGTGTCAAGATAAGTGTGTGGGTGTGTGTGCATGTGTGTATTGCGGTAACTGAAAAGAGAAGAAAGTAAAGAGAGAGAAAAATGCAGGAGGAGATGGAGAGAACCCCATTCCAATTATCTCTGGAGGCCTATCCCTGTGACAAATGTCAGATAAGACTCACAGTGATAAAACCCACCTGACCCTCGGGACTTCTGACCCCTCACAGACTTGGTTGCACTAAGACTCTTGTTATGTCCTCTCCTGATAGGCCGCCGAGTCCTGAGGGGAAATAGGATTTCTTTCTTACCTGAATTAATTTGAAAAAAATAAAGCTTTTCCTTTTGGGACCTCTTTCCGTGGTTGACTCTGTGTTTTTGTAGGTGAGGGCAAGACACCTGCTGTAGGAAAACCTCCAACCTGTGGAGCTCACATCGAGTGATGCTCATGCAAATTTCACTCCGATTTGCTGAAGAGGCAGATAGTTAGGCAGTCTGTATCCGGGTCAGCTCACTGATCGCATTTCCTGACAAACAGAGGTCAGAGCTGAAGTTTTCTTGGCAGTAGAACTTGTGGTAGATGGAGTCTCTGATGGGTAAGTGAAAGAAGAAATGATTGATATCAAATAATTCAAGAAGTACAGACTTGCCAAAATATTTTACAAGGCCACCATTGAAATTCAGTTGTGGGGAAAAAAAGAAAAATGGTCTTTCTACTCTCCTCTAAATAATTAATGCAGTATGAGTCACTAAAAAAAACATTTGAGGCAAGTAAAAAGCAGTGGAATGAAATAAAAGGAGAAGGATTGCATGCAGAGCAAGCAGAATGCCGTCTGATATCTTAATGAAATCCAACTTTAATTAGGTTTTCTTGCAAACTAATGTGAACTGGATGGAATTTCAAGAGCATGTTTAATTAAAACAGGTACATTCACCTCAGTGCATGAGCAGTTTATTGACTGACCATGCAAGGTGGCTTTGCACAGCCTTGCTGCACCTTCCTTTATATGCACACATACATATATATACACACACACACACACACACACGCACACACACACACACACACACACACACACACACACACATATACTGTATATTCTACATGTTCAGTTTGAAAGATCTATTACACGCTGCCCTTTATTTGCTTGACAGCTCAGCGGTTTAATGTTGACTGGCTGTGACTTCACTTGAAAATGAAAAATACAACTGTGTGTCATTTCTGCATTGTTGTGTTTTGCAGTAATACAAGTGGCTGAAGGACAAGTAGTTGTTGCACTCAACTGTCTGACAGTGACACCAGACTTTCCGTTTTGTCACATCTTCACAATGCAAAGTAACAGTTTACCCAGTCAACACCCAAATGTCTTCTCTAGAGTAAGTATATGTGGCTAATCAGCATGTTCTAGATTTATAACTTAAGTTAGACCAAGATTGACAGGACCAAAAAATATAGGGAGCGCTTCAGCTAGTCTGTCAGTCACTGGTGAAGCTGGCGGCTCTGTCCTACTGAGGTTTCGCTGGCAGTTCAGTGTTACAGTGGTGTTCGATGCTCGCTGCATTTTCTGAAGCATTTAAGCTGTCCATGACTGTACGTAGGCGTCCCGCTCTTCTGTGACCCATTCCTAACAGATAGCTGAGACAGGCTGTCCCATCAGTGTTTGCGCTGCTAAATTCCTGGCAAGCTCAGCAAATGTAGAGACACAATGAGAAAAAAACAAAATTAACACAAAAGATGATGAACCAGTGGCGAAAAATGAAAACGTGCTGTTAATGGGAATTCTTTCATGTGTCCATCAGAAGATCATGGAGATTTGTTCCTTTGTCATTCAAAGACAAAGAAAAACATGAGAAACTTATTGTCTGTACAGTGATAGAGGCTTCACAGCTGTCAACGTATTTTCTTTGAAACTGATGAAAAACTGGTTTTGGACTTCCCAGATGGAGAGCCTGGTTTATGCACATCATCTCTTTAACCTACGAATGACAGACTTGGATGCTGAAGTGTGTGCATCCAAGAGGTTTAGGACCCCTCGACTCTCGGTCGACCGCTTGTTCTGGTCTTTTTCATGGAGCACTGCTCAGAAGTGGATGAGGAACCACATGCGGTTTTGCTGAGAAGTCAGTGATTTCCACAGAGGGTAGAGGCATATTAACTCAACTACAACATGTTGTGATAAAGTGAACACTGCTAAGAGCCTCACGTGTCCTTTGATATTCTGAAATATTATCAGGCTGTTCATTCCTTCTCCAGCTTTACGATGAGTTTGAAGAAGCTCCCCAATCTGGATCGGATATCTTGTTGTTGGTTCCCGCATTATCTACCAAATGTTGCTTGTGGGTGAAATGGTGAATTGATGGATGGTGCTGTGGCCTCACTGCAGGAATATCTGCAGTTCACGTTTGATGCCTCTACAGCTTCCTCCCTTTTTGTTTCTTCCCACATATATCACTCTTCATGAAACACTCCTACCTCTGTCTGTATTATTGGAGGAGAAACCAAACAGAAGTGAGTCTGCACTGTGTAAACATGCTGCGTTACTCTCCTGACTCAGAGATGCCTCTGGATATGTTACACACTGTCGTAGCTCTGGATTGAAAAGACATAGGAGGGGATGTTTGTCTGAATATATTTTGCTGAAAGAAAGATTGCTCCCTCGATTAGTTATTTGATTAAAAAAAAGCTACATTTTATTACCGTCTTCATTTCATCAAAACATAATTCATCATCAGCTTGTGCTGTGCTCTTTAAAGATTGTGGCAAACACTTCACTTCAATACAAATTACAAAAACTTAATTGAAGCTGCAGGAAGCAGTATGGGGCCCTCATGTCTATCTCCACTGCAGGGTGTGCACCCAGCCCAGACTTTGATAATGTTGCTCTAACAGGCTGATGTTGATCGTCTGATATTCTTCATAGATATATGTCCATATGCGTGTGTGTGTGTGTTTGTGTGTGTGTTTGTGTGTGTGTGTTTGTGTGTGTGTGTGTGTGTGTGTGTGTGTGTGTGTGTGTGTGTGTGTTTTTTCACATTTTGACCCTTTCATGTTTATAGCATGTCTCCCTCTCCGTCTCCCTCACAACACCTGCGGTAATAAAGCGGATAAGATAATGGATGGATGGACAAATTCATCCTCTCTCTCTCTCTCTCTCTCGCTGTGCATGTTTCTATCTGTTTTTGCTCTAGTTTCTCACTGCTCTGTGTGTATACCAACCCGTTCTCATCCCAACGCGTCAAATACCGACTATTTGTCACGCCCCTAAGCGTTGCATATGGACGCCAAGGGTACCCTTCCGCGTCTGTTTATTGACGCTCCGGGTTTTCCATTCACTCTCATGCAAACCCCAGCTCGGCAGGACGGGACGCTGAGAGCAGAGGCTCCAGCCAAAGCCCCTAAACGTCAAATAGAAACGCGGAGGGTAGAAATCCGCGTCCGGATTTGACGCTGCGAGTTCTGCATTGACTCTCATGCAGACCCCGGCTCGGCAGGACGGGACGCTGAGAGCAGAGGCTCCAGCCAAAGCCCCTAAACGTCAAATAGAAACGCGGAGGGTAGAAATCCGCGTCCGGATTTGACGCTGCGAGTTCTGCATTGACTCTCATGCAGACCCCGGCTCGGCAGGACGGGACGCTGAGAGCAGAGGCTCCAGCCAAAGCCCCTAAACGTCAAATAGAACCGCGGAGGGTAGAAATCCGCGTCCGGATTTGACGCTGCGAGTTCTGCATTGACTCTCATGCAGACCCCGGCTCGGCAGGACGGGACGCTGAGAGCAGAGGCTCCAGCCGTCCATTCACTCCCATAATAACCCGGTCACGCGAAGCATGACGCCGCTTACTACTGTCTCATTGAAGAACCGAGTATCCTCTGCCCGGAAGTGTTTTTCTCACTATTTTCTCACTATTTGTACACTTTGTCCCGAGAATATATCCACTGACACGTTAAACAAGGCCAAAATGTGAGATACCTGGCTAAATAACTACGTAAATAATGTGAATTTATACTAAAACAACAATGATAACAGTGGATAAATTGGATTTCAACAGACTGTTTACATTTACTTTGGACCCGCCCCCCTCACGTGTGCGGCGTGTTACCATGGAAACGAAAGGGTTGTTTCGCTTCGCATTTGTGCCGACATAATTCGCTTCCTTATAGTCTCCTTTTATTCCTTCAGTGAGTGGATATGATCTTTTGTTTGTTAGTTCTTACAAATAAACAAAAAAGCACAGGAAGTGGTTTTCAAACGTTGCTGAAGCAATTTTGACTTTGAATGCACCCTCTTCAGTCTGCGACACAAAGTGAGTGTTTACTATTTGCAGACTGAGGCAGGAATCGAAACTAAACTAATGAAGCGTCCGAGGTGTAGGGTTTCTTGAACTGCTCTTATGACTGCCAAAAACTCAGGAACCGAGACTATTGGAGAGGTAACCCCACAACTGTTTATTATGGTTTACTACGTTTTCACTCTGACACAACTCCAACTCCCAGCAGCCACCACGCCGCACTTTTTCATGACGTCATAGCCGCGCCGCACATGATAAGCTGGCTATGCAGTGTCTACTAGTTCTACACTAGTTCTAATAAATGTAAATGTTTATGATTCATAATGTACTGTGTCACATTAAATAAATATATATGTTGTAGTTATATATATTTCTTAGAAAGAGGTTTTCTGAACCCCCTGAAGCCTTAACCAAAAATGAACTACATTGCAATACACACTCATGTGCTCCGCCATTTTGTTTGTAGTCCTAATGTGTCTGAGTCAAAAGGGAGGAGGGGAGAGAAAAATACCTTCCCCTTGGAATTTCCTTCTGGTTTTTGTTTATGTTACTTGTCAGAAGGTCTTGTATTAGGATCTGCTGCCTCCAAGTTAATAGCACCTTCCTAGAGCAACTTTGCGTCCCCAAGGGCCCCCAAGGGTCTATGGAGGCAGGGCTCGGAGGATCTGTTCCAGGTCCGCTATGGGGTCTGCAGACTGAGTTTCAGGCCATTTGGTGTATTTTTGAGACCGTGGCAAGTCCTCAAAGGTGGGAAATGGCGAACGTTCAAAGCCCCGCCCTTTGAAAAGTATGGCTCCAATCAGGACCAAACCAACACATATCATCTTGTCCAGGGGCCCCCTACAACATACTAAAATGTCAGATTCACAGCACCTTTAGAAAGAGATCTCCTCCAGATTGGCCTTCAGAATCTGATGGTCTAGTTTGCTATAGCTTTTAGACCCTCTCATTGTTCAATCAGGGACTCCACCTCAACACTTTGAGCTAAATGGCTCAAATTTTACTATGTTCAATAGTAGGTCAAGAGCATCCATCGTGCTGAGTTTCAGGCTCCTACTACCTCAGAAAGTGTCTGAGAGGGCCATACACAATTGAAGGACATGCCAAGGGTGACATGACAGCACCCCTCCAGCAGATGGCGCTCCATGTGACTGCCCATAACACTTATGGCAAGAACCAGCCCTCCATAGATTTTTTGAGCAATGAGGATGACATTTTAGAATGTTTATGGGGAAGTCAGAAGCAACACCGTTCAAGCAGGCCCCAAAATCTATAATAAGCTTCCAAGGTTCCTGACCACAATTTCTTCTTCTCATCAATCTTTCAATCTTCTCATCAGAGCTCAGAGATTCTCATATACCAAGTCAATATTCAAAGAAATATGTATAAACATGACATATTTCTGTCTCTCTCTGTCTGTCTCTCTCTGTGAGACGGAGAACGACCAAATAATAATAATAATAATAATCATAATCAATAATTTAATCCAGTCACTGCTGACAATGTGGATTGCACACAATTCTCTATTTGCATATTTCACTTTCAGTAGCTGCAATTAATTCGGTGACTTTTGTAGGTCTCATGGCATAGACTTTAGATGATAAAAAATCAAATAAAAATAATGTTTAGAAATTCCATTACAGTTTGAAAATTAAATGCATTTTAATTGACGTTTACTTTACAATAATTTAAAGTCTGTATACATTTTTTTGGGGAAACCCTGACGAGACTACCTGAAGCAACGCCGTCCTTTCGTTTCCATGGTAACACGCCGCACACGTGAGGGGGGCGGGTCCAAAGTAAATGTAAACAGTCTGTTGAAATCCAATTTATCCACTGTTATCATTGTTGTTTTAGTATAAATTCACATTATTTACGTAGTTATTTAGCCAGGTATCTCACATTTTGGCCTTGTTTAACGTGTCAGTGGATATATTCTCGGGACAAAGTGTACAAATAGTGAGAAAATAGTGAGAAAAACACTTCCGGGCAGAGGATACTCGGTTCTTCAATGAGACAGTAGTAAGCGGCGTCATGCTTCGCGTGACCGGGTTATTATGGGAGTGAATGGACGGCTGGAGCCTCTGCTCTCAGCGTCCCGTCCTGCCGAGCCGGGGTCTGCATGAGAGTCAATGCAGAACTCGCAGCGTCAAATCCGGACGCGGATTTCTACCCTCCGCGGTTCTATTTGACGTTTAGGGGCTTTGGCTGGAGCCTCTGCTCTCAGCGTCCCGTCCTGCCGAGCCGGGGTCTGCATGAGAGTCAATGCAGAACTCGCAGCGTCAAATCCGGACGCGGATTTCTACCCTCCGCGGTTCTATTTGACGTTTAGGGGCTTTGGCTGGAGCCTCTGCTCTCAGCGTCCCGTCCTGCCGAGCCGGGGTCTGCATGAGAGTCAATGCAGAACTCGCAGCGTCAAATCCGGACGCGGATTTCTACCCTCCGCGGTTCTATTTGACGTTTAGGGGCTTTGGCTGGAGCCTCTGCTCTCAGCGTCCCGTCCTGCCGAGCCGGGGTCTGCATGAGAGTCAATGCAGAACTCGCAGCGTCAAATCCGGACGCGGATTTCTACCCTCCGCGTTTCTATTTGACGTTTAGGGGCTTTGGCTGGAGCCTCTGCTCTCAGCGTCCCGTCCTGCCGAGCTGGGGTTTGCATGAGAGTGAATGGAAAACCCGGAGCGTCAATAAACAGACGCGGAAGGGTACCCTTGGCGTCCATATGCAACGCTTAGGGGCGTGACAAATAGTCGGTATTTGACGCGTTGGGATGAGAACGGGTTGTGTATACAGTGTTTGTGTGTGTGTGTGTGTGAGAGAGAGAGAGACAGCAAGATAGATAGAGAGAGGCAGAGGGAGAGAGACAGAGACGGAGAGAGTGAATTAATTAATTAATTAATCTGCAAAGGTACAAAAGTGGTCAGTTCTGTAGCCTCATAGCAAGATTTTATAACTATCCACAAATGTATTAAACCACAGACGTGATCGAAATCAACAGATTTTAATATGATGATCCCACAAACATTATATGTTTTCCACTGTTTACTACTAACATAACACACAATTTCCCACATATGTAATAACTATTCCATTTGCCGGGATTTATTATGTTTGTGGGGAAGTGAAAATCTTCAACTTTTAATATTGTAATGAGATGCATATGCCTGAAGAGTTTATAACGCCCTCACTACACGAGGCCATTATAAAGTCTGTGGGTGATATCCGGTATCAAACATCTGTCTCTGAGTAGCGGTTGCACGGGCAGATGTCTGTGCCAAACTTCATGGGCTTCCATGCATGGCAAGGAGGTGTAAAACGGTTTGATAGTAAATAATAAATAATGCTAATCATTCTGAAAATAATAGGGCATCACAAAATGATGTTGGCAGCTTTGCGCCCACATGTGCTCAAGCTCTAGTTATTTAGTTTGCAGCTCAGAGTTAAAGGGAAACTTATCTAATATATATTTGATCAGACATCCCCCAAAGTGCTGTTGTGAAGAAATAAAGGATTCACTTTAGACTGTCCCTGAATGAGATTTAATATATAAGGCATGAATTAAATATATAAGGCATGCAATATCCATAGATTGGTAGATTCCTGACTGTTTTGATGGTCAAACCTTTGATTGGTGTTTCAAAATGTTAATACAATTTAAAAACCACCATCTAGCTAACTTTTAATTGTTAATTAATCCTTATTAATCTTTATCAGGCCTTAGCATTAAATCTTTTTGAGGACTTTAAAACAGGGGCTACAGCAATCCATCACAAAGTGGAAAAGCCACATATAAAGGAGACAATGTCATTTCTTGGAAGACATTTACAGCAGACGGTGTGACATGATTTTAATTGATTAGCTGATTATTTGTTGCAGTCCTTCTGCAAGTTTGACGTGTGAGCGTGCCTGCACACACACACATGGATCCAGCCACAGACACTTTTAAAGTAGGACAGGAGACCACAAGGCCTCCTTTCTTATTATCCCAGCAGTTCCCAGGCCCAGCAATTGTGTACAGAACACCCATGGGACCCTATTACCAGTGACACCACCAGACTCTACAACCCCGCAGCAAGACACAGTGAGAGAGAGAGAGAGAGAGAGAGAGAGAGAGGGGGGAAGAGAGGGAGTGGTACAGAGAAAGACAAGACAGAGACAAAACACAAAGTAGAACGAAGGAGAAAAGTGGCCATGGGGTAGAAAGACTGTGTGACAAAAAGGAAGGGAAATGAGGAAAAGAAGCTGGTTGAAGAAGTGGCAAAAAGAGAAAGAACAGAGGATGAGTAATGGAAGGAGGTCAGAAAAAAAAACACACAAGTGAAATGGTTTTGGAGAAAGTGATTCCTTCTGCTCAGGAATCATTTCAGAGGTTACTGTTTTGGTAAATGACTCGAATTCGCCTTTAAGCCTCCTGAAATGACGCCCTATTCCCTAAATGTGGAGCTAATTGCAGCGTTGCGGCTGGGAACTAGTCTCTTCTTTTCTTAGCTTTTCTAAAGCCATCTCCATGTCATTAAATGGATGGCTGAGACCTCTCGCGTGCCTTAATTGATGATAATTCTGATATTTTCTGCTATTCATCCCAATTTCCACACAGATCAGTCTGCTGTAATTACAGTATTTCTTTCCATTCCTTTCAATGTCCTATAATTGGCTTTTTGACACTCAGAGGCTCCATAGCATGAGTGTGTGTGTGTATGTGTGTGTGTGTGTGTGTGTGTGTGTCTGTCTGTCTGTGGCTGCCGTACCAAGTCTATTAGCATGTAGTGTATATTATCATATTATATAAGCTTTGTGTGTCCCTAGGTTTTTTTTGTTTGTGTGTTTGTGTGTTTGTTTGTTTGTGTATGTGTGTGTGTGTGTATGTGTGTGTGTTAAAACCAGTAGGAGTTTTTCCTCTTCATAATTGTGTACAGTTGTTGAGACAGTCATTACTGTGACAGATGAGCTGGAGCTTGTCGTACTTTCTCTCTTCCCTCAACAGGCAGATGTCTCCTCTTGATCTCCGTCTGTTGCCTTTTGTCTCGCAGCGCAGAGCGTTTGGCGGGATATTTTCCGAGTCAATTAGCTAACGAGCAGCTAACGAGGAGATAAGGCCAATTAAGATAATAGTGATTGTGATGATGGTAATTATGACAATGAGATTGGTGAGCCACCAGGTCAGCTTTAGGGAGAGGCAACGTAGACATGGAGGAGAAGAGAAAAAAAATCGGCACCTCCTCCTTTAGAAAGAACTTGTATAATTACAGTGGCATGCAATTAAGAGGAGACACCAAACATCTTTTTGTGTTTGAAGAGCTTCTGCTGTTCCTGTTAACTAGCACATCCACTGTGATGAGAACGAGTGGCGAGGCTGTTTCACGTGGTGCCGAAAACAAAGCCGAGCAATTAGCCTGAAACTGTGTGCAAACAAAATGCACACCGCTGAAACTAATCAGTCACGTGGAGATTTTGTCAAGTCAGTTCCTCTGGAGGAAAATAAGTTTGTCGATCTGTGTTCTCATGTTTTCAAGACCGATGCTCCATGGAGGGGTTAGTCTGGGTTTTAAGAACTTGTTAATGGAAGTGCTGAAGCACCCCGGGAGAGGCTAGAAGGACTGTAAGTTTGTGTGTGTGTGTTTGTGTGTGTGTGTGTGTGTGTGTGTGTGTGTACGTGTAAATGTGTTTGTGTGTGCTTGAGGGCATTGAATGTGCTCTCCCCAGAGGGAAGCAAATATAAACGATTGTTTCTCTCCTGCCACACGTGCACAAACACATACGCACAACGATATAAAGAGCTGCGACTAGTAAAAAGGAACCTCTCTTTCAGATAACATATTCAACACACAAAATGTTTTATTGTCTGCCTTTAAGTCGACTGCTTTTAGCAGACAGCGACAACAATACACTTACACTCAACACTCATGCACTGATCTGTAATGCCATAACTCCCTGCCTCACCCCTACACAAGAAGACAATGTCTCAGGTTAGAAATTGGATGGATGCTCATTCTGGTGTGAAATACAAAATAGTGAAACATTTCCTTATCTTCTTTCCTATTCTCTTCCTCTTCTTTATTGTTTTGCCCCGCCCTCTTACCCTAGTTAAACTCGGCAGACTCCACCTTGCAAGCAAGACCACAGACAGAGAATAAAATCAGACAGCAGTGGAGTTACATTTCACCTTTAACATTTCATGTCAATTGTCATTCACGTCTTCCTCAAAAGCAGCTTTTATACCTAAAATGTGTCTCAGGGTTTAGCTTTTGCCATCAGTCAAAATGCCAACTGGCGCCATAGCTGTGGCAGTTAAATGGAAGATAAGAATAGTAAATTGCAGACAGCGGAGTGTTAATTTACCAGATAATTATAGCTGTAATTAGATAAATCATTAGAAATCTTGGGTGGATTGTTCTCCAGCGCCTCTGAAACTCTTCCCCTGCTGTATGGTGTAAAATGATAAACAGGGACACAGAGGAAACAGAGAACAGCTCTCAGCTCTAAAGCAGCGTGGGATGCTATTTCAAAGCTGATATCTTTCTATACTCCTCAGTTATTAAATTAAAAGAGGGGCTCAGGTCTCTTGTTCTTAATTTCCATTTTTATCACATCTATAATCCGATCCATCTGTTAATATGTACTTACTTCATCCTCCCTTCAGCTGCTGCTCCTGTTAACACTTGGGCAGGTGTTTCCACACTCAGTGCTGATGAAAGCAGCAACATATCCTGCAAGATAAAATCACAGGAGAACAAAAGGAGGGTCTATAAAATGGCTTTGTGTGTGCTTGTAAGATAGTGGATAATTAAGATGTTATTCAATTACAGCAAAGATTTTCAGGGGGAAAACATTTGCACTGTGTAGTTGGCCTGGTAAAATGTTTTGTGTGTATTTGTGTGTGTGTTTGTGTGAGTGTGTGTGTGTGTGTGTGTGTGTGTGTGTGTGTGTGTGTGTGTGAGTGTGTGTGTGGCGGAACAAAAACATTTGACATTGAATGTGACACAAAATATAACATGAAAATAAATGTGGTGACACAGAGGCCAGGGTGTGACTTTGAGTCTTTAGAAACACTGGATGCCACTGAAAAGCAGGGCTTCCTTGCGACCAGCCCCGCCTGCTATTCTCTTTTCAGACTCGAGGTCTTAAATCCGAGCCGCGATAATAGAGATGACGCCTTCGGGGTCACTTTCAAAAGCTCGTCCAGAGGGAACAAACTGTTTCTCTAATGCCTGTCTTATCGGTATGATTTCTGCTCTTTCAGACCATTGTTTGACCAGAGGACGGCTTTGTGAGATGCTTGATAAAGACACATGGTGATTATTGACCTCTCCATTTTAAGACCCACACTGTCTGTGCTGTTGGCTGATGCATTAGCCCTGGATATGTCGCCTGTTCAGTAACTTGTGAAGGAATCTTAAGATTTGCTGGTAAAAGCAATAGCGAACTCTTCAGTGAGCTCATTGCATCAGAAGTTGCTTCCTGCTGTAGCTGTTTGTTGAACCAGAAGAGAATGACCCAAACAGTCAGGCTGTGAAAAACACTACTGCCAGGATTTCACTGACTTCACACATTTGAAGTGCTTCTCACTATGGAGTCATTCATTTGAAGCTTCAACATTTTACATTTATCTTTATACATAATAAAGGCCAAGCTAAAAACACCGGCTTAATTAACAAATCCTGATGCAAATTACATCATTGGACAACAGAGACCCCTGGCTAAGCTTCATCAATTAAAGTCAGCTCTGCTTTTCATTCACAGCTCTTTTAAAATATGCTAACAGAGAAATTTGTGAATGCAAGCATGCTCACCTTCAAATTACTAACGCTGTCAACTTTCAGCTTCCTGTGAACTGATGCTTGAATGTGTCTATGTGGGGCTGTTTTATTCAGTGCTCTTACATACATGGGTCACGTGAGACATTTTTCACACCATCCTGTCTTTACACTTCTCATCTTCTCATACGCTTGTGTTAACCTGCGTTTTCCATGTGTGGAATTTGCATGTGATGCACTTTATAGGTCCACTTGCCATATAGTTAAATTCTAATTAGTTAAAATCTAAATACAGACAAGAAAATGCACTACGATGAAATCTGCTGCATTTTGGCTAGAGTCCTTGGATTGGATATTAAGTATGAGCTCTTTATAGAAAATTACATAAAACAAACAAATCATAAAACATAAGACAAACAGTCACAATGTTCCTGTACCAACACTCAAGCATCATCAACTAGTAGGAGTGCCAAGACACCTCCTGGCAACTCTGCACCTCCAGATGTGTTATGACTCTAATGAATTTTTCAGAATTTGTCATAAATGATTATCTTGTTGTGCTTGGATTTTTTTTCTTTCATAAAAACAATATGGACAAATTATGTTTATTATAAATGTCAGGCAGCAGGAAGGTACTACAAGATTGGTGCTCGCCCATGATGTCACGTCTAGTTAATGACTCCAGTGGTACAGTTCCCAGAAATGAATTGGGTGAGTCATTTTGTGCTATGTGGTATAAAAAGCGCGTAATAACAGCCAAAAACACAAGCCTGCACGCCCTCAAATTGCACCCAGTTTAAAACATTGTTTCAAAGTTTCAGGAGAAGATAAGTGAGATGTCTTTGATGCACAGTGGTGGCTTTAATTTCCTGACATTTACAGGGAAGCGGAGAGAGATAAAGAGCCATGCATATTCATGCAAATGTGTTTGCGAAATGGATTTATGTAAGGAGAGCAGAAAATGTACAGATCTTTCACAGGCAACAGGAGCTGTTTCTGACCCACAGGCTGCACAAGCAGCACCCCAGCTGGTGAAGACCCAGTAAATGGGGAGAAAGGTGAAGTTTAGCTTCTGCAGGTGTCGTTCCACAGTGGCGATAATCATCCTCCAGCCCACTCCCATGGCAGAAGCAAAGAGGCAGCCTCCACCTTTATGTTTTCTGCCAAAATTGCTTTTCAGAAGACGCTATCCTTCAAGGCTCCTGAGGATGGCTGTGACATTTCAAGGGAACACGCTCTGAAAAGTGGCGTCTTTATTGTGACGTCTATTGAAAGTGACAACAACAAGTCGCATTTACTATCTGACTATCTGACTTCGTGACTTTGGTGCACATGGAAGTCTTTGAGCTGTGACTCTTTACTTTGACTAAGTGCGTGCAAAAGTGTGAGGGGGCAGAGGATGGAAAAGAGCGAAATGGCTTGGTCTGAGCTTGATGACTGACAAGAAAATATAGCCTAAGCAGCATAATACACACATTTTAGAGGCCTTTTATGATATTAGATGTATAATTTGTGAAAATAACATTTTACTACAGAAAAAAAAAATCTGCATGTCTGACCAGCATGAGGCTTGAGGCTCAGGTTTGCTGCTCTGAGAAAGTAACTGGAACATTTACTTTATTTTTTTTGAGGATTTAGCCATGTTTCTTAATATGTCCTTTCTGGTTCCACAAAGTTTATTTTCATGAAATGACTCGACTGCCTTTTTGAAATGCTGTCACTAATTGTTGTAATTAGACATTAGTTTGTGAATGTGTCGCAATAAATTGCAAACCGTGGCTTTGACTGCATCCCTGTTGCTATGGTGACTCATTTTAGATGCAGACTGATGATATGTGGGCAGTGAATTAATCTTCCAATTTGAACAGACAGTTTCACTGGCTCATTTTTAGGACTAATACACAGATCTGACTATGCACCCAGGCCATGGTAGACAGGACAGTATGTTACCGTCCGCCTTCCCACAACACAACAAACTCTCTCCTCACTGTTCCTCTGCTCATTCCAGAGCAAATAGACTCTAAAGACAAGCTCTTATCTCATCCTTTAAAACTCCAGTGTAATTGTCCTCCTTTTGCTCTAAGATGGGAGTTTGCACCTCTTCCCCCAGATCTTGGACCTTTTATGTGTCTGATGTAGTGGTGAATCACGCTCAGCCATCTTTTATGCCCCCTTTAATAGACACTCACGGTAATTGCGCTGTTAACTTTGGGGACTTCTGGCACGGACGCTCCTGGAAGAACGTGCCTGTGTTTTGAGGATTGGACGAGATTGGATGGCGCCGCTATTTTGGGCTTTAACTGCTGTAATAATGATATGCAGACGAGAGGAGCTTGCACCGGTTTCCAGTTTCGAGGCTGTCACATTCCTGCATTCTCTAAGAAATAGATACAAGATTCGAAGGTTTTTGTGTAAATTGCGATGAGGCAGCGAGACAGTGGCTTAATGGACTGAAATGACATGAATCTATGAGGAGATAGAAGGATGCTGGAAGTACAGACGGGCATTGAAAGCACTCTCCGCTGGCGCCTGGAGTGTTCACAGCTAATATGCAGCACGGCGGTCCATGTAGTGCTTCGTGGATGCAGCAGGCATCCTTGAATACCAAACAGGCTATGATTTAAACTGCAAGTTTCTTGAACTCGACGGCCATCTCCGACCCCTGCGCTCCAGCTTCTCTGCCCCCTGCTGGGGGTTAAATGGCTTTATCTCCACAGGCAAAAAGGCAGGATGGATGTGAGGTGAGTCAGAGGGTGCAAGGGATTACTGGCATGGAGCCTGGGGATGTATGGGGTGGGGGTTGGGTCTACACACCAGGTTGTGGGTGCCGGTGTAGAAGGTGAAGTGCTGGCCTTGCACCGCTGCCTGGTTGTCCGGAGTGACCCCGCTCCACGGACGCTCCACTGCGGGCTAATTTCATCCTCCAGTGGGCAAGGGAGCAGGGGTGGGTGGGAGGATGGGGGAGGGCGGAGGGGAGCTGGCTGTCCTCCAAGGCCCTCGTCAAGCCCCCACTTACAGGCCTGGGATTGACACGGGTCCCTGAGGGGTGCCAGGCAGTGGGTGCTGGTGTGGGGTGGAGGTGTTGAAGTGATGTGCCGGATCGTGAGGGACGAGGAGATGCAAAGGAGCATGACAGCACAGAGACTGAGATGACAGCTGACAAACACCTGGGAGTAAGAGGCTGCTGCCGTGGGTGGGGGGTCATGAGTGGAGGATGGGAACTTGGACTAAAAGGGAATCATTAGACACTTTCATTCCCCATGTTTCAGGGAACCCACTTCCAGGAACTGCACATGGGGAGGAGTTCCCAGGAACTACATAATGACTAACATGACAGGAGGACGCTGCTGCTGTCTATGGAAACAATGTTTTCTTAACAATAAAATTCATTCGTCGTAACTCCAGTCATTTGTGGTAGCACTCGCAGACCTGTGTTTGGGGATGCTAATGCTGTGCACTTTCTGGTTTGCATCACTTTAATTGTAATCATGTGCTGTACTAGTTTGTCTTGAATCATCTCATTTTCTAAAGAAACAAACTTACAAAGGCTGGACTAACACCAAACTGGCTCTGTCACTGACAGTGACAAACCAACTCAACTCAAATCACTGCTGGCACTGGAGGAAGACAATCCACAGAATCACAATTTACTGTCAACATTTGCAACTCACTTCTGAACACAAATATCACTTTACAGCTGATGCCACACTGTAAAGAGTCCATTACATCTTGGCATATGGCTATATGCCAATGGTATAGTAGTTTATTAGAAAACCAGAAGCTTAACAAACCAGAAGCTGTAAGAGAGACCAGCCAAAGTGTCAGTGCAACTACATGTACTCATCAATCCAATCCAATTTGTGTGAAGACTTTTATCTTCACTCACGAAAAAATCTCATGAAAAAGGCCATGAGGTTTAGTTAAATTGAGGATCTAGCAAAGGACGACAGCGAGGCTATCGGTGTTGATGGACAATGCCTCTCATCCCAAGCAGACCACCAGTGCAGCACTGAGCAGCTCCATCAGTGACAGACTCCTTCACCCCAAGTGTGTGGAGAGGAGATTTCCAGGTCCTTCCTTCCATTTGCCTGTTCCACTGTCCCACATCTGCTCCCTGTAGACCACACCCACTCATTCATTCAATCACTTATCAGTGTTGTTGTGACTGATCTAGTGTGCAAAGAGTGTATACGTTATGTGTTTCTTTTTATTTATATTTATATTATTCTTATTTTGACTTATTTGTGACTTTTAGACTATTCTATTCTATTCTATTCTGCATTACTCACTAGAGTGAAAGTGAGATCTTTATTCATCCTAGAAAGAATAGGTTTGCAAACCTGCAACTGATGGATGGACGCTTTCAGATGAACAGTTTTAATAATCAAATTCAGAAGTAAATTACTACAGTGAATTATTATAGTATACGAACAGACCACTATGTTTCGACACTTGTTAGTATAGTCATTGCAAAAATGAAACAACATTAGTTCGAATATAAATTTAATAAAAATCATAAATGCTGGTCTCTGTGCCATTGAGGTAAATAAAAGCCATGATTTGAGAATTTATACCGCTCTAAAAACATCTTTAATAGACCTTAAATATTAAAATTTTACACCTGCACTGTTGAAGCTTGAGATAAAATAACAGCATATCAGTGGACCCAGTGAGGTGTCAAACCAGGCAGAATGAATTCAAGGTTCTTATCCGTCTTACCTGAGAGCCAGACTGGAGCACGAACCTTTATTATCAGCGTTATTAACCACAGTCAGAGAGGCTCTTAGCTGCATCGACCTGTCCACATGGATCCCACACTGCAAATTGGAAATATATCATGTTCATCAGCTGTTAGTTCAATCCATCGTGGCAGCCACATTTACAACCAGTTCATATTTATAAATAACACAATTAGGTGGATAACCTTGAGAGGGCTCTTGGCATTGGTCTTTTATGATAGCCATCCACGGTAATTACACATTGATTGAGCCTCTTGACAAATAGAGGGGTCGAATGAGACACAGAGGCCTATCTCCACGCCCCCCCCCCCCCCCTCCCCACCACCACCACCACCACCACCACTGTCAGTGATAGGTGTAAGGCTCCTCGTCTTCTTCTTCTTCATGACACCAGCAAAGTGAGGGAGAAGGAAGAGTGAGGAAGGGGCTGTGTGGCAGGACAAAAAAAGACAAGAAGCTTCATTATCACTTCACGACATTAGTTACAGATACACAGAGACACAACGGTGGTAGCAGATAAATCACATCCCAAGGTGACGACGGGAGCTAATAGGGGCTTGATGGTTAACTAACAGCCTGGATTTATTAAACTCTGAGGTAATAACCTGCCTGCTCACATTCTTGCTTCATAAACCCGAGTGAAGAATTGGAAGTAGGGGAAGACACCGAGAGCTGTTTCCTCTTTGTAGAGACTCTGAATAAGTTGTGTGATTTGCAATAAAATTGTGATGCAAATAGCCTTAAGGCAATAGAGTTTTTGTCATCATTTGAGAAGGATCGCAAGATACTTTTCGCAAACACTCAGGCATTTGGATGTAATGATACATACTCTGCATAGATCCTGGTCTTTTCTCATTTCTCATCATTCTCTACATTTTTACAGATCTATGGGAGCTCAACGATGAAAATACGTTATGAATACGGTTTATTACATCTGATAAAGCCAATATATTGAGCCTATTCTTAAACAGACTCATAATTCACAGCTGTCTGGACACAGCCCCTGAAGTGCCTTTACTCCATTGCTCTTAGACACCGTGATGGATCAATACAATACAATATCTTTAACAAAATGGTTTACCAACTGGACTTACAATGACCTCTGTGCCTACTCAGCCAATCAAAAGCCTCTGTTTTCTGAATCCTAGTAATGTCAGTATCACAATAATCAATGTAAATATTTCGTTCCAAATGGGAAAATTGCTGTTGTCATTCCTCAAAGGCAAGTAAAGCCTCTGTCACTTGCGATCACTGCATACAGACAAAAAGAAATCACAAGAGGAAAGTTGGAGGCTGCAGAGCAACATGTGTCCGGGAGCTACATGACATTTAAGTCCAAAGGTTGAGGCGGATTTCTGCAAAGCAGCGCTCTCATCTGATCTGCAGCTGGTGACTGTGATACAGAGTGTCAGCGCAGGGTTGAAGGCCACAACTCTGTTTGCACAAACGTCAGCCTCCATTCACACTGCAGCAGTAGCACACACACATACAGATGTCAGCACAAAATTTCAACATGATATGAACTTAATAAGTAGACAGAAATACATCCACCGATGCACTATTTATTGCAACATATATGATATCTGTATGTTTTTTGCATGCAAATACATACGATACCAAAATACACATGCACACAGGCACGCACACACACACATACGCACACACACACACACACACACACACATTCTATTATCTGTAGGACATTTTGGCTTGTGGTAAAATGACCCTGTTGTCATTCATCTTTACATCTGTTCCCTTGAAGCTCTCTTGAGAGAGAGACAGAGAGAGAGAGAGAGAGAGAGAAAGAGAGAGAGGGAGGAAAAGAGAGGGAGGAGAAAAAGAAAGTGCCTAAGACTGCAAATCTGTTACAAAGGCAAGTCATTGATTCTGGGATGGGGAATTAATGAAGCCTCGGCCGGATATGACAGTACAGTGTCAGACACTGAAGAGTTATGCAGGCCGTCGGGCTCTGGCAGACATTAGCTAACAGATAGTGTGTGTGCGTAAGGAAGACAAAAGAAGACGGAGAACAACTTAAAAAGGCATTCATAAGAAAAGCCAATTCTCCAGCATCTCATCTTTAGGCATAGTTGTCGCTCTTAATGGCACTTTTCATTCACAGCCTGCTCTTATCTCGAGCAAAGGATCCGTGTTGTCTGTTTCATTTCTCTTGAGTCATGGTTGCAATAAATCAAATGTAATGGCCTTGATTCGTCCAGATAAAAGTGTGTGTTTCAAGCTAAATGTTCTTTTATCTAGATGATTAAAAGGAGATCAAATGTTACCATTATAGCTGCAACAGCCATAAATATAAATATATGAATAAGCTTATCTTTCGGTGTGGAGAGTATGGACAATTTATAAGTCAAAACCTACATCCAACCGAAAAGAGAAAGTGAAATATATATCATATTCCCTCTCAATTAAAGTGATTTTATTACACTTATTAAACACATATTTTAGATTTACAAATATATCGTTACATTAAATGTTGATAAAACCAAATGGCAACAAACAATGGAACATGTGCACACTTACGCTGAAGTACCCCTACATGTGCCTTGCTTCGTTACTTATCTGTACCAGTCACCAAGGCAAGCTCCTCATAACTCTATAACCAAGTAGTATAATTATCGGGCAATAAAGTTGGTTTTGATTAATAAAACTGTTTCTTGAATGTACATTTTGTTACAATTGTGATTTAAGGAAATATGCAGATTCTAGGAACGGACTGTGCAGAAGAAAGCTGTGCAAATACACCCGTTTGGCAGAATCCCCAGTAAATGTTGATATGTATTGCTGGCAAGTTAGCAGTAGCTTGCCAGCACATAAATTCCTCCAAACAGCTAGGATTGCCTCAGGGACTGAGATGGCAGCAAGCTTGTAAACCTTTTGCAAGTAAATTGAAGAATGTTATGGTTAAAAACTGGATGCCCAGTACTCTGGCTACATCAAAAGAACTCTTTGAAAGAGTCAACCCATTATCTCCCATCTCCCAACACTACTGTCCTGATCTTCATTAACTGTAAATCATTTTACTTCCCCTCTAAGGTTGTTACTGTCTTTTTGGTCACCATTTACATCCAGCTGCAGAGGCACTGCAGTTACCAACCAGATAGTGAGTGTGGAGCAGTCTCACCTGGACTGTCTGAAAAACTAGATTCCTTTGGGACTTTAACAAGGCTAATCTCTCTCAGGAACTCCGGAAATACAAGCAGTTTTCTGAATGTTAGACTAGGGAGGAGAGGACATTGGATCACTGTTGCACTACCATTAAAGACACCTGTCATGCTGTCCTGCATGCTGCTCTGGGCCACTGATAACATCATGGTTTATCTTATCCCCTTATACAGGCTGAGGCTGAAGCGCTGCAAACCTGTGACTGTGACTTTAATCATCAACCTTATCATTTGTCTCAGACAGATCACCAGTTACAAACCCAAAGCTCCCCTCTCAGCCAACTTCCTTGCTAATGACCTCAGTATCCCCTACTGCTGCCTTGAAGAGATCACAATGCTTTGCTGCTCTCGCCCCTTCTCCCCTCCACCCCAAGACCTTCACTTCTCTCCTTTCAGCAGGTGACAGTTCACCTATGAAGCCAAAAGGCATGTGGACGACTGTCAACATGGCCCTCGACTTCATTCTGTCTGACAGGAAGCAGCAGGCCAGACCGGGAGAGTCTCTGACTCCTATCAGCACAAGATCCCTGTAAGGCTGTGTTTTCTGCTCTTCTCTATCTACACAAACATGAAGTCCAGTGAGGACAAGTCCACCTACAGGTAGAGATTGACCATCTTGTGGACTGGGGCAGCCAGAGCAACCTGTAGCTAAATCTCAACGGTCAATGAAGACAGTGGGGATGGTGGTGGACTTCAGAAAGAGCATAACCCCATCACACCTGTCAAACTGTACAGGTCTACAATGTGAAGGCCTTCTGCTTCTTGAATGTCACCCTTGTCCAGGACATGAAGTGGGCGATGCACATCAGCTCCTTTACATTGATTGGACAACAGAGGACTTCCTCTGGCGGGTGAAGTATTTCAACAGGCCAAAGACAATCGTGGTACTTGACCCATCATTGTGGAGGAAGAGCTGAGGCTTAAGGCAAATCTCTATATCCCCTATGGTCATGAATACATGCAACAGAAAAGGTAGCTGACTCAACCCTGGAAATGGAATGAGGAGCTCAAATATCTGGGAGGGGCTCAAAGTAGAGCCACTGCTCCTCCACACTAAGATGAGTCAAATGGCCTTGTTTAGGTATCTGGCCAGGATGCCTCCTTAGAGACGCATTGCAATTATGTCCATCTAGGAGGATACCTGACGGAAGACCCTTGAGAGATTGAAAAAGAAATTAAATCTATCAGAAAGGTCCGGGAATGCTTTGGGATTCTCTTGCAGGAGCTGAGGGAAGTGGCTGAGCAGAGGAGTATCTGGTTTTCTCCTCTGAGACTGTTGCCCCTTTGATCCCAACCTGAATAGGTTTACAAAGAAATTGGAAGTATGGCAACAAATTCAGTGCATATTTAGACAGGAACAGATTCCTTTTTCAGTGTAAAGTGTAACATTAGGAGTTAGAATTAACAACAAGGCTTTCTTAAACCTTCAAACTAGAAATTTAGGGTCAGTCAGATTGACAAATCACAGTTTAATTCATTTAATAGAAATCAGAATTGAGCTGTAAACATGGCTTAGTATTTAGAGCACAGTTGCGCGGCCATGGCTCAGTTATGATAGGGGCTCTGATGCTTCTGGACTAGAAAATAAATCCAAATATCGGAGGGCATTTGTGGGAAAATTATTGCAACACTATCCTCCCATCATGGAGCACTGCGGGAACATTGAATAAATGAAAGTTTTAGTCGTTTAATTATTCTTAGTTTGGGGCAAAAAAACATTTCAAATGTGAATAATGCATTTGCTGTCTGAATGATACTGTTTTGATCTAAAAAGCCATTATTGAGGGAAAGAAGAGCATCAATATAACAAGAGGTTCCACAGCATTAGTGTCTCTTGTTTCATTTTATTACTTTGATTCATTCTTACTCAGGCGTTTTGAATCTTCCCTGTGTGTGTGTGTCTGAGGTGTGAACGTCATTGTGATCTGGTCTCTTGTGTGCCTGCGCGCCTGCATACGGGTGTGCCTTCATCTCTGCTTGTCATACTCACTTACTGGCCTGAGATAAATAATAGCACAAAGCCTGGGAGCAGCACCGGCCCACATGAACCGATAGATCCGAAGTGACAAGTGTCGAGGGCGGATTCATCGCAAACACACTCGTGTGACAGTCAGCGGGCGTGTTGGAGACTCACTCACTGACTCCAGAGTTGAAGCAGCAGAGAAGAACAAAAGCTGCCGGAACAGCTTTGACTCACTTCTGATATTAATGCCAATATTTCATTAATGGCTTCTTTTATACGTTACAACATCTGAGCTGTGAAAAACGAGTGTTGCAGTTTCACTCCATAGGCCCATAAGTCTGTGGGATGGCTTCAGACTGTGCCAATGCTCCGACAAGTTGCTCTCAGCATCTCCATTTTAGAATTCAAGAATGACAAAGAGACAGTGGTGAGTCCAGCTCTCTGGCTCTTTTACTCCCGACAATGAATTCACCGTGTTCTCCTTCTTCTCTCCTACACGTAGCCGTAAATGCTCCAGCCAGTCAATCATCATTTTCAGGTAATGTCTCAGCCACTTCATCAGCAGAGGATTTCTACGATGATTAAAACCCGGGGACGATTTAAAGGGATGTTTGCTAACAGTCTAATCTGAGTTGAGATGAAAAATGTCAATATTCATTCCTGTCAGGAAATATATGACACCTGAGATTCCCCGGAGGAGATGTGCTAGCATTGTGAGGGTGCTCACACACACACACACACACACACACACACACACACACACACACACACACACACACGCACACACCAAAACACACAGACTGATCTTCTTACAGACAAAGCCTTTCCAAAGCGTGATGGCAGTTTGAATTGATTATCTGGAGGTTTTCCTGTCTGACCTGGATTTGAGGGTTATTAGGGTGAAGTGGTCCGACTGCCCGGTTGCCTTCCCAGTCCTCCCCCCTCCTCCTCTTCATCCCCCCACTCTCTCCTCCTTTGCAAGCCATTAATACCGAGGCATAGCTGCACCCACATCTAAATGTTTCATTATGGCAAGAGTGGAGATACCAATTTCTTTGCCCATCTCTCCTCACTTTCCCTGACGCACTCCTCTTCAACCTAGCCTCCACCTCTCCACCCGGCACCCAGGGAGGAGAGCAAAGCATGACAAATTGAAATAAATGAGAGAGGAGAAAAGGTGGTGTGGGGACAATGCTGCCGCTCGGCTCCTCTGGTTGGCGAAAAAAAAAAAAGGAGAAAGACGGTGGAGAGAAGAGAATGACAGAGGAAGATGGAAAAGGCTTGAGAGGATTCAGAGAAATGAGTGAAGATGGGGGGTGGTTGGGGCTGTTGGTGCAAGAGAGGACTGAGTGATGGTGTGAAAGACAGATTATTTATCCAACTATTATCATTTCAGCACCAGCTGTCCTCTCTCAGCCCACTGTTTCATTTGCCGCTCCTTCGCTCCGCTCTGAGTAATAAGTGGCAGTAATTGGTGGATCTTATTGACCTTTCCAGCGCTTAATTTCTGTGTTAGAGCGTGTGTGTATATGTGTGTGTGCGTGCTTGTGTGTGCGTGTGTGTGTGCCACCAGTTCCCACTCCGGTTATGTACATTACAATATTCCCTCTCGCTCAGCTCAGCTCAGAAGGCACTCTTAACAATGTTTTGCTGTGTAATGTGACAAATTGGGTCGACCCTGTCAGGAGAGGACACAGGTAGCAACCCTGTCGACTCAAACGGGCGACTTAAAACAATTCCCCTCTGGTCAGCTTTACCTCCAACTCATTAAGAGAAATTTATGTAAAGTGTGACTTTTATTTCATGTAGCAGCCTGTGTGAGGGTTTATACTTTAACTTCCCTTTTTCACCTTGTGATTTTTATTGGACATAATTGCCCTGCTTGTCATTTCCAAATTGAGCTCCCTCCCAAAGTCAGAAAGACAAAACTTAAATAACAGAAACGAAATATGCTGAACTATTTTTCTTTAATTACACTGGTACGCTCTCTCCGATTGAGCAGGTCTACTAATCTACCATTAATGCAGTGATATGGCTGTGCTCACGGGTTGTGATCTCCAAATCCCCTCGTCACATGACAGAAACCTGCTCTCTGTAGCGCACACATCTGAAGTGTTCTGAAGATCTGCCTTGACTTTTCTGTGAGATCAGAAATAATTTACGGGTGAGTTTTTCAGCCTTGGGAAACATGGAGCAGACTTCAAACTGACTGCCAGAGGTTTAGTATTCACAAGAGCTGGAAAGACTGTATATGCATTAACTTTACATCATTATTGTCAGACAGATACCGTACTAAACAAAGACACACATTTCTTTGAAGACTAGCAATCTTTGCCTCTTAGCTGTGCATATTTTTATGGTTCTGAAAAATATTGATAGACTGAGTAAATTATTTAAAATCTGGATATTTATGCCCTCAGAGTCTTTGATGAACAAGTTAATAATGTGAGCTATCTGTTCATAGCTCATCAGTGATATGTCATCTACAAATCCATAATATATTGATCTGATAACAGAGATTATTATACATTTCTGATTCTGACATTTCTGAGGTGGATACAGTATTTTACAGAACACTTGTAATTTTTCCTCTGATGCCAAATTACATCAGGCACCACTTTGCTCTTGTGAAATCAACTGCAAACGTGACTCAGCAGGAAAGCTTCAGTTTTGGGCTGGCTGGTGTCTTGGACCTTCTGGCTTAGTACTATCGTACAATTTTAGTTCCTTATTCTGCAGGAAGTCCCTGCTCTTGAGGTAGCATGTCCTGCTGGACTTGACCCTGGCCTGGGCTCCTCTGCTGCCAATTTGGCATATGGCTGAATCAATAAAATACATGAATGTGTTGAGAGGGCACCAGCAGAGGGCACACTCATCCTGCAGGGAGCAAATTGAAAAAAAAGCAAACAAGGAAAAACATGAAGCATTCTCCCAATCAACCACAGATCCAACTTCTCAAGTGCCACTCACCCTGTACACAAGTCTGAGTCATCTGCTTCCACGGCCCTGCAGCCATTTGTAATACAAGAGACAGGGACGGCATCAGCCCAAGTTAAATATTTGCCAATAATGCAATTACTAGCCGACTTGAACTTTTCTTTGTATTTCAATTGGTTGGTCTGCAACCCTCACAAGTAGAACAATTAAGGAGAACTTATTGGTTGGGTTCAATTCTCTCTCTCTCTCTCTCTCTCTCTGTATCTCTCTCTGTATTAATAGTGTAACTGCTGGCCTGTTTGAACGTCTACATCACTGGGTGGCTGTAATCAAGAGCAAGGCACTGTAATCTACAATTTTGTCCAGTGAGTGTTTTTCAGGCCATGGTCGTGGCTAATAAAGAACATCCACTGACAAATTCTTCCTTGCACATGTTGCTGCTCTTCTGTCCTGACTATGACCAGATTTTGTTGCTTGTGCACCATTGTGAGTATCTTCATGGTGATCATCAGCAGTCCCTTAAAGTGGCTATAATTGCTATTTTAATAATAACAATAAATTAAGCGACAAAGTGCCCTGTAGCTCTGTGGTGCTTTACAGTTCTGCATTTAGCTTTAACCAACTCTTTCAGCTCTCAGAGCATCACTTTTTGGCTGCAGCTGGCAGCTGCTCTCAGTGAACACTGCCTGTGCAGCAGCATAGCAGATAAGCAGAGACTTGTTGGTTACACAGTACGACTGCGGGTTGCTGGAGACCAAACACTGAGGGATTATTATGATTTTGAAAATGATCATAACCTCAACCCTGCAACATTAAATTGTAACACTGATGTTAAATTGCAATGAGCAACCCAGGAAGTTATATTTTCCTGATTTCTTTGCAGGTGCTAGAAACCCAATCAGGGCTCAGTTTCAGGTAGATGAGACAAATGAGTAACCGACAACCCAGCATGGCACAAAAGTCTTCACAAAGAAAACAGAAAATGTCTGTTCCTGGAAAATGAAGCTTGTCATTTTATTTCCATTTTCCTTCAAAAGGTAATAATTAAACTGTAGTGCTATATTTAAGACACAGCAGTAATGACGGGTGCAAAGCTGGACCACTCCCAGCACATGTTTGCAATGCAGGTATCAAATCCTGACATACCAGACTAATGTATTCATCATTTGAAAGGTGAGACACTGCGGGATGCGGTATATTTTTGGAGCTACAAAAAGGTGATAGTAGCCTGTCTCTATGAAATAACCTGAGCCCCCTCAACCCCAGCCACTGATTGCACCATCCCTTTACCTTTGCTGCACACTCCCAGCAGTGACAGCTGGAGCACTGGGATGCCTGGTGTGAATGTGTAATGTGTGTAAGAACCTGTCTTCTTGTGCTACTACTGTACTCCCAAGGCCATCCCTATGAGGCAAATGCTGATTCTTAAGAAAAACATCCTTTTGAACAAGTTTGTTTCCCTGCTTCAGTTACGCTCTGTCTTTAGCTCTGGGCCGCTGGTCTGGCTCCGGTGTCTGTAGCTGAAGGTGTGGGATAACTGTTGAGTGGATCGATGTGGGCGGTTGCAAGCTGGAAGAGATTGGACCAATAGTAAATGGGAATTGCATATGCAAGCTTGTTCTCTGCAGCTTGTGTGTTCTGCGGTGACAAATGATCTGAAGCATATGCCAGTTGTTAACTTTACTATTTATGAATTAAACTGTAATCAGTACAATGTCACTTTGCATCTCGCTGCTGCAATGGATGTGTGCCCCGGGCTCCACGCTACTTTTCACACACTCGAGTGATTGTGTGTGTGTTTCTTTAAATAACAGGGAGAAAAATTGGTTCATACAGCCTCATTATAGACTCAAATACTATTTGGGGGACACAAAGCAGTTCTGTACATGGAAAAGTAATTGTATTTTGAGTGATATTTTCACAAGTCTGTGCATCAGTCCTGATGGTTATGACAACAAAAGTAATTGCCGAGCATTGTGAAAAGGGAGATGCTGATGAAAACAGGTCCATAAAGATAATCAAACAGGTTGTAAATAAGATGACAATTCAATCGATTTTACTGAGTAATAATTAAAAGTCATACTTTCATATTTAATCAGCATCTGATTGAAGATGTCCAAAAAAAAAGATAAACAACTTGCTGGTTCAGTGAGCTGAAGTGCACTGAAGTTCACTGAAGTGTTCAGTGTACGCTGATGTTTTCCTGCTGTGCAGAGGTTCACTTTAGGTTGTCTTCTTCCCCCTCCTTACCCTTTTCCTGCAGATACATCCTCTTAACTTGCACTTATACAATGTACTTATACTAATGATTTAACTACTGAATTCACATCCTTTGGTACTGAGATCTCGGTTGAGATGTAATCTGAATATGGCAATGACGTAGATAAAAATGCTTCCTTCTATCATCTTATTTCCTCATTTAAAAATGTAAACAAAAAAGAAAACAGTATCTACATGTTTCAACTAAACCTCATAGCCCACCAACTCTTCAATGACTTCAGTTCAATGACTCTTACCTCCACCTTGCATTTTGTACAAAATGTTCTTATCCAGACTCGCCACACCTATCTTTAGCAATGTTTGATTAGTCCACAAAACTCTCCTCTCTGTATGATTCAAGAAGAGAAATAAACACTTCCTCTCTGACCCCTACCCCAAACTACCAACTTGTGTTCCTTGGAGGTTGCCCAAACCTGTCCATCTTCCATTTCTCCCGAGCAGTTGTATCACTCCCCATATTCAGCCTCATCCATTTATCTGGACAGCAGAATATCTTTTACTTGAAAGCTTAAACCTATACAATCTCCAACCATGACCCATGATCCCTTCTTCTGAACCACTCTGATTTCTTTGCCACCACTTCTCCTAAAAGATCTTCTGCTAAATCATCTTCCTCCATTCTCTCCTCCCCAGTGAATAGCCACAGTCATTCAATGAAAAAAGAAACATTTCTCTTCATTTGATTCCCATTTGAAACCCTTATCTATCAATATGTAGCAAAGGATCAGGGCCACTCCATCAATAAACCAATCCTTACAAAGGTAATAGCAGAGCAAGCATAATTGTTAACTGTGGGATTAAGGACCTTGAAAATAAAATAAAGCCTGACACACTGTTGAATGCTAGAAAATACGGGATCTCAATATTATGACTCAACATAAAGAGAAGAAGAGTAAACACTTCCTAGTTGACCTGCTCTGTGGCTGTGACTAGATCCAAAAGGATCTAAATGAACTCAAGAATGGATGGAAGTAATATGAACAACTCCAACCCCTTTCACAAATGGAGACACAAAGTGATAGATAGATAGATAGATAGATAGATAGATAGATAGATAGATAGATAGATAGATAGATAGATAGATAGATAGATAGATAGATATAATTTCTTTGCCTTTTTGTGCTACTTTTAGTTGCAGTTTTTGACAGTAATTTCACTGAACTGTTTTGTTGATTTGATTATATAACTACTATTATCTTATTATCCTGAGACATTCAATAATTTAAAAAGCTCAAAAGATTTCCTTTATATGTGATAACTCCTCAGACTGATAAAAAAAATACAGACATGGGAAAAGCAGTTCATAGGGTTCATCAACCAAGAGAAGTTAGGGGAGAAGAAGGGTTTACGATTGCTTGACAAGCAGGCACCACTGTAAGGAAAATGTAAACTGGCAAAGAGCTAAGCAAAGAACTAAACAGCAGCTTCTTTTATTACAAGTAGTCACCTCCACCTTGACTCACACATAATTTCTCTCTCTTATAGTTACAGTTGTAGAATAAGAAAATGTGTAATTTACAAAGAAGCAAGCGGGCTGAAAAAGCATAAATGCATCCATTTCACCTACATTTTTTTTACTTCTCCCACATGTAATTAAGTCAATAACTCAGCCTTCTCAGTTCTACATAAACTTTCCTTCATTTGTCTACATACCCACTTCATTTTGGTGGCCGGGCTGGGCAAAACTTGAAGACAGTGGGAACTCACACTTCCAGGGATAGTTGGGCAAAACGGCCACATCTCCATGAAGAGACTGAGCCTCTTGCTCACAATGTCTTTGCTAACAACTCCGCATCAGGTAGTCAGAAGTGAAGAAGCCTCCTGGATGATGCTGAAATTTCTTCAAGAATCGTAGAGACATCTAGTTGTCACGACACTTCAACTTATTGGATCAAGGCATAGTACGTTGCCTTAAGATCAAAAACTGTGCCTGCCTCCCCAAACAAAAAGGAGAGAGGAAAAAGTGTGTGATTAATTGCCCTGTGTATTTTATGTGGGGTTTACTCAAGCATATGTAAAATAAATAAATGACACTCTTTAAAAGACGGGCGATCACTGAAACTTTGATGGTTACTTTTGCTTGAATTCATTTCCATTATATGACTGTCACAGCACTCACAAGAGTTATTTTTCTTTCACAGAAAACTTTGTTCAATTCTTATGCAAAAAAACTGTCTCCCAAGGACACCTTAACCACACAACGCGTTTCAGTGTCGATCGTGGATGCGACTCATAGCACAGTAAGTGCCGAGGTTCAGTGAGGGGGCGGGTGGGACGGATCAATACAAAGAAAGACAACGATCCCCATGTTGTTGTCCATCAATTCACAGGATGATGTATTCATCCTGGCTCAAGGTTTTGAAACAACTTTAAAGGTGGGCTCTGAACTACAACTTTTATTAAAAAAGTCGAAATACTTTGAATTATTTTTTTCCTCTCTCAAGGAGAGCTCTCCCACGCAACTGTATTTGTGTGCCTGTGTGTGGTGTGGAGAACATCAAGTAAAAGCTTTTGAAATCGGTTCAGTTTATCCATCTCATGTAATTTCTTTGACTCCAAAACGTATATTCGACAGTAACTGGTGTAAATTGTAATTACACGAATCACAGAAAAAGTGGAAGTTTAGACCATAGAAAACATTGCTTAAATGAGGTTGCTCTCAAGATATACTCCTGTGTTTTTAAGCTTCAAAACTTTATAAAAGCCATAAAAAACAACTTTGAACAGCTTTGTCTATGTGCTGGCAGCTCTCTGGGCTACACGAGGCACGATATGAGCTTGTCCAGTTTGGTGAAATGCATGGCTTTAGGCTCAAGGCATATCACATATTACACAAACACTCCTCAGGAGCCAGATATTTTTAATAGTCTGCCCAACTTATGATAGAAACTGCTTCACTACGAATACTGTTGGATAAAAATATCAGCAAAAGTCTTAAACAGAGCAAAAAAGTAATACCTAATGTAATTTGGTTTCCATTCAGCCTGTTTGTATTAGCTCTGTTGTGTATATCCCAAGGGAAATATGTACGTAGATGCTGTGCAGACCTGGGTGAATACATTATAAATAGTTTTCATGAACACGTTGTTAAAACAACAATTTGAAAATGCTCAGCATGAGAAGCACTTCACACCCTGATTTACAGCAGTTGTATAGCGTGCCCCTCACCTTTCCTGAGAGGTGTTGTTGCTATGCCAGCGACTGATAATACAGTGGCAGAGAGGACACTTTTGAATGATCTGTTTGCATTATGGGACATGCTGTTCCATCAAGCTGTAAGAGACTGACAGCACATTTTAAAGGCCATATTACTTAAGGATGACTCTCAGTGCAAATGTGTGTGTTCTCTTAGACAAAAACAAACTCTGTCTCAGATAATGCTGGGCTACTTTCATTAAAAAGAAAAAAAGAAAGAAAAGGCCGGCATCTGCGTTATATAATACAGTACACCCACTGTGTATTTTATGGGTTTCATGTTATCTCCTGGGTCGAGGCTTTTGATTATATGTGACTTTAAAGCTTTTTCATGTGTGCTACACATTTCATGAAACACTGTTTTTATGCTTCATAACACCTACAGTCTATATACTGTATATGTGCAATAGGGATTTCAATAAGGAAAACCAACACTAATTTGTAGGAATACATAAATAAGGACTTATGAAGAAAAAAAATTCATACTGGAACAGGAACAATCTGGTTAGTCCTCCTTCAGAAGAAACTGCCACTAAAATGTTTCCTGTGGTCAGAAAAGCATACAATGAATATCATCCATGTATGTAGAACTTCTAGAGATTTGAGACTTAGCGTTGTGTTAGATCAGCCATCAATCCAGTAACCTATCCTCGGCCAGCCCAGCAGTCCCCAATGGTGTGCAGTTTGATGTTCAGTGTGGCGTCCCCTGGCTTTGTGTGGCTCGCCGTCCTGTATTCCATAGTGTGTGTTATCTCACCACATGCAGAGGCTGCTCCCTGCCATGAATAGACAGTCAGAGGGGTGCGCTGGGGTGAGCGCCAGAGAATTAGCCTTTGCGAATATGCATAAAATCACTTCAATAGACATAGAAGGAAAGAGGGACGGAGACAAAGACATTATCTGCGTTGCTGGCATAGATTGCCTCAGATAAGACTGTCTGTAGACTCTTGTTTGAAGGTTTAGACCGGGTGTTTGGGGAAGCAATCATATCAATTACTCTGTGTGTGTGTGTGTGTGTCTGTGTGTGTGTGTTATAATGAACCCGTTTGTCTTAAATCTTTTGCTCGTTCATGAAATATAGATGCTACAGATTCCCATTAGAATTTCAGTAGTTATTTATTATTTCTGTGGGATGAATAATTCAGTTTTCGTTTTTGCAAATGCAGCACTCAAAAAGATGAGAAGATAATAGTCGTCATTAACAGTCACGCTCCCCCTCGGCCTGACTCTCTCTCTTGTTGCTGATGTGACACAAAATACTTTATATTTCAACCACAAACGCTTCCACTGGCCAGGGCCCAGTTCTGTGTTGCCCAGTGAAAACATTACCAATGAGAAAAAAAAAATTGGGCCAATTTCATACCAAACCTAATTGCAAACACTATAAACATTTTGCACTTGCTTGGCAATGTGCAAAAATTGGTCCACAGCAAATTTCAAGTATTAGCAAAAGTCAAGAGAGAGTATCAGCAAGAGTGACTCACAGTCACACTTGAGTTGTCATTGTCTTTGCCAGAAAAAAAGCAAAGAACCCATGTCCCGGTCGACCTGCCTGCCAGAATCTCCTACTCTGATCTGCTCCTGCCTCAAAAGCCAACTGCCTTTGATCTGTATTTTACCTTGGTAAACTGACCTGCTTTCTGTTCTTAACCAAGAGTGAGTTTTTGCCCTGGTTAACCTACCTGCCTCCACCCTCTGACTCCTGCCTCCTGGCAACATGCCTGCAGTGGAAAAGTGAGTGTGAGTGACCATTTTTATGTAGGACTGCGAAATCCAGCCTAAATAAACAACCTCTTCAGAAACTGTCTCCTCTACTTTGGTGCTTTTGGATCCACAAATTACATTCCTGGCAATATCAGCAGAAAAGAACAAGCAAATATATTTTTTTACAACAAGTTTAAATGACTACTACTAATGATTTGGTTCGATTCATTTGATTCATTATTGAATAACACTGATCAGTAAAGGTTTTAGTATTCTGTGCGGAAATTGCGTATTCTCCCTATGCCTGCATGTGGTCTCTCCGGGTACACCAGAGTCAAAACTCTGCATGTTCAGGTCAACGAGTCCAAATTGCCCCGAGGTGTGAATGAACGGCCTGAACGGCTGGTGTCCTGTGAAGGACTGGTGACGTGTGCAGGATGTATTCCTATGGGCACTGGCACAATGACACCTATGACACCACTGAGTCCAAAGCAGTGAGATGATGGATGGATGGATTGACAAAGGTTTGCTGTCATAACAGATTTACTCTGCCCCATGGTGCCAGCTCTGTATTGAACACCCAAACATTTGATTGATAGTAAACAAATTCTCCAAAATGTTAAAACAATGTCTCTGAAGAGTCAACATGCATTAACGATCAACATAGAAATAAGCCTATGAAGTATAATTCAACAGGCTTTTATCTCCTCACTTGTAGTTACTGTATGACCTACCAAATGCTGAAATTACACCACATGCATAAATTCACTGTAACTGCAGTATGACATCAGCAGAGCTGTTCAGCAACCTCTTTAGTCAATGAACCTTTTTCAGAATAAAAGCACTTGACTTGACACGACAATATGTTTAACTTAACTACATCAGTGGGCTGTCATAATCGTCTCGTCGCTCAGTGAAACTCATCTGCTTCTTGTATTTACACACACCTGTTGTTTTCCCAGGCACAAAGTGACATGAGAAAATCGAGCCAGTTACACATCTGGTAGGAACTGATGATGCACAGTTTACACTGTTCTGTCTTGCAGCTATTACAGTGAGGTTACGTATGCAGTATAAATTTCGGGGTAAATTGTGTGGGCTTTTGATATCCACAACAGGTCACAATCCTTTCATTTTTCTGCACCTTTACTTTTTGTTACTGAAAATGAGAAATTCAAAATGCCACAAAAATCATCCTAAAAAGCAAGATGAAAGGCTGTGGTGGGTTTGAACTGTGATGAGTGACAGAAGCAGTGACAGATGCTTCATTTGTTCTTCTAACAAGTGCCAACAAAGACAGATCAGAGATCCTAACGTGGCATCAGGAACTTCTGACTATGATCTCCTTTTGTTATTATTCTCTAAGTCTATTTGAATCTTATTCAACTATTTCTGTGATGCGCTCTAATTTTCATTCTTCGCTGTGCTTTCTATCCTCGCTCAGTGCCACCCTGTGACAGCTGAGTGGACACTTGCACATAGCACATCTTAGAGAGGGCAGCACTGACACTGGGGGTCAAATTAACAAATTAACAGCAAAACACATCTACACATGACTGTCATCCTCTTCTCAACATTTAACTCCAAATTGCATTGTTATAGTTTATTGTTAAAGTAATGTCATGTATAAAAAAAGAGACTCTGATATGAAGAGTCTGATATGAAGATATGAAGGTCCATCTATTCACCCACCCATCATCTTACCCAGAATGGACCCATTGTAACCAGCGTACCTTGAGGAAACCTACACAGACACTGGAAAAGTATTCAAAATCACTACAATAAGGCTTTTGGTTTCTCCAGGATTTGGCAGCGGCACTATTCAGAACCCTTATTTTTCTCTCTCTTTGCATTTCCATGTCCAAAAATTGCATCTGAAGGATGGTGTTTTTTAATGCCTTTCCAAAGTCAAATATTCAAGAGTGTAAGGAATGGACTAAACTAAACAATCTCTATCATGTTCAGTTGACTCAATGCTGCAGTGGTGGCATTACCTCAAGGCCATCATTAACAAGCCATTCAAGTGCCACTGAGCCACTTCTGTAGGTGAAAAGTTGCATTAACAACAGCCTCATTCACAGTCATCACATCCTCTGTGGATGCGGCTCAATTAACTCACCGCAACCAACACAAGCGGCCTGCAACAGATGTGATTTCACCTGGCAAAGGACGATGGCTGCCTGCAAGGAATCAGAGAGATGCTATTGCATCTGCCTAAAATGAGGACAGACAAAAAAGAAGAAGAGGACGGTGAAGAGCACCCACATGAGTTGCAGAAGAAGTAGCCACACAAAGTATTCTGCACAAACCAGTCACAGTTAATACCCACACTGCCTCTCTGAAGAGGCAACATGACTCTCAAATTGGTTTAGTCAGTGGCATCACAGGAAGATGGTTGGAGAGTGTCCACCCTCTGGACTTCTGTTTCTCTTATTCTTAGAGTGAGGGGCAGGAAAGACCTCACCCTGCCTTGTAGGACCATGACAAGAAAGGACACCAGGCCTGTGAGTGAGTGATGCTGCAGCATGTTAGAGGTTAATAGACCCAGCCATTGGATCCTAAAATGCACATCATAAAAAAAACAATCAGATCATCATTGTGGTTTCTGTTTGTCAAGGACAAAATGATTATGAGAGCAAATGGGAAGTCAGAAAAGCATTTGAGTTACACATGAGCATCTTTAAAAACTGTGCAATGCTGAGTGTACAACTAGACAAGTGTATGTGTGTGAGTGTGTGAGGGAGAGAGACAGCATGAAAATTTGCTGTGCGTTTCACTCCAGCGCCCCTCATCCTGTCAGCCCTGTGCAAGGCCGGGTCAGCGGCAGGTCACACCATTTCTGATTATCCCAGATGATTGGCGGCTCTGTCTGTGGCCATGGGTGAGCGACTCGCTGTGACATGATGCCTTATTGGAGGAGACCTGAGTTCAGGGGCGGGGTCAGAGGTGACAGAGGACTGAAGGAGGGAGATGTTACGTTATGATTGGTTTATGAGTGACAGGACACGGTCAGGGAGAGAGGAAGATGAGGAGAGGAAGGGGGATTCAGGTATGTTATAGTAGCTCATTTGCCTACGGTATTAGTTTAAATTACAGTGAGCACCTTTCTCATCATCAGTTTGCCAGTGGATGCAGAACACCAAGTGATTTCAGATCCATTTAAAACTGCTATCACTGGACCAACTGAACTTCATCAGACTGTTTGATCCTCTTTTAATTAAAGATTAAAGTAGAAACACCACACATAAACACAACAAAATATTTGCGTTTAATGTGAAATAAATTACAAGAAATAGAATAATATTAAACCAGAAATCCAGTTTTATTAAAGATGGCATTAGTAAACCCATTAAGAAGTGAGTAAAATATATACTATACATTTACCAAACTTGAATATATATAGACCATTTTTTTCATGATCACTCCAACCTCATCTAGTTCACACCACCTTCACCATAATATGCCTCACCACAATAGCAACAAGTCTGTTGATAATATAAAGACAGACCATCTTTGTATTGAAGCACAAAGGTTATTGTCAGAAACAAATGAACTGATATGCAGCATGAAGTGCGCATTACAACAACAAATAGCATACTGCACCTTAATTCAAGTTCACACAAGGTCTTACAGGCCCTTGTAGTGTGCCTTTATGGGGAAATATGATGAAGATGATGAAGATATAATGTTATTTTCTCTACCAGTGTACCCAAACCCTCCAAAAGATGCAACAGAGTACAGTATAGAGCTGGTTCAGTATTCTGCTGAACAGTGTGATCCCCTATAGTTGGAGCACACCCTGTGATCCCCATTCTTCTGTCAACTGCTGCAGGCAGCTATGAGTAAGCCCATACCTTCCTTGCACTCTGTACAACTCCAGCAAGACAAAGAGTCCAAACTCGGCTATCCAGTCAGACCTCTAAACCTCTCGCACAAGCACAGGCTGCCTTCTTCACCAGAGAGGTGAAACTCCATGGCCCAGTTGTCAGTTTTAATAACCTGGAATCCAGAGGTGTATTTCTGCAGCCTGATGCGCACTGCGCCTGACCCCCGCTGCCATGCTCCATGGGTGGTGGGGCACTGGAGGACAGACCCAAGTCCTTGTCGCCCAACGGGGCGTCAAGCTATAGGTGAAGGCCTGGCCATGCGATCACTGGCAGGTCCCTCCCCAGGACCTCTTTGTTTACTCAAACCCCTTCTCTACATTGAGCTGGTGTTTGGTGAAGATATCATATCCCACTTGTTTGTGCATGATTGATAACTACGATTGTTTTCTATGTTAATCAAGTTTTTGCCACTTCTAAATGACACTGAATCCAATATGAAATGAGTTTCAGTGATGATGAATGTATTTAATTTTCATTATGAATGTTATTGCACACACAGACAAATCTAAGAGCTTATCTGGTTCAACTAAAATCATGGGCAACCCACCATTCAAAGACAAAAAATTGATTCACATATCTATGTTTAGCAACTCAAGTGGCATAATTTCAATTCAAAATGATTTATGGACAACATACAAGTTAAAACAAACAAAGAGAGGTACTAAACAGACACCTATAATGCGTCGAGTGACGATCACTAAGAGTTATATTCCGACATGAAACTGTATTTTTGGATAAGCAAAGGTTACAATACTATACACTTAACAGCAGCGGACAGTCATCTGCAGTCCCTAAAAAGTGGAGCAGCAAACAAGTGGAGCAGCTGCCTCTCCTTACCCAGCTCCCTCTCTTGTACTCTTAACTGTGGTTTTCATTTCATTTCAATTCATCCTCCCTTAATCATTCCTGCACTTCACCCTTCCTTTGATTCCCTGCTTCAGATCTCCACCTCCACCTACGCTCCTCTCCTGCACAGCCTTCATCCTCACCATCATCTCTCTCTGTCTCTGTTCAGACTTATCCCCTTTTCCAACCTTCTTTTTGTCTCCTCCCATTACCTTCTTCCTTCCCCTCTCCCTGTCCATCTTCATCCCTGCACACTATCTGTCTCTTTCAACCCTCTCTCAACCACTCACTAATCAGTGTCTCATCCTTAAAAGCTACTTGTTACAGTTGGAAAAAGAGAAAAAACAGACAAGGCTGAGCTTCAGTGGAGAGAGAGCAGGAGGCCCATCATCTCCACTCTGGGTCTCTATGGTCCATCTCAGGTAAGAGTTCAAGTGCTGCTGAGGGCTGCTCAGATAACATCAAATCCACATTTAACTTCACCTCAGGGGACTGTTTGAAATCTTAAGATTCTTATTAAAACCTCCAGAGCATACCATCAAATGTCAGTGCCCCGACTCTGCTAAACTTTACCCCCATTTTCTCTTCCCATTTCAGAGTGTAGCACCAGAATGTCAGGTTAAAGATTGGATGGATACTTCAACCAACTACCCATATCAGTCAGAGGATGTAAATGTCATGAAGCAGAGGGGTCATATCAGACTAATTTGGAAGCCCTAGCATCACAGCAAGGGTGGTATTCAATAAAGCTGGGCACATACATAAAGTGCATGTAACCTATGTGTTTGACATATTACCATGTTTTAATGGTGGAGTGCTTTTGAGAAACTCTTTTATAAATCACTTTTATACTCAAAGATATAATCCTCAGACCAATAGGTTGATACCTTGTGTTTGCTAAGATTCTAACTTGTCCAGGTTAGTTATCCAATAAGTTCTTGAGGAGGCTTCATCACTGTGGTGAAAGCCTGTTGGGGCTAATGGTTATGCTAAGGACCTCACAGTGACTACACCCACCAGCCAGTCAGAACTGAAGAAGCCCTTTGGATGAAGTTAAATGTCCTCTACAATCTCCAAGTCATAGAGTTGTAATAGTTATACACATACACCATCTTTTTGTCGGTTCGGTAGGCTAGGCTTCCACGTGCTACCCTGGCTTTTAACAGTGCTAGAAGGCTAGGCTAAGCTGCTGCCCTTTAGTGTTATCCACTTAGCCTGGCCTGGATTTCTGATTGCTAACTGACTCGATATTACAGTGGTGCAAGACAGGTCAGCCAATGTCAGCTTCCTGTACACAGTAATTTTATTAATCTTTCCAATTCATGACAAAGAAACTAACACTGCATTGCTTTAAGACAGGAATTCCTATCCTAACAAGTTGTAACTGCCAATCCTGCTTTATACTGTTTTCTGAATCCTGTTTCCCCACTGTATTTCTTCAGTGGAAGCCTTTTAACTTGGTGAGATCTGACATTTCATCTCCTAAAATAAAGTGAAAAATACAAAAAACATATTATATATCAAAAAGAAAGGCCAAAAGTAAACTGCACCACCCTCACAGAGTGTTAATCCAAAACCTTGATGACACGAATTTCCCTAAATCAAGGGTCATTCTTTTGCTAATGTGTTGGAAGTGTGAAAGTCCTCTTTGGGATAATTAAGTCTGATGTGACATGTTGTGCCTCAGGGTTGTAATCATACAGGGTGCATTTTTAGCAACGGGGGACCTTTTGTAGTTGTTTTGAATGAGTTTGAAGCACTTTGAATTCTGCTTTTTCGCTCCAGGCATCCCTCATTTATCCACTTGTGTTGTCCTGCTTTTATTGAGGAGGCACCTGCACTACCAGTTGAAAATGGTCCTGCTTGAATGTGCTCAAGGTAGAAAATGACCTTGCTTGACTTTTTTCTTCCTGTTGTCCAAACAAAAACAAACTGCGGATTCCTTATGCCTTGTGCTCTGCTGGGTTTGATCCAAGCAAGAATAATCGTTTTGTTGCGATGCACTGTTTCACTGGCAGCAAAATTACAAAGAGCATCAGGCTGAAATAGATGCTAAGTTTCTCCTTTAGTTATCTGATTAAACTGCTTAATCTTATTCTTTACTTGCCAGGTGATTGACAGCAGCTGACTGTGCGTGGTTGCCTAGCAACACCAAGAAGACACTTGAAACGCCCGCATCTGCGCCAGCTTTTCAAAATCAAGGCCTTCACAACATGTTGTGTCTATTGTGGCTTGTTCTGAATGAAATAAAGCAGAAAACAAAGCCGCAACCTTGTGTTAAGGGCAAAAAAAAAGAGGTGAATGTGAGACTTAAATGCGAGTGGCAACCTTCACTCCACATGGTCTCATCTCGTTTCAAATATGGATTATTTCTAATAAATATGTTACTCGTATCTCGTACTCTCACACACTGCGGGGCTTCACTCAGGAAATGTCAGCTCACAGAATGGTCAATACCTGATAACCTTTGTAGTTTATGCTTGATCAGAATGTTTAATAGTGGCGAGCAGGTGAGGCAGCACTCAAAGCCTCACACCAAACACCTGCCGCCGTGTGCACGTGAAGGGTTTGTGTCTGGATTAGACTGTGGTCTCTACATGCCCACTTCAATGCTGAGAAAAATGTCAATTATAGCAGCTTCTCAATCAGTCCTAAAATACAGTTTTCTAGCCTCTCCTATATGCTCAGCAGGCTTCAAACACATTTTACAGTACAAACATGATTTTGGTTGGTATCTTATGAAATGAATTAATAATGTTCAGACATTAAACCAAGGGTACAAGACCGTTCAATGAAAATCATGGTTAGACTGTACCTGAGTAGCAGCCGCAAGAACTGCACTGGCAATCACTTGTCTAAAATCCACAGCGATTGAAGTGCTGCTCTACCCCTGTATGAATACCATAGGGTATAAAAAGTCAGGGTGATGGTGAAGGAGCCAGTGATTTTAATAATAATGTGTGGATAAAATCAGCCCCTGTCAGCTTAAATACTCTGCTTCAACTAACCAATGCTCTATCAAATTCAGGTGAATGCGACAAGCACAATAACACATGCTGGAAGCTCTGCAGAGAGGCACATTTTTAGCCAAGTCAAGCAAAAAGAGAATGCCTCTTTCCCTCCATAAATCATGAGGTACCAACTATATCACCTAAAGCAGCTGCATCACCAAAAGCAGCAAAGTTAGTTTTTTTTTTTGCTCCAGAACAAAACAACCGTTTGAGTTTGGACTGCAGATCAAACTAAGGAGTAGAAACCGAATGCAACTCTTAGAGTGTTCTGGGATTCAGTCTCTGCTTATACAGTATATACATGTCAACCTCAATATTTGTGCTTTTCATTCTGTGCACACCCTGCAGTCCCAGCACCATGGCATCCAGACAGTGGTTCTGCCTCCATATTGTGTACAGGGCCTGCTCCCTGTGCATCCCTCATTCCTGCTGGCTGCTGCTGCTGGGTGTAGCGTTGCATATGCAACCACACACACACACAAACTTGGAGAGAGTAATCATGAACTATGTAGCTTCCTCCTCCATTCTTGTTTTGCAGTTATCTCGTGACCACAGAACACCAGAGTGAAAATATCCATGACATGATTTGGTGATGGAACAATAGGCCGTGTGCATGCGTGTGCAGAGCAAAAGCAAAAGCAATTTCATGTCCAGTAAAACACCTCAAAAGACAATAAATCTAGTGGTGGGAAAGCAGTAGGGATGTCTCCCGATAGCCTGCTGCAGCCAGCATGATCCTACATTGCTATCAGAGCAGTTCTCAGCCGGAAATTTATGGTAAGAACTTCACTGAACTTGGTAAGCAACAGAGGGACAACAACTGTCCCTCCAGTTATTATCGAGCTTTACTGACTTCTTCAATTTTTATTTTCACTGCTCTTTCACTTGATTAATTGCAACTAAAGGAACATCACCATGTGTTTCTTCATAATTAAACCTGTTTTTCTTTTTCAAGCAAAGACATGTTTGTGAATCAGTCATGTGAGAACTGTAGCCACATTAATGGAATGGCAGGGCACAAAGAGATCCCACCTGACCACTCATTACTAATACATAATAACCACACATAAATATAAAGATATTAGCACACTGACCTTCTCTCTTTTTCTCTCTCTCTCTCCCATGCAAACACACAGAAGTGGAAACACTTTGCCGTCATCTAACTAATGCATGCTCTGAGGGCAGCTCTTCTCCCTCTCCATCATTAATGCTCATCTGATTCCTGATGCTCAGTGACTGATCAATCCCTGCATGTCAGGGGCTCCGCAGACATGTGTGTGATTGGCACAGGAAGACACACATACACTTGCGGTCTGTGATTGGCATTTTACTGAGGCTAATGAAGGAGACATCTCAGTGGCAGGGGCTAATAAACTCACTGACAGGGGTAGCAGGATGAGTTATTTAACACCTCTGATCTCCCTGTGTGTGCCGAAGGCAGCGCAGGCTCAGGATGATGATTATTTCGGATACAAATCGAGTTCAAAGTAAAGCCTAAACACAGCATCAGCAAAAAGGGAAGAAAATGTCGGCTTTTAAGGAGTGAGATGTCTCTTTGATACTTTTGTCCAGTCTTCAGCAGCCAAACAATCAGTCATTTGTCCTTGAATTATTTAAAACTGATACTTGCACCTAAACACAAAGTAGAGCGCTACATCACCTGCATGTTACCTTTGCTTGCACATTCAGAAATGTACTGATTTTACCTTTGAGATGTATTAGATGACACAACATAACAATTTTTTTGTTTAAAATGATGTATCAGTATTGTATGTATATTTTGGAACATTTTTAGATAGGACAGACATAGAGAAAAAGCAGAGACTAAACTTAACCAAGCCTACACACTGTGCACCTGCTCTATCAAATGAGCTTAGTAGTGCCTCTGTTTTAGTTTTTAAGATCAGACCACAACAAACTTTGTTTAGGTCATTACACATACATCATTATTTTCTTTTCTTTGCACCTTAACCGTGTTACAGGGGTCTGATGGAGCCTATTCCAGTGCACATATGGAAAAGTCAGAGAATATATCCGAGGCAGGTCACCATCCATCACAGGGCACACACAAACACCATTCACCCTCACTTGTACATCTCGAAGAAATTGAGCCTCCAATCGACCTAAACATGCTTGTTTTTGGACCGTGGGAAAGAACCACTGTGTTGCACATTTTTCTGTAAAATGAACGACAGGGCAGCAAAAATGGAGAACTAAGCAAAGTGCTTGACCTAGGATGTTGTGGTCTGTGGTTAACGTTGTGCCCAGCAGGGATCCCGCACATAACAGATTTCTGACTTTGTGTTTTCCTCTGTGTCTCCTCTCACAGTTTGAAGCTGATGGTGCTCAGCTGGATGAATTTGACGATGCATATTTGATCAAACTATGACCACAATGTCCTGATAAAGGACCACACAAGCCCGGACTCTCTCATTCAAATACAGGAGCGAGCTAGCTACTGGATCACTGGTGTCAAGAGACGTGTGAGCAGCATCATCCACTGGTGTGTCACCTACTGCAAATTACATGGCAGCCACACATGACTTTTCATGCTGACTGTCATGGAGCTTTCATTTACTTTCATTTAGTAATGTTGAACTGGATGTTTTTGTTTTTGGTGGAGACTGAGGCACACAAGAGGCACTCCGGCCGAAAACAACAGATGGAGCATGGTATTTACATGCATGGCTCTGAGAATGAACTCTGAGGTCATTGAATCTCTGGATACATCAAGCTTCATTATTGCTCTTCGGTGTTTTCTTGCTAAATCTGTTTAGAACAAATTTTGTCAGTGCTGAGGCTGAACTCAAGATTGGTCTAACATCGATCTAGAAAGAGAGAGGTTTCTTGAAAAGAACCGCTGTTGCCGGATATTTATTCCTTAACTTAATGTTTCTTCTCCTTAGACCTGATGAGCGGCTGAAAAGAGAGGGATAAATGGCCCTTGGAAAAAGTCATGCAGGTCTTCCTCAACAAAGACAATTTCCTCTGGAATTAATATTTAATTCATTTTAGTATTTCAGATTTCTGATTCTGAGGGCCAAGATTAAGGTTGCTTGGAGAAACGTAGATACATTTTTGGTGTTCAAGACCTTTGTCAGAGATTGTTCTTCCACTTCCCAAACAGAAGTTTGTAACAATCCTTAATTGGCTCAAATGGCATTAAATAATGCCAAACTGGGGGCGTGCTGCTCTTTTGTCAAGAAGCAGGATGACCTCTCTGCTATTCTCCGCCTAGTGGTGGATTTTGCCACAGGTTTCTGTTGTTGAGAAACAGCAATTTTTATTGAGATTTTATTGACTTTGAAACAGCTCAGAGACCACATGCTGATGGACCGTTCAACAGTCTATTGCCATCTGCCTTCATCTGTTGTATTCCATGTTATTATATTCTTCATTTTACACTAATTTTATGTATAGTGAGATGATTGTGAAGTTTATGTGTTTTAATGTTGCAGTTAATTAGAATAACCAAATTTCTGCTTTATAGTGAATGTGATTAATTATTATATTTCTTCCTGCAACAATTTGTTGCAGGAGAAATTTTAAGATGCATACGCCAAACTGAAAGCGCCAAATAATTAGGTGGAGTAAAAACCTTGTAGAGAACAGAAGATAAACAGTTTGGTAAGAAGAAGAAGACTATCAGCAGCTGTTATGAAGCAATCAGCAATTTTTGATTGAGTGCTAACAGTAACAGTCAACATGTGCAGTAATCATGTTTAAAAAGTCTTCTCAAACAAGGCAAATAAAACAATCTGGACCAATGAACTGGGTCCTCTCTCTGTCTTCAGCCTTTGACCATTGAACGAGTCGGTATTGTTGCTATGATTACAAGAGAGAAAAGTAATGGCTTCATGTTTTTAAATGTTGTTCTTCCTCGTTTTCTGGTCGGGGGTAGAACAAACCTGTGTATCACCCCTGCATTCACAGCTGTGTGTGTGGACGTATAGCGCAGCCTTAAGTATGGTTTAGTGATTAGCGATTACTGAACTTGTATACAATGTTGACACTGGCTGCTATTACCCTTGTTCACAGGATGGGAATGGCCATATGCTTTCCAGGTTTTCCTGGATGAGTTTTTGTTGTAGTTGATCACATATTGTGATCCGTTAGCGGATGACCTATGCTCCAAAAACAAGTTGCTATAACCCATAACCCATGTTGCTACACACTGTAATGATCCTATAAGCAAAGCAGAGGCGGTGAAGCGGAGTGAAGTCAGAGTCCCCGCTGAGCCACATCCACAGACAGAGAGGGGGCTATAACTTCACTGGCCTGTTTTAGCTCAGAGGAAGACCATAACTACCAAAGATAAAAGTTGAGGCAGTGTGGGAGGGGAGTAGCTGGAGAGGTGAGATGTGAGGAGGAAGAAGCTGGTGGGTATTAAATATGAATACTACCCCTTTCTCCCGCCTGCTTCAATCCCATCCCCCCTTTCTCTCGTCGGCCATGAATCCATTTCATATCCAGTCCGCCATACTGCTCACACTTGACAAGCCCTAAACACCTGATGCATAATTCACCGCCCTCTTACGCACGCACACATACACACACACATTGCAAAAAGTTACTGCTTTGAAATTCCAATCTAGGATTAAACAGGGGAACAGATTTTCTTAGGGTTTCATAAAACGCTGCTGACAGAGAGCTGGAACGCAGCACATTAATAGCACAAAGTTCATTCTGGTGCTGGCTGTCACCACGTAGTGGCTCCAGTGCCTCACAGGCTCTATTTTTAATGACGTGACATAAAAGTGGATGTAACTGTGACATTTACCTTGAAGATACTGTAACAAAAAAGTCCATCCCACTGGAGGGCTTTTCTGCACATTCTGCATCATATCAAATGGCACAAAAGTGTGCATGAGTTAAGTGTATGCATCAAGAGCTCACATTATTAGAACAATGAATGCTAACATGGTAATATCATGTTGGAGGAGGTTTAAAAACCAGGACATGCATACTGAGAAAAGGTTCATGAAAAAGGGAGCATGAGAGAGGTGGAGAGATGGCAGAGAGAAAGAGAGAGAAAGAGAGAGAGAAAGAGAGGGCAGATCAAAGCTGTTTTTCTCGCTCTTTGCAGCTCTTGATTCGGAGCAGCGGGAGGTTGTGCCATGCGAGCAGCTTCATCCCCACTCATGGCTCTCTGGCTTTGGTGTCGTTCAGGGAGATTCACTGTCCCCCCTGGGCTGTATACATGCCAGAGAGGCAGGCAGCACAACCAGGCCAAGCAGAAGACGGAGATAGGATAGAAAGAGAGAGAGTGAGACAACTTCCTCATCCTGAACCTTATCACTTCTCTCACATGATTCCGAGTCTTTTTCCTTCCTGTTGTTTTCCTACTGTCTCTGATAGTTTACCCCTCACTCTCCTCTCTCTGAGCTCTCAAATCTCGAAATCAATTTTTTTTCCCTTTTTTCTCTCATCAGGAGAACTTTTTGTCCTCCAAGGACAAGTGCACACCACACTTGCAAAACTTTATTCGCAGGCAGCACAGCGGAGGTGGTTATAGCGTCGGTTATAAAACTTTTAGGTGTATGTGTGTGATGGTGTGTGTGATGTGTGGAGGGGTGATTAAAGCTAGGTTTACTTCCATGCTTCGCTGAGCCTCTCGTCTTGTCTTTTTTTTCCTTCCCCTCTTCCTCACCTTTTATTCTCTCTCTGTTTCTCTTGATGCCACACCGTACAGCGGGCCGTGAAACTGGAGGGATTTTTTTTTTTGGTTCCCTTGTGTTCTTCAAAAAGAGCAATTGGGGGCAGCCAACAAAAGGGCCCTCTAATAAGCTGCCTGCATATCACAGCAGAGGGGGAGTCCCGTGTCGCTTTGGCAGAATGATTAAAAGTTACCTGTGCCAAATGATTACTGCTGTGCTGCCCCGGGTTCAGCCGCGCTGAATGCAAGGCGGCCTTTTACTTAGCCAGCACTGTTTAATTAAAACACAGTCAAATGAGATTTTGCCACAATAAGGGACGATAATGGGTCAGCTAACTGATAGGGAGAGCTTTATCCGTTCTCATTAACCACTCCCTTGATAGCATTCATGTAATGGAAGAGTCCATCACCTCATCTCATTTGGGAGGGAGCAAAGAACGGAGCGGAGGGGGTAGGAAGGGTGGGAGTGGTGGGGGGGGGGGACAGAAAGAGAGAGCAGCATGGCGGAAAAAATACAGTTAAGAAAAAGCCAACGCTGCAAGAGTTATTATCCCCGTAGGCAGACGTCACACCATGCAGCACAGTAGTTCCAAGCATCGCCACAGCTGTAATTGCTCTCATACATTTAGCTGGAGTCCCCGTGTGCTGACACTGATAGGCCCCAGAGTCATTGTCTGTCCAGTTGTCACTTAACATAACCCGATCTGACCCAATTACTGCACACAGTAATTGTACGTCAGGAGAAACACGGTGTCAGAGACAGAAAACGCAGCTCGGCGCTCTCCTCACATCACAGACCTGGCAGCACATGATCCGAGAAGACCATTCTGTGACTATACTGGCGCCAATGGAAAAAGCCATGCAGAGAAGCTGGAATTAAGGGTGTGGTAGACAGGGTGGTTGGATGGGGATGTAACCCCTTCTTGATTCTCTTGAGTTCTTCAGACAGACCAATTATAGCTGATCTTTAAAGAAAAAAAAAGAAGATACTGCAAAGATAATATTTTCAATAAACCCTTTTCTGCTCACAGAGTGAGGCAGTGAATTGGTGAGTAGCTCTGTCCTAGGTCTGAGTGTAAGAGTGAATAGGGTGTGTGTGTGTGTCTTGTGATGGACTAACAACCTGTCCATTGTGTACTCCCTCATCATGTCTGTCTGATCCATTTCAGACACCCCTATGACACCACTGGGTGTTGACTGGGTAGGTTGATGAATAGATGGAGTCTGCTTATGTCTGCTTATAGGTTCCAGCCTTTGGTCAGGGCTCAAAGGTTTGACTAAAAACATTTCTATTGAAGGATTCAATCTTGAAACAAATCTAGTGTTATTCCTTCTGAATAATAGTACTGTCTAAAATGTAAATATTGGAATGGGTCCTTGAAAGCAGCAAACTCAAGTCTGAGGTTATGAAGTAGTTATTGAAATGCTTTGGCAGATTTACAGTAACTTTCTCACAAAGGGGAATAAAGACAGCACTCTGCTTGTTTTAAATGCTTCTGCACACATAGACAGTGAAGTTTGCACTTCAGAAAACTCGCCCTTTAAATCAACCCTGAAACATTGCAAGTCCTTGGTACTTGAAAAGCCTCTACAAAACAAAACACTTTGTCTTTTCAGAACATCGTCTGACCCTTGAGATGGCACTTGGCATTGGCCTTCGAATGCCTCTCATTCTCAAAACAGCTCATTGTGAACACGTGGAGGGACACTTCTGACTCTGACCTTGGGTAAACGTTGAGAGCAGGGACAAATGAATTATAAGGACATGTTTTCTTTTTCTTTTTTGAAATATACAAAAGGCGCTGAAGGGCGTTGGGTTGAGGGGAACATTTTGAGTAGAGGAGGGGGCAGCCTTGGACTTGAAATGTTAAAAGAAACAGAACAATTTGTTAAGTGCAAATATTTATTTTCATCAAGTTTGGTTTTGACACCAGTGGGTACAAAACAGGTTAGATAAAAGATGGGTGCAAGTTGACTCATATCTGAAATTTAGCCATTTTCTTGACATGTATACATTCGCTATCCTGTTCAAAATGAGGTACTGGGAATTTTCATCTTTTTATGTGACACTTCATTTAGTGTTATGGAGTCTTCATCTCATTTACTTGGTCTTAATCTCCCTTTAACACATGTAAATAGTCATGATGTGGAGCATCCTACCAATCCCATTCCTCTGCCCAAGCACACAGCAAAAGATCAAGTGTTGACATCTAATCATCATTCCTGGAGAGTTGCACTTTTTCAACAATTTGTACTTATTCTTGTTCTAATTCACCAGCCCCCACCCTGTTATTATCAGAATCATTAGGCAGAATCATTTCGCATTCAGCAGCAGCACGCCGACGATACAGCAAGTCAGCTGCAGTGAACTGTGCTAAACTCCAACTTGCCAGTCGTTGGGAGTCAGTCAAGTGGTTTTTCAAATTAAAGGACAAAAGGTTGAAGCGATGTAGGTTTGGTGGTGACACACAGCTGCTCACCAGTGCTTGTTGACTTTGTGTTTCTTCATTGAAAAAAGATGAATTACTTTATAATGAACCAACATCAAGATCATTTCAACTGATTAACAATGATTTACTCCTCAGGCATAATTACTTTGCTGAACTCTATACTTCAACATTTACTGAGTCTCTCATTACTCCAACTATCATGACACGATTTTGTGAGTATCTATTTCATTCTCTTTTTCTGTACTTTTTTTGTCATTTCTCCCTTTCCTTCATGTTTCAGTGTGCAGCGGTTTCCTCCCCCTCTATCCTATGTAATGATCTCTGTGGGGAGACTTCTTTGAATGCAGCAAAGACAAATTTATATAAATAACACACAGTGGAGGAACAAGTGCTGGCTTAATAAGGATTACAGTCACATAAGGGCTGCTTGACAGCAAAGTATGCTTTATCTGTGAAAAACACAGACTGAGAAGTCAAGTCAAATTGATTTATAAGGCATGCAACAACATTTTTTTTTCAGTTGAAATCAGGTTTCTGGGTAATGCTGAGTTTGATTTTTGGTGATCAGACCTATTTAGCTTACTGTACACTGAACTGAGGTAGGTAAACTGAGGTATCAGCCTAAACCTTTGAGTTCATAGTAATCTGTTTTACCTGCTTCTCCTCTGCAACTGCACCTCTGCCACTCACAAATGATTTTATTTCCCTAAATCCCAGTACTCTGAACACAGGAGATATCATTTTAAGAAAGAAGCTCAATGTGAAGACATGGTGCTAATAAAGCAGTACAATCTCTGCTGTGCCAACAAAGTTACTTTCATGGCTGGGAAGTCATTCAGTCAAATATGAAGGGAGAGAAATGCAGGGGGGGGGGGCATGTCATACTTATCCAGCACAACATGGCAGCTGTACGGAAAACACTGTCAAGTTTCTCCCAAACTATCCATCAAAATGAGTGTTAATAAATATGACATGAGAAAAACAGCTCCTGAAACATTAAATTTAGCACACTGCGCTTCAATAACTGTTTAGGAGCCAGTGGATTTAAATTTTGCAGTGACAACTGAGGATGCAGTCTGGCTGGTTTCTCTTCTCGAGCTGCATAATCACATTTGTGGCTTCGTGTGAGTCATAATTCAAACTTTAAAGTTATGGAAATGTGACATCTGCTGGTAAAATCTGATCCCTGAGTACAGGCCATGTTCGATATGACACAGTGCAGTTTTGCCATGATAGCTGCAGTTAAGCTGTACAGTCAGTTGATGGGTTAAGTATTAAGTGGGTAAATGGAGCAGACTCATTTGTGATCCTCCTCCCACTGAGGCTGTCTCATCAAGTCAATTAACACCACAAGCTCAAGCCCAGGCCCCTAGTCACATGTCTGCAGACGCCCTCCACAGGGAGCACTGCACTACACTGCACTAAAGTGTACATAAACACACACATATTCACACGTGCATTCACATGTGCATATACCCCTGCATGCACATACACTCAGTAAGAGACACACCCACGTACAGTCCCACACGCACCATTTTGTCCTTAGAGAAAAATCAGAAGCTTGTGAGCAGACTTTCTGTCAGTAAGAAAGAAAGATTTCTCAACCTGATGCATCCTTTATTATTTATACATCCATCCATCCAATATCTTAACCACTTTGTGCCCTAATGTGTCATGGGGGTCATCTTCATAACATTTTGTAGTCTGTTATTTCTCTAATTAAGCATGCATTTGTTTGTTCTAGAAAATGTCAGGATCTGTGTTTCATAGAGGCCAAAATTAAGTCATCAGACAACTTGCTTTGTGCACACATCAAAGGTATTCATTGAGCTGCCATAGAAACTAAAGAAACCAGATAATCTTCACATTATCAAACATTACTCAAACTCCATACATCCATCCATAAATCTACCTGCTTCAGAGCTGAACGATATCACAGCGGTGTGTCGGTGCCTGTCCCATTAGTCATAGAGTAAAGGCACAGAATATATGGACAAGTCACCAGTCCATCACGAAGGACACACCGTTCACTTACACTTAAACCCATTAAAAATTCAGTCTCTGATGTGACTAAGCACGTATGGATTCAGATTGTGAGAAACCTGAGTACTAGGAGAAAACCCATTAAGATTGACAAATAAAGAGTATGCAGCTGACCAACTCCCTACTATGCATCCAGGTTTTATCACTGTAACTTTTTCAAATTAGAAATTGCTGTGGGTAAATGTCATAGTAGCAACAGATTTGTCAGACACTCAGTTTAAGATGAAACATATGTAGTAGGACTGTGAATAAGCCTTCACAGGCTCACTGCACTGCACGCTGTCACTGCTGCTCATTAGATTCACATTTAATTAGGTTTTTAATTAACTGTACCCCTGATTGTAATTCTCTGATGAGATTTACACACAGAGAAAGCCAGTTGAAAACCACATATAAAATGAGCACTCAGTGAACTGTTTAAAGGTCAGTGATAGTACACTTTTTGAGACCTGGTATTATTTTAATCCACAGAAAACTTGATTGTCCATTAACTTTCCTGAACCATCATACAGATAATACACCTTGAGATACAAGGTTTTTACTGAAATAGACACATCACACACTGCAGTTTGCCAGCCGGGTGAATTGCATCGAAAGTTTTACAGAGGCCTCACAAAAAGTTTCTCTGCAACTTCTATGTTTCGGTGTCAGCACATTCCTTTATAGCGGAAGACGACAGGACAGCCAGAGGGCCGTCAGCTGCTTCATTAGGGCTCTCAGCATATCCAATTACAAAGTTACGACTGTTTGGTTAAGGGACAGAAAGCTTGAGAGAAAGAAACTCATAAAATGAGACAGAGGAAGTCGAGGTCAGAGAATATGAGAATGCAAGGAGCACAGACGGCGGAGATTAAAGAACATAGAGACAAGCAGACGGCAACATGAAGAGAGGTGGTGAAAGGAACTGGAGCCAGTATTTCTAATATTCACCCTAACTGCAACCCTGCTGTTTGGATAATCCAAGTAGCCTTGGTATAACGATGAACAGATACAGCAGATTTATTATAACACAGCTTAAAAAAAAAAAAAAAAAAAAATCAGACTTGATAATATGTTGGTGTGTTTGTGGAATAATAAAAGCTCTTTTGCTGTGCACTTGCCTGCAGATGGCAGCAAGTGTCATTGCACCCGCACAAACTGAAGTTTGCAAAGAAGTCAGCAAAGGACATCCAGTTTTCTACTCAATCGATCCAGGACAGATCAGCCTGTGGTTTAACAGTTTGCAGCCAACATTTAATCAATAGGTCCTTTTCTATATTACCACTGACCTGTTAACTATGGTAGGGTAGGGCCTGAGAGGTAATTCAACAAGAACTCCCACTTTTGAAACTTGATACTGATGTTAAATGGCTTTCAACTTTCTCTGCAGATCACTGATTTCTGTGGATTTAATGTGGTATTCCTCAGGGATCCGTTCTTGTCGCACTGTTGTTATCAATGTGTATGCTGCAGATGCTAATATTCCTACTGCTACAGGCATGAAAAACAGCTAAAGGCCAAAATATATTTGCCATGTAATACCCTGTCTTCATGGCATGATAGGAATATATGTCATTGGTGGGCTCTCTAACCTTTCTCTGCCCAACCAAGCTCCTCCACTCAAGCTATGGGGTCAGTTATGTGTATAATAGCAATGTGTGATTTGCTTTTTTTCATTATAGGCCAGCAACTAAAACTTGACTTTCTATTCATCTAAAACCCATAACACTTAACATACCTATAATGTGTCCACATACACAGGCGTAAAAATGACATCCTGCGTTACTGCTGCTATGCCAACTCAGGGGTAAAAACATTTTCAGAATCAAAAAAAAAAAAAAAGTACAATCCCAGTGCCCAGCAGGACACTGGCAGAAACTCTGCCAACTGATGGTGAAACTTCCAGAGAACTTCACCTCAGTGGGAGTTTGGTGCGACTGAAAAAAACAAACAAAACCACAAATATGCACAAATAGCTCAAGGCTGTCTACAGAGTACATGGTGGTGATGTACCAGTCTACAACTTACACAACTCATACACAGCCGGTAGCAATGGAATTAACTGAATCCCACGATTTCTTGCAATGTCAACACACACAAGCAGCTGGAAGTTAATTAGATTTTTCTAAAAGTGAGGATGTGCAGGTCATGGGCAGCAGGACTGTTGCACTTTGAAAATATTCCACAGTATGATGGCAGATTTGGCTTAACCTAAATGATTTTAGATGATCTAACTGTTGATCTCAAATTGGGCTCCTGAGTGAATTGGGACAAGGTGGGAATTTTATGTGCAGGCATGTTGTGTAACGCATGAGCTATAACTGTGATCATCAAAACCATTTTATTCAGCAACATCAAATGTTTTTGGACTACTTAAGGATTACTTAAGACTACACAAAAGTAAAAGTAAAGAATGATGATATACAATGTTTACACATTATGACACATCCACAATGCTTGTGCCTTCCATAATCACTGCTGGTGCCTGATACTGTGGACCTGTCTCCTTAGGTTGTAAGGTTCAAAGCCTCTGGGCTGCTCTCCGGGCTCTTCTCAGTGAGACGTCTTCCCATTGGACTTCAGCGCTCTATTCTTAGATTGAATTTAGTTGCACACATTTCCTTACAGACTTGAGATTTGGTTAGGACTTGGTATTTTGGCTCCTGCGCTTCCATAGTTGGTTTTTGCATGGCTGCGTCTACAGGTTAATGTGGCGGCTGAAGCCAGTGGCCGGTGCCAGGGTGCTGGCAGTGCATCTCCCACCCAGCCTGGCAGGAAGCCCGGGCCTGGCAGCGTGCCTCACCTGGCCAGCACAGCGGAGCGATGTGGTCCAAATACCCACGAAGCCCCAAGCAGCTCAACCTCACATTAGCAGCCAGCTGATTAGCATAGACGCTTTGATATAAATAAGCACACACTGTTGTCCCTCCATCCCATTCGCTCTGCTGCTCATTTCTAGTCATTCCAACTCCTCCATTTGGCACAAGAGAGGAGGGGTGTAAGAGTAACATGGCACAAGCTGGGTGAAGTGTCCATGAGTTATTTGGTCATTTGAGGTTGTTGATTGTTTGTGAGACAACATCAAGCTTTGATAACTGTAATGACTCAGCGAAGTGGTTGGTGAAGTCCAGAGAAACGGTTGTAAAATAATCAGTCAAAAACCAACAGCCTACACCTTCTGGAAGACTAGCACAGGGGAATGTATTACACAAGTTAAAGCTTAGAGAACTTTTCTTGTTTTAACCTGATTATGATCACAAAGAATCATTTACTTCAGTTTCAATTCAATGGGCACTAATTCTAATTGAGGCTTTTGTTAAAAAAAAAAAAAAATCAGCCTCTGTAGTCTCAGTTACTCCTGAGCGAGTTCCAGGTAAGACTCTAATACTTCCATTAACACTCACTGTGTGTCTCTGAGTTTGATTGCAATCATATTTAACAATATTCTACTGTAATAATACCCGCAGCTAAAAATAATGCTATGATTTCATGGTCGTAATTAAAGGTAACTGAGACAAGCATCTTAATATTTTTGTCAGCCCTCCTCTGCCAACAGCTTTATTGGCAGCAAGACTGGAAGAAAACATCAAGTGAAGCAGAGATCATATTTAGTAATCAAGGTGTTTCTATCCACATTAACAGGCAATATCAAAAGCCACTGCAACAATTGTTTGTGGTAATAGATTGTTTTTACCTGGGCTGGACCCCATGGCACCACAAACACTCTCTCCTGGATTATTCACATCACATGTGAGGTACCTTGCCTGTGATGAAAGCACCTCTTGTTCTTGCCCGTGCCTCCGATTGTCTGAGAGAGATAAAATCTACATGAGTGACAGAGTCAGCACTGCAGCCATCAATGTCACTACAGCTCTGTGTGGCTGCCTCTGCTCTGCTCCCTCTCTCTTTTTAAATCGGAGCTCCGGCGGAGACTGATGTCTCCTTAATTATTTGGCAAACAAACAAGTTGCTTGTCATCCCGTCGAAGTCTATCTCTTCATCTCCTTCGTCTTCAGTCCCTGCTCTGCTGGCAGACTGCTGAATAATGGAGCGGCTCTGCACAGAAACCTGAGTGTGGCTCTCGCCATCATGTTAACATTAGATTATGTGTGTGGCCCATGTTGGGAAGTGTGTGTGTGTGTGTGTGTCTGTGGAGGTGACGCCTGGGAGGGGTTCTGGAGCTAATCCTTAGCGATCTGTTCACCCAGACATAAACACACACAAGTACACATACATACACACGATGTGGGCATCGAGAAAGGGGCGGCTGGGGGGAAAAAAAGGCAGAGAAAAGGGAAGGAGAAACTCAGTGAGAGAGACACCAGTTCACAACAGATCCTGCAATGTATTATTTAGTGACCCTGTCAAAATATCACCACACTGGATTTTCAGAAGCATCAGTCAGTACTGAGAAACCACAAAAGCACAATCCTTAGTCCAACACAGGGGAACAAGTGGGTAAGTTTATCTTGGAATTTTAGCTACTTCACATGAAATACCCTGACAGCTCTGATGGAGCTCGCTATTCATCTATGGTGTCTCTTTCTTTGAAAAAATTCCTCAGTTTAAACCTGGAATCTGACTTGTGTGGATGTGTAACTGAACACAGAGCCTTAATTACTGTCAGATCAGACCCGAGCTGCTTCATGCCCACTGTGCACATCACCGCCTGTATAATGATGGATTTATCATCTCAGCTATGGAGCCATACTACAGGTGTTAAATAGACTCGAGGGGGAAGAATGTGACACATGAGTGGCATTATTATATCAAGCAGACATTGGACATCTAGGACATTTCAGGATTTTTCATGAAATACATGAGAGCTGGTTTGCAGCATCAGAGTTAAAGGGTTTCTGTGCTCTCTGCAGTTTCCATTGCAGATCTTTCTTTGTGCTTCAAGGTGCAGGAAGGTGGAGCACTGACACCACTCACTGTAAACATGACTTTGCGACCCTCTAAAAGCTACATCCACTTCTATTGCCCTGTGTTATTTCCCTGATGCTCCACATTAGGCCTACTCTGTTACATTAAAGTACCAGCTCTGTGGAGCAGAAATACACAAGACTGACAGGAGGTTCACTGCTGCTGCCGACATCAACCCAAACACAATGTCTGAATCAGTCAGTTTAACCCCGGATGCTGTGAGTCAGCTCAGCTCTTTGGGGGAATGTGATGTGTGTCAACTACAAGCATTAGGGATTGGGGACAAATTTCCATGTTTCATACATTTAGGGGGACGTGACTCAACCCCTGCAGCAATGATGCAACGTAAAGCAAACGTTTCCTGCCTGACATTAATGCTTTCTGGTTGGAAAAACCAAACAATGGCTTCTCCGATGAAACTGCTTCAGGAAATGTGAAATGTACTATTTTAGAACAAGATACAAGATATGTATTTTGTTTCTTTTTGGGGTTTTTTTTCTCCCAAATTGGTATTGACAGGAGGTCTCTCTGAAAAACAAGCTATGAGGAACACAGTAACAAGACAGGCATCTGACAATCACAAGCAGTTACACATGGCACACTGGATTTGTAGGCAGACAAAATCTATACTCCAGCAAGAAAGACTGGAGACACTAGAACCTATGACTATCTGCTACCACATGGGTAAAGTCTATGACTCAATAAATTCGAACCAACTTCAACCAGGCCACGATGAACCTGTCACCATGCATTTAACATTTGAGCTGAGAGCCCACCTGGTATAGTGAAAATATTTAGCGTCTTGTTTTTGAAATCAAAAGAGTTGTTTTTGATACTAATGTTTTGGGAATGTAAAACTGCTAGGGGCCTTTTTTTCCCCATATGAACCTGCACGACATCATTGATTTATTTGTCCACCTGCAATTCCAGTCTCATCAGCATCTCCTACTGTATACCTGCTGTCCGTCTCCAGCAAAAAGGCTCTGACTAATCAACAGGACAGACACAGGACCAGTTCTTCCCCCCAGGAGTTGATCAAAACAGAGACAAAAGACTGTATGAAGTCTGGAGTCACATTTGAGGCCAGAAAACTCCAGGCAAATGCCTTTTCCTCCTACACTGAATGTGTGACAAAAGTAAAATAAGAGCAACAGGTGCACATGGGTGTGGGTAGATATCCTGCAGCTATGGAGAAATATTGGGTCAAGCATTATTCAAAAGCAGCTTCATGCGACGTTTCAATTCTCAGAGCTCGAAAAGATTTCTCAGTGGTTTTAATATTCAACCCAGCTCCATACAAAATTGTATGTATCAGCCTGAGCCATGTGGACTAGCTGTGTAATGTCTTTAGGTCAATTCTTATGTTACCCTCCAGGTTTAATTTGCATATAATAGAAGCACGCCTTGAATCCCTCTGTGTGTACAGTATGGTGATTTGCCTTGTCGCTTAAAAAAAAGTAGCTGATTAACACTGCACAGGCTCCTCTGGACATACAGATGTACCCCTCTTCACAATGGCAGCTCTTTTGTTCTGGCCCTCTCAGTAAAGCATGCACGATATGCGGATTCTGCCATGTGTTCCTTTCTCCATGAACAGGAGCTACCAACGAAGAAGAATTCTGTTAACATTAGATCTAAATGCTCAGCTGAGTCATGATGCTGTCTTCTCAGATCTGTGATTCATCGGTTGGCTCACACTGATTCACCACCATGTTTCATTACAGAAGTCTGGGTAAAATTTCACTTCAGGGTTGGGAGAAAGTGAATCAGAAATGTTAAGTGTGTGTGGGCATCATTTCCACAGTAGATTATGTGCAATTTAACACAATAGTGTAATAATGACGACTAATTCCATGCTGTTGAAGTGGAAAGTGATCAGTGCAACATGGCACGCAAAATGGCAAAAAAGTGAGGGAGAATACAGGAGGATTTGAGCATTTTCCTTTATATCTTACAGCTTAAAGGAAGAGTGCGATGTATGGCTGGTGCTTTGAAACAAACCAATCATTATGTGACTTCACTCATATGGTGGATTTGAAATCTTTTTTTCCCATATGTAACCACCCACAAAGGCAGAGAATGTCTCTTTGGCTCTATCAATCCTCAAAGGAAATTATACGATATACTTTATAATATTATATATCTGCAAATCCATTTGATTTGATAAGAAATAAATGTAATTAAATCTAGGTGTTCAAAATATAAGGGTTTTATTTTTGTTCCCTCATTTTTTGTTGGTTTTACCTCTCCTTTTTTCTCGTGCTCTGCTTTGGATTTCTAAAGAGCTGCCCTCAAGACATCAGACATCATTTTACTGTTTACTACTTCAGAGGCAAAGCAAGCAGCGTTGCAGCCGCTCCCTGCATGCTGTTGATTATTCATATCAACTCTGTGGAATGAAGAAAGAATAAAGTCAAGTGAGATGGCGTAGTGATGAAAGAGGGTGAAATAGCAAGATTAGAGGACAGAAATATTGGTGGAGAGAGAAAACAAAGTTCAGAGGAAAGAGAAAAGAGAAATTTGAAGGGAGTGTGCGCAGCATTAGAAAGAAAGGGGAACAGAAACAGAATAGAATGAAAAAAAGAGAGGAAAATAGATAAAGAAAGCTGAGGAGGAGTGTACCTGTCAGCCCTGTGCCACTCATCCTCAGGCCATCTGCTCTGCTACATCAAGGGCTTTGCATTAATTATCATGCCATTACATCCTTCCCATGGTGTGTGTTTGTGTGTTCGTCCACGCAAACTATAGCCTTTGTGTGTGTGTCTTCATATGCTTGAGTGAGTGCAGTGTATTAAAGTGTGTTCATTCACAGATTCTAGCATGAGTGTGTGCTCGTTTGTCTCACTGTGCTACTCCTGTGTGGACATATGGGACTTGTTGGGCCATAATTACACCGGTGCATTGAGGTTTCTCATTGAATGCTAGTGGGAGGTGGGTGATGGTCTGAGTGGAATAACCAGGGTTACAGATCAACAGAGCTCCTCCCCCCGGGCCCCTGTATGGCTAGACATGTGAAATCAAGGCAGTCTGGGACCATTTGCTCTGTGGTTAAAATAAAAGAGATCTGAGCTACTTCTTGCAGCATTTGCAGAATTTCACCATACTCATAAAAAAACAAACATCAATCATGCAGTAATAAAAATAAAGTGACACACTGTTGTTTCTTATAAAATAACATGTCATACTGTAGCTGGCTGCTGAGTGCTGGAAGGTTGTTGTAGCCACTGCGCAATTTCAAGCAATAGAAATGCTGCAATAAAATTCTTCAAGTTCATGATTTTAGGCTTCTCTGCCAACATGCAAACACCGTTCCACTTTCAGAGAGCCTGTGCACAGAGCACAACTGAAACCGATGAAGATGGTTTAAGTTTTCAGAAAATTGATCACTGGCCATACTAGTGGCACAGCTGATAAACTTGAGCAAATTCAACCTTGAGAAGAATTGAGGGGGCAGCAAATCTGCCCTGATCCTTTCACTCAAAATCTGGTTGGTGGTTAATAAACATGATTAGGATTGCTCTTCTAAGCAGCTAAATTAAAAGCTCATCCGATCTGAACAGATCATGACACTCAAAATGGTTTCATCTGTGCATATCAATTTGGAGACAGATCAACCTCAAAACATAGCACTAAACTGACTTGTTGGTCAGCTCCTTCAGGCTCTGTAGTCTCTTCCAGCAACACACTAGTGATGGATTGGTGTTTTGATTGTTTTAGTAAAGCTTGTCATGTTGCTCTATTTCAAACAAATAAATAGAATAACATCGTTGTGGCTATAACTCATGCCCTAGAGATCAAAGATGCAATGGTACATTTAACATATTTTGCGATATTTTTTGCGATTTTTTTTTTAGATATTTAAGTTTTATCTCACATAGTTCCTATTGTGAATCAAGTGCACAATACATGCATCTCAGACATTTTCTTGACAAAATGAACCTTAACACAAGTGCAACACATTTTCCAAAGCCTCATGTCTCTGCAAAGCTGCAGTGTGACATGCTGTAGCTGTGTTTTATGGCTGAAATAAAAAATCTGTCCAGTGTGCAACTATCGTATCCAAAAAATAAAAAAATAAAAAAAAGGTCCAGCTGGGTGGAACCTCAGAGTATTTTATTACATAATTTATATTTTGAAGTATAATTTGGTCTCAGCTCAACGCAGTAGCTCCGCCCATCAGTGAAATGGCATCAACAGAGCACTAACCACGTCACTGCTAACTGAATTTTATATTTCTGTACAACTTCTCCTCAGAGCTTAAAATTGAAGAGCAGCTCCTGCTTCCAACTTACACCCACATGGTGAGCAAGAATTATGTATCATCTGAAGACTAACTTATGGTATAATAGTATCAGTTCCGATTAAGTCATCACAACACCTGATATCATGTATATTAGATATGTATAAATACAGCACAACACATGCAATCTGGCAGGGGAAGTCCTGTAAATTGATTCCATTTTTGTTCAAGTAGTTTCACTCACAGGACTTAATATGTCATTAAACTTATACTCTATCACACATGACCATGTATCAGCTATCATCTTACGCACTTTGTATCCAATGGTGCTGCAGGTGTCAGCATTTTATAGGGTGGTGGCAGGAAGTACACCCTTGACAGTGTGCTAGCTTATTGCAGGGCAAGACACGCACCATTCGACACAACCAACTGGCCTAAACAAGCATGTATTTTGGACTGTGGTGGAAATCAGAGTATTCTCCACACTTTACACAGAAAACACTACACAGAAAATATCTCAGTCAAATAGGGATTGAACCTGGGACCTTTTTTCTATCCTTGTACAGTGCTGTCCACCAGTGTACCATTTCAACCAACCAGGCATCATATTGACATTAAGGTGAAATAAATGGTGTATGCAAGTTTTATGTGCTTTTTTTTTGCATTACTGCACTGTGGAGTTCCTTTCACGTCAGTCCTCACATTTTTGACTCTGAATATTTGATAGTGAAATAAATCCTTTGCTGCTGCTGCTGCTTCTGGCGATAGGTGGTTTTGTCTTGTGTGTGTGTGTGTGTGTGTGTGTGTGTGTGTGTGTGTGGTGAGGGAACACACTGCTACAGCAGCAGGTGTTTTTTCAAGCAGCTCCAGTCGCACACAGAGACACACACACGGATGGCAGAAGACAGTGTGCCTGCGCGGCAGCTGTAGCGTGAGGCTCTAGATCCATCTAAAGCCAACGGGATCAGAGCAGCAGGCCTGAGCTCCCTCTCGTGAAAAGACACACACACACACACACACACACTCAGAGAGGCTGTGAGTAATGCAGGCGCCGCTGGGTCGCCGCGAGGCTCATGCATGAGATATCGACAAGGGCCACACGGGGAAGAGCAGACGCACAACCGGGCGGGCGCAGGGCTGAAAGCACCGTCTGTGATTGCAATATGGCACTCCTATTCCAAGCTGCCTCCCACTGCTGTCTCTGGTGGGGGTCAAAGGTGGTGATGCAGTCATGGGCCCACAGCTGGAAGCGGCCCACCAACAGTCCACTGGGACGCACACATTAATGAGGAAGTTAGGCCAGCAGCAGGCAGATTTTCTGTTTTTGTGTATAATGATGAAGTAAACGACGGTTGCACAACGTAAGGGCTGTTTCACAAGGAGAGTTCATTATATTCAGCTGGAAACCAGCTTCACATGTGAGTGAAAGAGGAATCCCAGTCTTGAACCTGTGTCGGAAGTTGAGCCAGGTTGTAAAGGCTTGAGAGCTCCCTTACTAGTCTAAGTCTAAGTGTGTAAAAATCACATTTTAAAATAACCACCATGGGGTGAATGTCAATCAGAAATGGTCATTCAGCATTAATAACTTATACATGACTGCCACTCTGGGATTCAGAAACTCTCAAAGGCATTGTGTCAACTCACACACAAATAAATGTTTCATCCTTGGAAAAAAACACACCTGGGTTATATCTTTTGTTCACTTTTGAGGCAGATTTTTTCCTAGTTTCTACCTCTCCACACAGACGTGATGAAACCATGAAGTCAGATCAGACAAGAGGGATAGCAAACGTATTGATGTGCTGGACAAGGCACTGAATTGCCTGGAGCCTAATAGAGCCTTGTACTAAACAGTTACTATTGATTAAGTCTTAGCCTCTAAATGAGTTGTTGTAATAAGATCAATCTTAATTTTATCTGGAGACATTGGCCCCATGCACTTTCATTGGTGTGAGCTTGGTAGGCTAATTTACTTTGTCAAGACAAATTTGAGACATTGAGAACAGGCTTTACATCCGACAAGAACATAATAAATAAAATGCTTGGTATTAACTTAAGTGAATATGTTTTAATCATTAATTCTGAAACAGAAGATCCTCAGCTAACTTAAATTTCTCATTGTTAAACATTATATGAATTGACACAAACCAGGTGAAAGTGTCAAAAGATTCACAATATAACAGTAATCAAAATGAATACCCAGAGTAATTAACTGTTGTAGATGCAAAATCTGAATTATCCATAAAAAAATTATGCAGCTGTAAAGTACTGGGTAATAACTTCATACAGAAAACATACACACACATACAAGAAATCTATATGTACTCCATATCTATTAAAGTTGAGGTCAGGGCTGCAGTTTATGACTGAGCGCTGTGGTCGATGCAAGCTGAAATGCTGGACGTTTCTTTTTTTTTTCCCTCAGTAAATACGGCATGTCACAGGGGTTAAATACCACCTTAAGGAACAATGGAATTGAAAGTGAAGGCAATTAGCAAATCAATAGCTGTTTAGAGCTGGCGGTTTCTGGGGAGGTTAAACATCATCATTCTAGATGTGGGCTTGGCAGCACTGTTTTCTTCTCTCTTCATTGGGAACTTTATTTTTTTCATTTTCTTTGCTACTGCTAATTAGCAATAAAACGCAACCCTCCAAAAGCACCTCAGTGGAAAATGGAACATTGATTTTATTTATGTTTGGATCAGGGTGCTTTATAAAATATTGAGGTGTGGGGGCGAAAAGGGAAAAAAAAGCTTTGATGGGTGAATGGGGAGGAGGAAGTTGGACAACATGAATTAGAAAGTAAAGGTTGCTCCTCCTAAAACTTTTACATCAAGGATTTGAATCACTCTAATGCAGCAAAGCTAGGGATAATCAAGTGGCATTGATTTTTACAGCAATTGTGAAAATCCTCCATGAAAACTCATGGCAAAGAAGTGGTGTCAGTGTGGACCATAATGGAAATCATCAGTGGAAGCAATTGCAGTGTTAAATAAGTTCTATCAGATCAGAGCACAACACACATGCAGCCATTTCACTTAAATGCAATGTCAAAATTGGCACCTCAAGTACAAAGCTGTTTTTTTCCAGATCATAACCAGGGTGGCTCCACGGTGATATCCAAGCCCGCTTCAGGTTACATTCAAGCAATGGGACTAAAGTGTACGACTGTCAGCAGGCCTGGTCGTGCATGACAGGCCGGAGGGATGCTGGCCGCTGGTGCTGCTCGGCGCGGATGCCGGCGGGTCGATGTTGGGCCGACACCTCATCCATCTCAGGCTCTGTGAGCCACCTGAGTCTGCCCCTAACAAGCAGCTGGGGGAATCACGAGATGCGGGAGGGGCGGGTTGGAGGCTGAGGAAGGTGTGGTGAGGGAAAGGGGTGAAGGGGAAGGCAGGAAAGGACATAACGAAAATGGAGGTCGAGATAACGGCTCTTCAAAATGAAAAAAAATGCGTGGGAGTAAAAGGAGGGGGTTTGTGACTTCAAGATGGAATAAGAAAAAACGTGAAAAGGAAAAAAAATGGAGAAAAAAAATGGAAACGGAGCCCAAGTCCCTGGTCACCATGGCTGCTTGAGGAGCTGTCATACGGTAAGTCCCGAAGGCATTTCACCTTCATAGATTGCAAGGTGACTTATTGTGCTCAAGCAATGGAACAAACCAACTGTCAATTAGCGTTATCGCCCACTAGTGCCCTGAGAGCACTGAGCGGATGGGACCACCATGGTCGCCTCTTTCTTGAGCATGACATGAGCTCTCTGTTGTCACTTCAGACATAAGTCCCACTTTACGCTTGGCTAGTTGCCCATATCAGTAGTTACATCCTTATGATGGGTGTGGGAGTGGAGGATGACCATCATACAGAACAGTATGTTTTCATTTTCATACTATTTCAAAGATGGTTTCATTAAATGCACTAGATTATGCTAAATAATCATTGATGGCTATCACAGAAAGCTTGAACATTTCTCTAAATTCAGTCCAAGTTTGGGCTGAATAAAATCAAGAGATTTTTTTCTGGTTTGGCTAGTGTAGGAGAAGGTCAGGATAATCAAAATGAGTAGATGTCCCTCTGTCAATCACTTCCTTACTGTGGTGGAGGGGGTTGAGGAGGAGTTCCCCAGTGATCATAGGAGCTGTGTTCTCAGGGGAACTCACAATTTGCCAGTGGTACACTCTCCCATGACAGAGTGATCTTAGGTCATGGGTCAGACAAAGTGCTAAGTTGAGAAGACTCTCAATGGACAGTTCAATGAGGACCTGGCCCAGAGGTGTTACCAGGGCCCCTTCCCCATTCTTCCTCTACTTATCTTCTTACAATGTTAAACTTGTATCATCTGTGATTTACTAGTGAGTTACTAGCTCTACATGAATTTCTGTCTCGGTTTACTTGGTAGTTCATCTGGGAGTGATGAAAAATAACCTCAGTATCTACCAGTATGTTCGTAATGGATCAGATACTTTCTGAGAGGAGTTCGGAGAGCAGTTCTGAGAGTAGTTCTGAGTGGACTATGATAATGGCTTCATTCATCAGCGTAGTTCATAAAATGAAACCAACACAATCATATGGGTCAAAACATGATGCCATGCACTTTAATGGAATGGATCTCCCTGTCCAGGACCACTCTCCAGGGTTAGATAATTAGGCCTCATATTGGAAGAAGTGGTCGTGCAATGTTTTTTCCATCAAGACCATCTCCATGCTTTTCATATTTCTTCAACTTTTAACATCCCCATAACATCGTGAATGCGTTAAGACCTTTGACCTCTCTTCACTGATGAGCCAAAAACTGTACAGCAAATTTACAGGAATGAACCCATAAAAGTTAACCACAGTGTATCAGTCTGAGCATCTTTTTCCAACTCCAGGCCAAACTGATTGCACTTCAACATGGCCTGTGTGTTATTTGACTCCAGAGAGTCCACTATTCTTGAGAATCTTATCTCCACTCTCCTTTAAAAGACTCTCCCCCAAACCACAGTCACTAAAACACCCTTCCACTATCATTAATTAATGCAGAGTTGATTAGTTTTCCCCACTTGCAGCTTCAGAGCCTGGTTGACTTTTTCTGCATGCTTATAAAAAAAGAGAGAGCGAGAGAGGCAGCTGTGCTCTGGTGAAATGCGGTCGATCGCGGCTGGAAATTAAAGTCCAATGAAAAGCGGACAGAGTGAGGTTCAGTGGTGCGTGGGGAAGGCAAGCCTGGAGGATGTGCGTATCTGTTAGTGTGTTGTAGGTGAAATGAAAAGTTGTGTATTAATGCATATCTTCACAGATAGAGAGGGAATGTCTATAACACAGCTAAGGGCAGTGAAGCAGCTTATAATATTCAGTATTGTCGAGAGGGTTTGAGAGGTGTGGAGTCAACTCAATCCTTTTATCTAAACTGTAATTTTTTGTTGTTGGTCTTCATAAAAATAGGTTGTACTATGCATGCCTCTTCCAGAGCCATGTGCACACGCTCGTATGAGAATCTGGGGAAAACAAAAAGACAGAGCAGGTGATAAATGAGTGAGCGAGCAGGCAATGGAGGGAGAGAGAGGACTCATGGAAAACACACAGCCAGGAGCTCATTAAAAGTGTCTCTCGGAGGGCTTTAGAGGCAGCAGCAAAGTCGGACTCTGAGACTAGCCCTTGTCCTCGCGGCTCCATACTAAACAGCCTAATTAGACTTAGATTCTCCTGAGCTCCCTAATGATAGCGCTTCACAAAGACAACATAAGGAAATACAGAACACTGGGAGCCTTAATATGATGCTCGTGCTCTGGTTACACTCGCCTTCTCTCCCTCGCACCCATCAGTATACCAGTTTATTTACTTGTTTTTTTTACCACAGAGGAATTGAGATTGGGTTCCAGGGGATTGAACAGTTCAGCTGTTAATGTTTGTTGTTTTATGCTGCTTCAATGCTCAACAAATTGACAACACAGCGACAGTATTGTCCATTGTATAAGGTGTATGTGCCCTGTGATGGAGAGTGAAAAATCTAGGTTTCAATACAACAAATGCGAGTAGGATAATGTATGAATTAAGCCCATTTGGTGAGGTTTAAGCAATCATAAGAATTCGTGCTATCACTTGTCCGATAAGTCATGTCCAACATGGTTTGTGTCATAGCAGGATGGCCCAAATGAACATTAACAAGATGTAATGGAGCAAATGTGTTATTAAAAAATGTAAAGGAATCATAATTTTCAATCTCTGGATAGTATGACTGTGTATTTGCCTCAGTTTTCATAAATGCCTTACAAATGAATTTGCAAAAATGCAGAATCATTTTTATGCAAGTCAGTTCCTAGTCCCCATTATGAGTTCACAGCTCATAATGGGAACTTCGGAAAATGTCAGGGTTGAGGTTACCTAAACTCAGATTAAATTAAATTAGTTTTTTTTCATTGCTGGTTTTGCTGTGCTTATGTGTCTTCATGTCTGATCTCTGAATTGAAAATAGGATAAAACATATAGTAGTGAACATATAGCACAGCAAAAAAGCTCTCTGTAGTGCTAATTGTCATTATACCTCTCTGTTTGTACAGCCATTTATTTGAAAATGTGCTTCTCTATGATCTAACTACTGTTTTTGTAGAGACACGTCTCAAACCAGTAGGTGACAAGAGTTCAGCATGAAATGAAATGGAAGGGAGTAAACTACTTCTCCAACTGGACAAAGACAGAAACAAACAGGAAGTTTTCTATATTTGTCCTTAATCCTTATCAGACGAGGTTTGCGTCTCACATTTGTTTCTCTGTGCTTAGCAGCCGTGAGGAAGAGCCGAGTAAGGAAAGATGAGAAGAGCAGATGAAGAAGAGGGAGTGAGGAGGAGAGCAGAAGATGGAACAATCAGCTGACAAGCTTTTTTTTTTTTTTTTTAAAGCAAAGCATGCTGCAGGCCTCAAATGTGATGGGCAAAGATGGGGATGGAGGCGACAAGCACAGGAGGCCACAAAAAGACAGTAAAGACTGCGCGTTTCCCCGAAGGAAAAACAAGAAAATGAGGATGTGACAAGTGTTCTGATAGCTTGCCTTTATTCTCCAGTAATCATGTAGACACAATGAACCCCCAGCAAGCTGCAACAACACAAACCACTTACATACACCTAACATACAGGATGATGTAACATGTATTTTTGTACCAGTCCAGACACACTATCACGCAGATTCCCATGGCGCATCGCTCCTCAGGCTCTCTCTGACATGCAGGATTACAGTGATTTGTGGTGATTAAGCCGCCGCCAGTTAAGTTCAAGCAGGTTTTTGTAATAGTTTAATTCATGGGCAAGGAGACGGGCTTAAATGAGATTGTGGAGTGTGGTCGATTAAGCTCATTAGGCGTTTTGAAGAGGGTAGCCTTTCTCGCATCCCTCTTTTCCTGCAATCAGATCTGGGATGAAAATGGGAATTAATTAGGAAGAGAGGCTCCTGCTGTCCTGTCCCAATGTGTTATACTGTGTGTGTGTGTGTGGCCTTAAGGCTCAGTGCTTTATCAGTCTCAGTATCCTGCTATCCCTCATTTGTAGAGTGGATAATCTGAATTCATGTTAAAAGCATGTCACAGCTAAACTATGGCCCTTTTAAATAATAATAACATACAAGCAAGTATACAAGGACATACTAACCTAACTGCTTTGTATTTTTGCAAATACTGGCTTTTCCCTGTTTGTCACTAGTTCACAGGTGAATTATTGTGGTGACCTGGTTATTTTGGTAATACTGTTGATGCCATGGCTTCAGTTTGTAAAATAGCAGTATGCGGCACCTCAGATTAACTTCCATTCATTTATCAACCCAGTATCCTTAAATGCTGTATCATGGGATGGCCAGACTGCAGCATTGCTGAAGAGCTGTCTGCACCTTCATCATCGGGCATTCTGGGAGCATTCTATTATTGTGTGATTGGGGAATTCAACTTACAGGAATAACCTCATTGATGAAATTGCACCAAAGAGAGTGAAGCCTGAGTCATTGTGGCTGAAGTTGACCTGGAACTGGTGTCTTGAGTCTTGCCACACTTGACTGTGCTCTGACAGAGCGAGGCCAGGAGAGAACGGGCTCAGGCCCACATGTGAATAGCTGGATTTGGCCCTGGTCTGTGAGGTGCAGACCTGGGCTCAATTGGGATGTGAATCACCTGCAGCGACTTGACCTCCAGCCACCTTTCAGCCACTGGGCTGATGTGTCTGGGCCTGTTCCACCACATTCATCAGGAGTCAGCAATGATTCTGGCTCCTGGCTGTGCCACATTTCAGGTGCTGGGGGAAGGCGCCATTTACGGCATCCTGGGAAATAGCTTAATTGTCTGCAGCAGAGGCACCGGTATCATGACCCCTTTAAAGCCTGACATATAGTGAAGGATCACGGAGAGGGATCTGCCCACTGTGTCCAGGAAAGAGGAGACAAAAGGAGAAGAGAAAAGTTGGAAGGCAAAGCAAAAAAAATCAAAAAACCTGAAGCAAGTCAGTAAAAAATGTTTCAAGTCAGTAAAAGTGTCAGTATGTTGGGAAGCTGGTGGCAACTAGTTCCAAACTGCTGAAAATGTCACCAGTTAAAACATTGTTCACACCAAGGAAAAACTAAAGTCCTACCAAATACAGTAGTGTTGATAATAGATATAGATATAGAAGATATAAAAAAAGTATGCATCACTTCATGTTCATCTTAATCTGAGATCATTTGTGATGCCACGACATGTCTGACCGCATGATTGAAGGCTAACATATCTTGCTTCAGGCTTTGAATGCAGGTCAAGGGTGCATCTGTATTTGAATGAAGTGTTGAAAAGATGAAAAAACTGTCCATTTAATTTCTTTCAGTAAAGCAGCAGAAGTAGCTAGTTAGCTCAGCTGCATGTTGCATATTTGTCTTGACAAAAAAGCAGACTTGGTAAACTTTGCCAAATATGTTCTTTAAAAGAAGAGGAAAGTGGAAATTCCTTTCCAAATCAATCTTGTTTTTGTGAATATGAGAAATTTGTCTCTGGTACTTTATTCATACAGTCTAACTCAATAACAGGAATAACTGCTTCTTTGTTAATGTTAATACAGTATCATCTCAAATGCTCCAATGCCACAATCTGGAGTGTTTCATTTTTTTTTTTTGGTTTATCTTTCAAATTTTCATACAGTATAAAAAGCTATTGAAAGTTATGACTATTTACAGTGCTGTTTCAAGATGTCATTGCAGCTATGCAAAGGGGTATTCAAAAGCTGCATGTAGCATCCTTTGGTTACAAAAAACATAGATATTTGCTATTCCCTTTGTCTCTGACCGGCCTGCCACAGGCACTTTTAAGTGGCTTTGATGTTTACATTCATAAGACTATGAGAGTTCCCCAGATGAAGACAAATGATATTCATCGCTGTTAATTATTGGATGTGAATTTATAAAGGACAGTTTAGTTTGATGAATAAATAATTTAAGAACGGGTATCTCTTTAAGGAGCCTCATTTCAGACGACTCCAACAGAGGCATCCTCCCCTCAGTGAACGGCCACTGCAGACTGACAGCTTTGGCAGCAACAAGACTTGGTGTGTGTCTGTGTCCTGTGAACCTTCATTAGGCCTGCAGATCCTCACAACTCCTCTGTTTCAGCCCTTTCAAAGACGTTTCTGTGTTTGAGTTTGTTTTCATGCATCCACTTTGAAGAGAACTATTTGAAGCTTAGATAGTTAGTCTTGAATTTAACCCCGCACAGCCGCACGTAGTCACCAGCGGAGCTTTCACAGGGAGGGACTCCCACCCAACAGTGATGCAATCTTATGCCCATCACCCTGTGCTTTTCATTTGCACTTTAGTATGAACAAGGGAGGCATGTTCATACTAGAGAGCTTCAGGTAACATGAAGCCTTTTTTGCAAGCCTTTGCTTCACTTGGACACACACACACACACACTCTCTGGACCTTGACCTCTAATGCACTGCGAAAGAGGACATCATACAGATATGCAAATGACCCATACAACATGGATAAAACTTTGACAAAAAAAGGTCCCTTTTTCAAAATAGCACAAGCATTTGTGTGCACTTAAGCAATAAATGTAATAGAAATGGGCTGCATATCAAAATAGGGTTCATAAAGAAGGGTAATCTTAAAAGCATGGCATCCAGTTGTGCAAAGGGTGAAAACTAGAGAACAACATGACAAGGATGCTCTCTCTCCTGTGTTGATTGAATGGAAAGTACAGTGTTCGCAAAGCAAGTAAGACCTGGCCAATATAAAGAGAGAATCAAACTGCATCCTACAGGTCTCTCAGAGTAATGTGCAACCTCAGAGTCTAAAGCTCCTGACACCATTTGAACCATGTTTCTGCCCTATATCACTGTGCAGACAGGAACACCAAGTACACGCTCCACCATGTCCATCGACCCTAGAAGCTCTGGAGCAGATTTCTCAGAGACGTACTGAAAAGAAAGTTAAAGGGGTTTATAATTCCCCCCTTCAGAAGCAGATGCCTGCTGGTGGGTGGGTCAATACTAACACACACTGTGCAGGCAAAACTATTAAGCTCCAGGCAACATCTCAAAGTTTCCAAAGATACAAAATACTTCAGAATGGATTGGGAGAAAAAACAAACAAACAAAAAAAAATGCAACTTTTGAAAGAATAGTGATGCCATAAAAAATAGGGAGCATTAACATGATAAAGCTCCCATTTGTAGCTGGGAAAGCCAAACAGAGCACAATTGATACAGGCAGGTGGTGAGGAAATTAAAGTGACACTCTGGGAAACAAAAGATAAAACTGTACTTGAAGGATTTGGAACAGGGATGGAGTACAAGACTTAAATGGTAGCTGACCTTAAGTGGTTTGAGCTGGACATCCCTGTGCTTTTTTCCATCACTGATTGATAGAATGAGAGGCAAATTAATATCTTACAGAAAGTGAGACCAAATAACATACTCAAAATATGATCAGGTGGTGATAATAGAATCCTATTTAATATTTTGAGTATAATTGAGTATGCATCATTCTACATATTTCTTTTTTGTTTTTTTTTGTGTTTTTTTTTGTTTCATAATCTAACGCATTAATATTTGATATTGTCAAAACCAGCTGTCTGTGAATCATGTTCAACCGTTGACACATAATGTGAGATAATTTATATTAAGAGTTAGATGATGATTGTGCTTAGCAACTACTCTTCCTAACGACGCCACAGCCAAAAGGTGAAAGCGTAAAGCTTAACATCATCATCAAAAGAAACATCTCGGAGATAAACCTAAGTATGAGTGAGACGGTGTCAACATCTTGTGTTTGTTGTGGTGTTTTTCTTTTCCGCAGCTGCTGAACAGACTCCCTTTTAATGTTATATTATCTCAATGCTGTGAATTTATTACAGCATTTATCAGTGGTAATGGATGAAAATAATCAAGGTACCCGACAGCCTTGATTGCTTTATCGTTCAGTTCTCATCAGACGGAGGGGGTAATTGGCTTAAATAGCTCTCAGGGCCTGTAGAGATGCTTCACAACTGTTTAAAGGACATCAATCTTAGACATGCCTCTCCTTTGCATCCTGCTTTTCCAGTCCAGTTTCCTGTTTTTTTTTTATCTATTTATTTTTTACCTTCTTAGTGCTGCTTTTGGTGTCTCCATCCTCTAAGGCACTGAGGCAGATGTTAAGAGGAGACACAGAGCAGGGAGTGGTACAGTACACACTCCGACATAAACAAACATTTCGCCAGGTTTCACAAACCAAAAGTAGGTCACTTAACAGTGCCCTTCAACACTATGATTTCTCAGTTTCACTGCATCCATGCTTCTTAATCATGGCATCTGTTTTATAATGTTCATCAGGTTATGAACTTGCTCCTTTAAATAAACAACCAATTAATTTACCAGGTAAGTCTTCCAGTAGCCTATTTTGCTGTGTAGCAGGCAGCAGTATATCAACCCCATCCTCTAAACCCTTTTCATTCCTCTCACAATCATTGAACGCAATGGATAAATCATTCAGTGTTAAGATTTGGCTTGGAGCGAAAATACAAGACAGTAGCTCTTCAAAAGAGCTGTTAGAAACTCCAGCAGTTCATTACTTATGAACACTGATGTTTGTAATACATTATTTATTCAGCAAACCCATCTCAAATGTAGCTATGTTTACAGTATTTCTTTACAAGTGGTTCAGAGGAATAAAGATGTGCTCCAGGCTAGAAAAAGCATTTCATCATGGCGAGTTTTGCCTTGACGATCAGTAGCGATAGAGACAGAGGGGCTTTACTGGGATAGAGTTGAAGTTACCTGGTATCCTTTGATTTGAGGATGAGAGGACAGGTTTATACTGCCTTTAGAGCAAACCTGCCTTTGACCCCAATCGTGAATTCTCACTCCTTTTGTTGTCTTAGAAAATAGTATGCACACGTTGGCTATCATTTTAATGTATGCAAAAAATCTAAGTACAATGGAAAGCTAAATTAATGATTCACTTCTCATATAAAATCTTGAAACCTTGAATTGAAAGTTATAAATTAAAATTAAAGCAAGTTCAAACAAAGCAATGTTAAAGCAATCTTACATTTATCTTCACCTGGATAAATGTGCCAGTCCCCAGTTTTCAGAAATGACTGTAATGGAAGAGGCTTGTGATATAATGGTGTGACGTGAAGGAAACCGAAGCAAAGCACAAATTGTACTTCACTCAAAAGCTTCAGCTTTCAGTGGGCTGTGATGCATCTTTGTCAGGTTCTGTGCATCTTTATCACGATGGCATCTGAGGGCAGGGCTGAGAAAAACAAAAAGCGCCCCAGTGCACAGAGAGATTCACACCACCTGTGCTGGCTACAGGTGGGGCTCTCTTTGCCAGCTGCACCGTCTGTCTCCACCACATAAATAAAACAATACATGAGAGCAAGAATCTCATCAACTTATTGGTGGGATTGAGTGACACTTCTCTTATATACCCTTTGCAGAGACAGCATCTGTATATTCTCTGGTAGCTGAACTAAAAACACCAGACCCATCGTCACATGGTGTCCGTGGTGGCTTCTAAAAATTTTGACAGGGTGGACACTTTTAGCCGTAATGTCCAAGGTGACTGAAAATGAGGCTAACTCAAAAATCCCACAGACATTCAGAAACTGAATGAGTTGATTTAGGATATTTCTTTCTCACTTCATCGTGTGTCTGTTGGTGGTCTGTTTCCCTCATCCAGTTCCGTGGCCATGTTCACTCTCCCAAATGCTGAAAGTTTTAGACTTTGTGTCCAAGTGGTTCTTGATAAAGCTTTCTTGGAGAAATCACACGTCTGTCCAGTTCAAGTCCCTACTGAGTCAGTACGGCTGCTCAGCATCTTGAATGACATAAGTAAGCACACTAGTGCGTGCACATGAAGTCCCTTGGAGTATGCTTTGGGGGATTAAAAATATCAATTTTACATTACCATCAATTGGAGAGTTGTTGCGCTAACTTCACAAGAGGGGAAACATGACTTTAGCCTAATTGGACAATGATACTCAAAGGCAGATCGAATGGTCTACACGTCCAGAGCCAGACTGGAAAAATTGCATGAATCACCTCTATGAACGAACCACCACTGCTGTGCCTAATGTTTGTACCTGGTGCTGACAGCATTATTTTCACTTTGTCTCCCCCCTTTTCCATGTGTGTGTGTGTGTGTGTGTGCGTGTGTGTGTTGGGACTGTCATCCCATCAGGAGCTTCCCAGGCAAAAACACAGTCTGACTCCTGTCCCCAAGGCTCTGCTTGGTATTGGCAACGGGTTTCCACTATTCAGTGTATGCTCAGTGTATCTTATCCACACTGTGTAAGTCCTTGAGCCCTGATCATTTCTTTTCTGACAAACCTGTTCCAAAGTTGTGACATTTTAAAAGGGGACATTGACTGAAAAAATAAAATAAATAAATAAACACTTTTACCTTGGCTTTGTTGAATAATGTTCCAAAGATGTACAGCAGGTTCAAAAACATCATCATGTCCTCCTACACAAGTAAAAGAAGGCACACAAATACAAAGACACAATTTGGGGAATTTTACAATGAAATGTCAGTCTCTGTGCCCCTGACTCTTCCTCTGTATTATATTCCTCCTTTGATTCTGGTCCAAACAGATAAGGCTGGATGTATATGTCCTCCACAGCTGTATTGCTACACTTCATTCTGAAAAGGCTGCTAAGCTTCATTGTTTAGCAAGGAATTTAAAGTCATGCAATCACTCGTGCAAGCAGCAGGCAAATACCCTAACCCTCATACAGGGTTCTTTTATGTGACTACTCACATTAACCCTTTACACACTGATGGCAGAGGCTACCTGCATGGCCCTTTTGCTCAGCCTTGATTTATAACCATTCACAAACTGATGATGCAGTCATCAGGGCAGTTTGGGGCTCAGTATACTGCCCAAGTACAAGTGAACATGTAGAGGCTGCATGGGGGCTCGGATGGGACTGCCGACCCCCCTATTAAGTGGACAACAGTCCTGCCCCTGAGCCACAGTACATACTCCATTTAGTTATTCCTGGTTTCTTTTAGGTAATTCCAAAAGTCTTTATTTTCCATCTTTGTTGGTGCCATCCTGCCACTAACTGACTATGTGTCTCTGACTATGTGTCTTGTGTGTGCAGCAAGGTCACAGACTGTCCTAATGTCCCATATGAAAGCAGGACCCTCCTGTTCTAAGAGTGTGGGTCTTCCTCATAAGCTAGGATGAAGATGGACAGGTGAACCCAAATGTACTATACCGACGCTCTGCCTCGCGACTGGTTGCTATCGTAATGTTTAAATATCCCTTCAAAAATAATATTCAGATATGCCACGAATGCATTTAGAAAGAACATTTTAGTTTCATTAATATTTCAAACATTTCAGAATATGGAGTCAGTGTCAAGAAACCTTACTATTTCACATTTCCCATTTTACATAGAGCTTTTTTTCTTTCAGCTTCTGCATGTTTGTGTTCCGGCTAAAACTCACAAGCGTCAGACGTCACAGGAAGAATCATTTTTCACAATAAAAGGTATTTCAAAATAGAGATAGTCCAGACTCAGATAATACATTAAGTGGAAATTTGCAGCCCGGAACTGGTCCACGGCCTGGGGGTTGGGGACCACGGTACTATACTGTGCAAAGTTTTATAAAAAATGTCAAAATGACCTACATTAATATTTGTAGTAAGAATCTCCCTGTGTTTAGGTGGACTAAAGAAAGTGACAGTGAATCACGGTGGACAGACCCTAAGAGTTCCCTTTCATCTCTCTGTCTCGCTTTCGTCTCCTTCTCCTTCCCCATCTCCTCTCTTTTTTTTTCTCTCATTGCCTGGCGGCAATGTGACTCTCACTGGCTTCCCTGCCGCACTCTGGGGTCAGCTTGGTGCGGCTCATTGCAAAAAACGAGGCGATACCTTATAAAAGATGCAGGGAGGCGGCGCATCATCTCTTGCCTCTCATGCTACAGCTGCCGGAGCAGAGCGAGGCAGCAGAGCGGGCTGTGGATATGCATCGCATTGTAATTACCTCTAATTACCTCGTCTAAAAACAGACACATATCACACATCTGCACAAAAGATTCTTTTTCCACAGCCTATAATCACACCGCAAACATCGTAGGTTTCTGGTATGAAAACGCCTTAATGAAAGAGTCCTAACAATTATTCTCTCCCCGTGTTCTCTTCTTCTGATACCACCCCCCCTCACTTAGGTCTATTGTACAACTTGTGAGACTTGTTTTGAATGGCATGATTTCATATTGAGGTGGGTACAATGTAAAATGATTGTCTCAATCCCTGTGCGTGTATGTGTAGCTGAAGAATCAAGGTTTTGTGTCTTCATCTCTCTCTTCTTGTTCCCGCTCCTTTCACTCGTGCAAACACACTTGGGCAGACAGCGCCTGAAACACATATTGATGGAAATTTGAGTGCACACATCGGTACACGTGTGTACACACAACACAAAGCATGCTCTGCAGGTGGCACCGGTAAAGCAGCCTACTTGCACATGCTAATACCATTCAGCCTTCTGTGGCGTTAGAATGTCCTGAAGGCTTTAGGTTTGACACTGGCTGACTCTATTTACCATAAATGCAGCCGGTAGTGCTGCGTTAATTAGGCTATACATGGTCACTGCCTGAACCCAGGAACTCAATTCCCTATTCCAAGCATGCATAAAAGCAAACTAACAAGGGACCGATGAGGTTCGTACACACAAAGCTCAGACACACATGTGCACGCACACTTTCACACACACCTCGCAAGTGGAATCAAACCAAGTAAATCAGACTGTAGTTCTGAAGTCATCTTAACCTGCAGCTGTTGCCCTAGCAACCTGGCCTTTAAGGAAGAATATTCTCGCCAAGGATCCAGAAACAGGGAGGGAAAATCACCGCAGCAAAATCACTGCCACGTATATGGTGCTGCATTCAAATGACCGAGTGGCAAAGGAAATCTGTATCATTCTGTGGTAAATTAGTGCAAATTAATACCGCAGACCGTCACCTTTAATATTAAAGAAAAATATGAAAAACAAATTTCTGGTGTTTTTATCAATAAATTCCACCAAAATGGTGTAAGATGGTTTCTCAACAGACATTAGAAAATATGTTTTACCTGAAAAGCCACAAAATGTAGTCCAGCTCTGATGGGTTATAACTGCACATCTCATTTTATTTGCTAAAACAATGAGAACTTGTTAAGAACAAGTTATAGCGTGTGTGTGTTTGTGTGCGTGTGTGTGTGTGTGTGTGTGTGTGTGTGTGTGTGTGTGTGTGTTTCTTATTGCATGTCAAGAAGATATAACATCACAATAAAGGTGGGAGTGAATCTTTTTAGAAACTGTGAAATTACACTGTTACACAGAGAGCAGACAAAACTGATTAAAGCTTAAGAAAAAAACACAGATCAAGGAGTTAATTGTTCAAAGCAAAGAGTGGGAGTTACTTTGTTAACATATCAGAGTGAAAAACAGAATTAAAGATCATTGTAATTCAGGTGCACAGCTGTTCAGTCAGAGGTGTGTCTACAGCTGGAAAAAAACAAGTTTAAAACAAACTACAGAGCAAAAAGGAATAATTGAAAATGAATGAAAATAAATAACTAAAGTGAATTAATAAATGCTGTTTGATAAAACAGAGGCATGGAATGTATAATGAATGTCTGCAGTTGCAATATGAATGCTGTCCTGAGATGAAGGCACAGTGGACTCTGATGAGATCTCACTCATTTTAAGCCCTCTGCTAAACATTACTTCCTGTGTATGAGGACACACTTGGCTGTCATTTCTCAGTCTTCTTGAGAAACAACTTGCAATGTGCACAATGTGCAGCTGGGTACTTCCAACTATCTAACGAGCTCCCGTATGTAATGGGATTTGCACATATTATCAACCATTATTGACCATGTTTGGAAATGTCTTTTCATTGGAAAATGTGTCTAATTCAAGGCAGAAACACATTTTCCTTTTCTTTGGTCTTTACAAACTCCCTTTGACATATCTGGCTCTGAAACATCCAACTTTTTTTTTTTCCACCAGCAATTCACTAACTTGCATGGCCAACCTTCTCCAGAGGGAGCAGAAGGAGGAAACCAAACATTTAGCTAGAAGATGCTTAAGGGCGCCATCAAGCAGCAGGGAAGCAAAGAACTGGGTACTAATTCATTGGTTTTGTCAGTGCAACTTAATTCGCATTACACGTAGTCAAATGCTCCATGATTTATAGAAAAATATGGATCAGAGCAGCTTTGAGGCTTAAGGTGATTTGTGAGGTTCAAACCGAGCAAGGGTAATCCACACACACGTTATTAATTCTCATCACCTGAGCATTTATCCTTTCATCTTCCCCTCATTCCTCATCACTGCTAAGTCACATCCTGATATTATGAAAGCACATTCAATAGTGATAATAGAGTATAATAATAGTGTTAGGGAAGATGAGAGAGCAACAGAGTAAGAGGAAATAGAGAGAGAAGAGTGTTGTGGGAGTTACCTGCCTGTGCCTCGTTCTGATGGATGGCCTTGCCTGCAGCCCTTCCACTTTTAACACTCTACTTTAGAAGAGCTGCTGTCTGCATGAACACACACACACATACACACACACACACACACACACACACACAAACACACACACACGCACGCACACGCACACACACACACACACACACACACACACACATACACCAGCAGTCAGCTTGTCTTCTATATTGTTCCTACACTCTTCTTTAATATCATGACATTCAGAGGTAATATGACAGCCCGGCCAAAGCCGAGTGCCTGTTCCTCAATATTTATCTCACTCCAGACCAGGCAGCATGAGCTCCCTTGCTGTAAAAGCTGTAGTTTTGCATCAGTTCTTTCAGTTCAGAGTTATTGCCTGCAATCCCCAACACCATTGTGCTGGTAGTTTGCAGTAAAAGCTGCCACAAAGCCAGGACTCAGATAAAGTTATAGAAATTGGCATTTGTGGCACAGGTGATTTTGGCGGGAATATACATACCTCACACTTGGTTTGCTACTGACTCACCCCATTTGAATAGTAAAAGGGGCAAAAAAGGAGGGAAAAAAAGTTTCTGTGTGCCTTGTCACTGGGGGAAACCCTGAAGTTTACAGCACAGATGGCAGCGATTGCCTTTTCTTATCTCCCACCCGATCCACGAGCCTGCTGTGTTTGTATGTGTGCAAGTCTGTTTACACGTGGGTGAACGAGGGTGGGAAAAAGGTGGCAACGAATCCCATGAGGGACTGTGACAAGGCATTGTGGGCCGCGTGGCGAGGCCCTCCCTCCAGTCTGCCCGTCTAGCACCCCACCTGCCGTGTCCGAGCGTCCATCTGCCCATCGCACATGAGCCCACTCCATCCAGCAGCACACTCTCTAACAATGCCTTACACTGTCTGAGCCCACTGATTAACACATTAGCGCCACAATATTCACACTGACAAATGCAAGCTCGGCCGTAAAAGAAATCACATCTGAGCTACAGTCAGCTCAAGGTTGTTCTGATTTCACATTGAGAGGTAAATCCGTACTGCAACGCCGTAACTTTTGCTTTAATTCACAGTTTTGATTATATAACATATGAATGAGTAACAAAAACCCAAGAATATATCTGTTGTGATGACAGAATGAATAAAAAAATATTATTTTAGATTGTTCCATGTCTCTGTATTTACTAGTCAGAGAAGGTAGTGAAGAGTAAAATAATTTCTGTTATTTTTTCACAGATGTGAGAAGTTGATGCTCAGAAAAGTTGTTTTCACACCCGTTTGTTTTGTCTGAAAAGACCAGATTGGAGATGAAAGATGTGTTTTCCAAAATTACCAAAGGCCAATAAGTTACTCATTCAGTGCATCCTTTTCTCACAAGGAGATCAAATTCTTATGACTGGTGGTTTGTTGGAGAGGGCCAGACTGCAACATGCTATGACACGGTGGATTGCTGGATATCACAGTAAGGTCCCTGGTCTAACCAATGGGTTTTTTGTGTAGTGTTTGTGTGGAGTTCTGCCTTTGTGTAGGTTTTCTGAGGGCACTCTGCTTTCCTCAAAAAGTCCAAAAAGATGCACGTTTAAGTCAGTGACAATGGAAGACAACAGGGTAGAGAACAAAACATGCCAAACAGAAGTAGAAGAAAAAGTTGGTGATACATTTCCAGCATTTGAAATATATAACAAAAGCATTATTGATCTTTTGAAGATGCATTTATCTGTGAATGGTAATCACTGTGTTGGACTTTGTATGGCTGTGATTGCGTTTGCAGAACTGCAGCATTTCAGGTGTTTAAGTCACGGTGTCTTTTTACATCGAGCCTTAGTTTTTAATGAGGACAGTCTGGAAATCAGTCTCAAATACCTTTTCATCATATGTATATCATCTTGTCTAATATATTTTTCACTTTGTGCTACTGCAGGGCAGGACACACATAGAGTACACTACACACACTTTGAACTTCATGCTGTAATAATGTGAAATACCAATACTGATGAGACAGTGAGGGCCCTGGGGTCCCAGAGGTTAGACAGACACTCTCTCTGTAATCTATGCAAACTCTGCATCAGCGTTAGCACGCTAACCTTGTCAACCAGTGATAGCAGTGGGCGGACGCCTGGGGAGCCTTGTTTGCACCCGTAAAACGCCTTGTGTACAGTAAGAATATGAAGAGTCTCAATGCAATCCAAGCTGTCATGTTTCATAAGGGAAATGTTGGATAATGGAGAGAGAGAGAAAAATAAAAGTTTTTTGTGAGGTGGGAGAGTACAGTGTCTACATTGACATGTGTTATCTCCCTATTGATTGTTAGAAATATCCTCCGAACTTTCCTTACCAACCAAACTAATACGTACTATGAACTTGTTCAGACTCTCGCTGTGACCGAAAACAACTTCCACAGTGTTACATTAGAAGCGCTATAATATGTGGGTGGAACAGCAATTTCTGTTTTTGACCTGTTTTAACATGGAAGCAGAAACTTTCCGGACTTTACACTTATCAAGAAACTAACATAATTGCGAGAACCAAATGTATGGTTTCTCAAGCTGCAAACAGCTGACACTGAACAAGCACACAATAATAAACAGATCCTATTTCAGGAAAGGATTTTGGAAATCAACATGCACAGGCAGAACAGTTTACATATAGCGTATCTATGCTGGAAGGGCAGCTAATCGGCCACTTATGTATGTACATTTCATCTCTGAAGCCCCACTCAGACTGGATTTATTTCTCTAGGGGAAGTGAGTTGATTTTAACATTACCTGAGCTGGTCAGTGATTTTATTCCCATCCGCAGCTCTTGTGTGGGTACTTTTGCACTCCCACTCCAGTAATAATTACAGCAGCAATTACCTAGTGTTTTCATGTGAACTGGCTGGTGCTCCTGTCACTTGAAGCCTGTCCAGACAGATGTCCTTGGTTTCAGAAGTGTTTTTCAATACGAAGAAATGATTGACCCCCCCCCCCATTCTCTCTCTCTCTGTCCATCTTTAATCAGTGGCAATACAATCTGAAGCAAATACAAACACATACGAACATATAGTTCATATTATCTGGGAACCAATGTGATTAGTAGACTAATCCAAGAAAAATGGCATCAATTGTGCTATTAAAATGTCAGCACTTAGTTTCCAGCAATTTGTTTACAGAGGCAGCTGAGTGCTACTGTCGCCGGCTCTTGCTGGACTCAGTGCTTATATCGCACTGTGCTCCTCGTGCTCCTCTCTTCTTCAGGGCCAGCACATGTGCTAATCATCTCACCTGGTGATGCTCCTGAGCCAGCTCTGCCACTGCTCCCCTTCCTACAGTTGACAGCCCGAACCACACCCACTCCCATGTATTTAAATTCAGAAAAGGAAAACAAAACAACAATAAAAAAATCAGTCATTCAACATATTTAGCAATAATGATGATAGTTATCAGTAGAAATGTCTTTTTTTCCCTTCATTTGGCCTTTCTCCTGTTGAATTTCAGCACCACTTATAGACATTTTAAGGATGAAGTTAAACTTCATCCAGAATCATGGGAGAGAGATGTACGGTGAATATTTCATTCCACACTTCCAGCTGCAACGCTAATCTGCTGCAGACCAAGCTGCAGCCAGGATTTTAATCAAACATTTAAAATATTCCAAGGTTTGCATGTCTTAGTGCCAGATAATGATGCACGTTACATTTTTGATTTGCCAGTTGCTAAATCACTTTTTCACTTTGTTATTTCCCCCTCCTGAAAATAGAATAGTTTCAGGAATTCATGAACGCCTCCAAAATCTCTAAAAACTTTTTTTTTTTTTGCGGATTTTGTGTTTTCTCTTCTTCCCCCACTTTCAGCCAGTGACGTTCTCCTCAGAGCAGCTAGTTAATGCTTCAGGATGTGAATCAGACGGGGAGGGATACGTGTCAAACCACCATAATCTTTCTATATTTACATTCAGTGCTCCCACTGCTCTCACTGTGTGATTACCTTGGCTGCGGCTGTTCTCGGATCAGCTCTGTGTTGTCTTGGCCTCTGCCCTCTCCCTCGACTCAGCCCACTCAGGTTGCATTCCTGCCTGCTGCCAGCCAAACAGGCCTATATCAGCAGAGAGAGTCAGACATTGAGAGAGAGAGAGAGAGAGGGATGAATGGGAGGGCACACAGAGACAGCAGAAGGCAAAGAACATCGGGGGAGAAAAAGTTCCTTCGTCAGTGTGAGGCAAACTTTTGTCCAACTGCACACAAGAGGCACGGTTTACACAACTGCACTTGTTCAACGTCTGGACAAATTTTCCAAAAAACGCAGATAGTAAAAAGGGAATCTACTGTACCATCTAATTGCTCCAAGAATCACACAGGGTTTCCTGCGCAGGTTTTTAAGAAGACTGTCAGCTGAGCTGTCATCTGGAGAGGGACTCGGCCCTGCTGGGATATCCAGACTGTTGGAACTGTGACTGTGACCATCAAATATGACTGCAATCCATACACAAAACTTCAAAAGGTGTGATAATATTTGTGATCATCATTAATAATTCATCAGTTGATTTGAGCATTTAGAACATTTTTTTGGGATGTTTTTGAAAAATTAAGTCAATATTATCTGATTTGAGCTTCTTTGATGAGAAGATTTTCAGCATCTTTGAAGCTCCAACAGAGGAGGGGTGTCAGCAATGTGTAAGCCCCGGTGTCCTAGTAAATAAGTGGCTCTTAAGAGGACCTTTGCTATGTTTTGGTTGTCTGATTACACAAGCATACAATGGCATTTGCAGTTCCCAAAAAACAGAACAATAACAAAAGGGTTCAAGAGTGGAAAGGTATGAAACACCTTAGATGTAGATGTAGATGGAGAAAACACAACATTTTGAGAGTAGGTATGCACACTAGGGTTAACATTCAGTTGCCATGTAGGAGGGGAAGTGTCTCTACACATGTGCATACAAGTTCAATCACACTGCCAACTTCTGGTCTGGAGTTTTTACTGCAGCATTCCTGATGTTTCCTGCATTTCTGTATGCATAGGGATCACATTCAAAATGTTGCTGTCCTCAGATGGACCTTGTTGAAAGGAGCACATGAAAACAAAAGGTCATGTAAACAAAGCCTGATTTTGAGTCCCATCTAGAGTGATTGTAGCAAGGGTGGAAGTGTCACTTTTTGCAAAGCTCTTGTGGGCATCAAATAACTCCTGACTGCAAATAAATGAACATGGTCATGGTTACCAAAATTGACCGCGATTTAAACAATAGCACTCTGCACAAACAGCATTTCAGACCGTCAATGAATCCAAAGCTAAAGTTGTAGTGAGTTCCCAGATTCCTCAGAAAGTTGCAAAGCCAATGAGGCTGCATCTTCTGCAGAATTAAAAATGTTTGGCTGAGAAACGATGTCTGTTAATTTCAAACAGTTACAGACAAATGGCTGGGACCATGCCCACAGGAACAACAGGAGAGTTGCTTCCACCCAATTAAGATGCGGAAATACTTAGCATGTTCCATCTGTGACTGTAGATGATGTCTGAGATGAGATTAACTTCTTGCTAAGCTCAGGATCTGCACCTGTGACCAATCGTCTGACTACTACTGCATTCTGTCAGCACAACCTTCTTATCAATTGAACAAAATTATTTGATCAACTTCTAAGAAAAGTGAGTGCCAATGCATTAAAGGCATGGAATTGAGTATTGTCATTGTTCTCTTATGCTAACCACACATGGTGGGAATTCAATGATCACCAGAAATGCCTTAAATAGTATTTTCTTAAATAGTATTTTACCACATGAAGGCTGACACTGATTGGCTTGCCTGTCTGCCACTCACATGAATGATCATGTGACTGTAACTCCCTTGCTAAACAACATAGGACTGCTGAAAGCCCTATACACATGCACACTTGCACTAAGCTCTAAATAATGGCTACAGTTGTATATTTCACCTACAAACATTGTGTGTGCTGTTGTCTTGCTCTGCTTACTTACTGTAAGTCATTGTATGTTCTATACCAATCACCAAAGTAAATTCCTAATATCTGCATAATTATGCTGTATAACTACGGACTAGTAGATCTGATTCTGAGTCTGATCAGGTATCCTCTCACTTTCTCTGTCTGCCTTAAACACATACACACATAACACATACAGTGAAGGCACACACACAGCACAGCACACAATGAGCAGTGAGGCCACCAAACCTGACATCAGAGTCTACGTGGCATTCTCATATTCATAAGAATGAAATATGAATGAGTGTTGCACGCATGAATACTATGGCACACTTACACATTCAAATTACTGAAACATTCATATTTACATTTCCAACAAAGTGGATATTGCAGCTGCACTAGCGTTGAATATTGCATAAAGGGCATTTTTGGTCAGGTGCACTGCTTCTGTTTGAGCAGGAGGGAGGCAGCCACTGCTCTGAACACAGACCTTGACATGTTGTACACTTCAAAATGCTGATAATGTGAGAGTGGACACAGGAGCTGCAACCCTGAAGCAGAGCAAAGGTCCTGCTAATCCAGCAACACACCAACATCCTGTGCATCCCAACGAATCACACACAGTCATACTGAAATCTGACTCATTTTACTCATATGGAATCAAGGATAGTTGATATCTGCCCCACATATTGTGACATGAGGCCTTCCTCATAATATCTTTTGGGTAAAATCATGGTTTAGTGAATAGCACTGTCACCCCATAGCAGGAACCATCCACAACCCAAATTCTAGCCTACTAGTTTGATCTCTGGTCTCCTCCAACAACCCAAAAATATGCATATTTAGGTTGATTGGAGAACATAAATTGACCTGTGACATGTATTCCCCACCTTTATTTTATGTGTCCTGGACCTTCCGCAGACACTGCTCTATAAAAAAAGTGAGCAAGATAATACATGGATTGCCAGATATTACCATTGGTTATTTTGGTTGTTATTATTATCTATGTCTTTCAAATGTCGTTCTTTGTCCCTTGAAAAACATTATAGCTTATTTGTCTTCAAATGTGAGAAGCTAGGGAGAGCATTGCCCCATGGCTTACAAAAAAATGTACAGCCATGGGGAAAACAAAGTTGTTTAAGTTACTTGTTGATTTCACAAAACTGGGGAACAATCTTTTTCCTCAGATGACACCTTATGTTACTGGGCCTCTTAACAAACGAAATCATGAATCTTTGTCTGGACCTGTTTATGACATTTGTCCTAAAGCAATGACACCTTTGGTCTATTCCCACTCCCAAACATCTTTGTCAAACTTTCTGGCTTTTGTTTTGCAACTTGGGAAGGGACACACCTGGATGTCGTCTGATTTGTGTGCCCTCTTGCTTGAAAGCCCCTTTTTTTCACTCCGCTCTTTTTTTCCCCTCTTCTTCTTTGTTCATTTTGCGCTATTTTCTTTTTTGTGGCAAAACACTTGTGCTTTCTTCCCAGGCATATGACATGGAGTGTTTGTCGGTGCGCGCAGCGTCTTTGATCAGGGGCGCTGTGAGAGGGAGCCTGGAGAGCAGACGCAGAGCCGCGATCGGCAAAGAGGGCTACACTCACAGGCAGCTCTCCAAAGGATTTCAAACTGAACTCCTCTTCCATTGAAGGCCCTGAAAAAAAAGAGCCTTTCATGGGTGTTTTCATATAATTATTCAATCTAAGGTGTTAACCTTCTTATGTTTTTGTGCAGCCAGGAAACTGAAAGGACCGAAGACTAAAGATCCCGTGTGTGGACTTGTGACCTTCATCTCTGCTGATTATAAAAACTTAATACTAAGACAAAAGGAACTGAGGACAAAAACATGCACAAAATTGGTTTTGTCAGATTATATAAATCGCTTTACTGGAACTGAGGTCAAAACCCTCACTGCTCAGGAAACCTGTGGTTGGAGCAGGAAGTCAGACAGATGAACGCTCCTTTGTGTTAACTCTGAATGAGTCGGGCATTTGTTTCAAACCGGTAATAACATCTGACTGCTCACGCTGTCTGATCTGTCAGACTCCCTTTCAGTAATTTCCCACATTTTGGCAATGAACTACATTGTTGTCACTGATTAGATGGATGCCTGCCCAAGACAACAAAACTATGATTCAATTTGTCACAAATCATAATCCATCTTTATTTTGTTTCTGATGTTTTGGGGGAACATAGCAATGTAGTAGACACATAGAAATGAGCTGAAACACATAAGTGCATGGAGATCTCTACAAGTAACTTTGTTTGCATTACAGTCTCTTGATTATTCTGATCATGCCGCTATGAATGTATTGATTAGAGCAGTCTGGGTGAAGTGCTGCAAAGGTGCAGCCATTAATCCACAGCAGGCAGCAGGTTCCTCTGATTGACAAGCTGCTTGTCTGTCAGGACAGACAGATGGAGCAGTCAAAAGGGACTGCCAAATAATGAGCGTACATGGGAGCTTTTATTATTCATTGCAAAGAATGATGCCAACACTTAGTCAATCTCAATCTGTCAGAAAGTGTGCAGTGCATTTGTTTTCATTTGAAAGTCATTTTCTTTGTGACAACACAGGAAAGCTCCTCTCTGCTTGGACTCTTTAAAGCAGCTCACACATTCATCCGGCATTCTGGAGCATCTTGAGAGGACGCACCAAATTTAGTGGCCTCTTTCAAAAAGGGATATTGCAGTTGTTTCAAAATATTTTTGCACTCTCTCTCGCTTTCAACGTCATCCTCTGAAGATACGACCTGACCTCACTGATTACAGTGAGGTTTCACTTTGGTGCAACCTATCGAGCACAGCCTCGCTTTGTATGAAAATCCTAACGTTGCCTTCATTTTGTATTCACCAGAGGCGCATGAGCTTTCCTTTCCCGAGCACCCCGCATCAATAATTGAATAAGCAAACATACTTTGTGAAAAGCGATCCACGAAGAAGGGAAAACAAATCACAGTGCAGACTCTGTTCACGTTAGATTGACATTTATGATACTGTGGATCCCAATGACATGCAAACTGATGCAACACCTGAACGTGCAGTCAGCTGTGAGCCTTACTGACACATTGTAAACGATGCATTTCATGAGTGTGACCTGACTGGACATCAGCTCTGCTTCTTGCTCACAGAAGTAAGGCCCCCCTACTGTTTTCAAGTAGTATTACATTTGGCTGTGTTCAATCCCATTTCCCCCGAGCCCTGGCAACTACCGACACAATACACAAAGCAAAAACATTAATTTCTTCTTCAGTGATACACTTCTGGAACATTTTGCAGCCTATGATTATTAATTCTGAAAAAAAGGACTTTCCCGGCATGTCTCTACTTCAGACACAGACACAGACTACACAGACATCTACACAGACTCCAGTACACATTATAATGCAGACTTTTAACATCTGATCTCTGTCTGATGCTCTCACACAAGCCAAACAAATGATAACCCTAATAGGAGGAAACCTCAGATGCACTCCCTCATTTGGTCTGAACAGGTTTTCTCTGTACAAAAGACAAAGTATGTGCAGGAGGCTACTCTCCACATTTGGTCTATAAACAGTGACAGCACAAAATATGAGGAGGCTGAGAATTACAGTTGTAATATGTCAGTTTATTTTCATTCATTACTGTGCAGATCTATCAGTTTTCAGCCTGGAAGTGTCACAGCGTTTGCATAAGTGGCATTTTGAGGTGATATTTCTTCATTATCACATTCATTAATAAACTGTTCCTACTGGGCAATATGAATGTTTAAAGAGCCAGTTCACCAAGTGCTATAAGGTTTTTTTCATCTCTAAAATTTCTATCTGCATCAGTCACATGAAAATGACAACCCTGACTCCATTTAATGGATGACGCGGTAAATTTCTGATTTTCACTGTCGTCTAACAACAAAAAGTTCCCTGGTTCAAATCCTGGTTGGACCCAAGGCCTGGTTGGACCCAAGGCCTGTATGTATGGAGTGTGCGTGTTCTCCCTAACGACTGTGGACTCTCTCTGGGTCCTCTGGTTTCAGGTGCTTCAATTGCTTCGAAATATCAAAATGCTAAATCTCTAATGCTGAATGAAGCTCCTTAGCTGTGACAAATAAGCTCAAGACGGTCAATGAGAAAATTTATGTTTCTTGTTACATAAAGGTGAAAAATCATTGTAACTGCATATGGAAACGTGTTCATATCCTGTAACCATGAATGCAACATTCATCAGGCTGAAGATATAACTGTGGGGCTGTCAGACTGCAACTTTCCCAGCAAGTCTGAAGATTAACACCTGTCTTAGAGATGGAGGCAGTTAATATCAGCCGGGGCCATGGACTGACATTGATTGAATCAAAATTACACATCCATTGGAGATTGGCAGTGCATTAGCTTGCAAATGAGGCTTTCAAAATTTCTTTTTCGTCGCAGTGAGTGGCAGCAATTCTGCCTTGACATCATCTCAATATTTTTCCTCCTCTAGTGGCTTCTAATGGTCCTACTTAAATAAGACCTTGTGCTGCTTTATCATACTGAGTGTTGCAGTGCTGACTGACAAGAAAGGGCATTTCTTTTGAAGTCACTGTCAGCTATCACTGCTGATAGCATCCTGTCATGTGGAGCGGTACATGCGTGCACAAATCACACAAACCAGGCTCGACTTTCTCACTGGTATTGGATTTTTTTGACTTAGTGGCCAAGTATCATCAAAATGTGGCAGTTATTCTTATTCCAGAGCCCAGTGGAGTGCTCAGCTTGAATTATGAGGCCGGAGCTGTCCGCTCTATCCAATGTGAACGTATGAGGGCGGTCTGATTCACAGACAGGATGTCAACACTTTGTTTGGAGGAAACAACGTTCTGACACCTCGAAGAAGAGTGGTGGCATGCTGTTGGTCTCTGGAGAGACATTTTCTTGGCAAACGAGGATACTGTCAAAATTCATACACGTGCGTGCACGGATAAACAAGATGGCAGACAATTTGTGCAAACAGACAGGCGCGGAGACAAGACTCATTCACACGCTCACAGGCACGCACATGAAAGATTTAACTGTAGGCAAGATTGCAGGGTCCAGGCAGCACTTTCACACCTCTCTGTCTTCCTCATTCCTTTTGCGATGACAGGGCCAAATGGGAGAGTTGTGTGAAGGGCAGAACGGAGTGATGATGTTAATGCGTGTGTCGATGAGTCTGGGAAATGCATGTGTGTTATATTTCCATCTTCACAGACAGCCTGGGCAGCTGCGACCAGTCTTTGTGCTAAGCTTATCATTAAGGCCTTGTTTTTCAGGGACAGATGTGACAAAAGGTGTCCATATTCACATATTAGTCACTAACAGAAAGTAAATTAACATATCTTCCAAAATATTCAACTCCATTTGTTGAAGCAGTGTGCCAGTTTTTCCCTCGTGTCTCTCTCTCATCGCGTCTGTGTGTTGTGGGTGGGTGTGGAAGTCCTCCTCTCACTCTCCCGGTTCCTGGATCCCTGCCGATGAGGCACACACCTGCTGAACCTGCCCACCTGTCCATCAGCTCCTCAGCCTGGCAGGATTTCAACCCAAGCTCTGCTCCCACTCTTCACTGGATCATTGTTGTGGCCACGGCCGTTCTTCCCAGTGATTCTGTATTGCTGCATACCGTGATCTAATCTGCTCCCTCTGTGGGCATCCGGATCACTTCTCATAAGCCTGCTAGGCCTGCTCCTCTCCAGCCAAATGCGCTCCACTTCACCCACGTTCCCTGGTTTTGGAAAATAAACAGCTGTACTTCACCTTGCCTCTGTGTGTGTGTGTGTGTGTGTGTGTGTGTGTGTGTGTGTGTGTGCGCGCGTGTGTGTGTGTGTGTGTGTGTGTGTGTGTGTGTGTGTGTGCGTGTGTGTGTGCGTGTGTGTGTGTGTGTGTGTGTTCTACATTTGTGTCCAAAGAGTGAGGCAGAGGCTACCAAATCTGAGACATCAGTCCAATTCCTGAACATGGCTATAACTATCATAAGACCTCTCTGTGTTAACCTGGCTGCTTAAAGGGACCCAGAATGGTTAAGAAGTGTATTTAGTCCTGGTCTCTGACGTTGAAAAAAGAAGCAATGTAACATTGGTTTAATCGGAAATACCTTAGATGCTATTTTCAATACGATCTGTTTGATATTTATTTGGCAACCTTGTGTTAGCTTTACATTGATTGGCTGTCTTGCAATCATGTGACTTTATGCTCCTTGTTAAACAACAGACTGGGCTAATTTGAGTAACAGTGATGGAACATATTTATCCAGCTTTGTTTAAGATGAAGCATGCACACTGTTGATATCCAGTTCAAAAAACTGTTTCGGCTCTTTGCATCCATTCATTTGAGAGCATGAATAGTTTTAGTACATGCAAAATATTTTGGAGGTGGGGGGGCACACTATGATTTGCACCACACCTGTGGTTTACATTATATTCTGCCTCTGTTCAGATTCCCCTGTTTTATCAAATTTAGACATGAATGAGGACATGATGATGTACATAACTATTATCAATAGATCAGCCCTTCCGACAGGTCCATAGAGTTTTTTTACACTTGCCTTATTTTTTTAAGGAGTCCCTAGAGAGTTTTAACACCCCTGAGAGATTTTACAGGTGTTGGGCTTGCGGATGTGTTCACAAATTCAAGTGCACTCACACGTTTGTACTGTGTGTTTACAACTGCATGTGTGTTTGGCAGGTAGTGGCAGTTTAGCATTTAACACCTGCATGCCAGCTTCACCTCAGAGTCTCTCCGCTGCTCTCTGCCTCTGCAAGATGCCACTGTCTTCAACAGGCTGAAAATGGAGTTGACTCCAGCTGGGTCCCCGTAGGAGAATACACCACAGGTCTGCAGGGAGTTTATTTCAAAAACTCCACATGAATAATAGCAGCTCTTGTGTTGTGGGAAATCTCTTTTTTTCCCCACATTCCCCCTTTCCCTCACCCCTCACTTGCTCCCTGGAGACATTTGCAGTTCACGGCAGGGGTTTCTTTAAGTAAGATATTGACCTTTACATATCGAGATCGACCTCAGCCAGGACTGCTGCCCACTACCAGTGTTTCGCCATATGGCAAAATGCACCTACCCCACTGCCAGCGCATGAGGCAGACTAGATGGCCTCACACATACATCTTGTATTTTTTTCATCATCTTGTGTTTTCCAGCTGTTTTATGGAGAGTGGTGGAAATTGGAGCTGAATGTTTGATGACACAGCCTCAAACTTTCCATAACATAAACAGCCGATGATGAAAACCACTCAAGTGGTGCTTGAAATTTATAAAATGCCGTCTGCAGAGTGTGAAACTCAATAGCTTTGGTAAACATCTGTCCAAACACTGAAGCTGCCACTCAGTAGGAAACAAAGTTGCCAAGGTTTCCAAAGCGTAAAATTACATGAACAGCTCACAAATGTGCACATACTGTAGTTAGGCTGGTTGAGTTCTTACATGCTTTAAAAACTGACTTAACGTGGATATAAGTGTTTCATTGGCCACCATGTACCTGTGAAGTTTCCATTCTCACTCACTCTTCGTGATTCACTTTCTCTCAGAGGTTGACATGCATGGAGTCATGCTGTACAGGCCATTAAGTGTGTGAAAAATGTCTGCCATCTTTCACATGAGAACTGGAATGGATTGGAACGGTTGGATCAGTGACAAAGTGCGCTAAATGGATGATCTGTTCTTAAGATAAGACTTTACTGATCCACTGAGGAGAGATTGTAGCTGAGTCAGGAAAATGTCAGAAATAAGTATGTGAAATAATACTAGAGTGAGTAAAAGAATAGAATTCAAGACAATTCTGAGTAAAATGTGGCACTGGGGTAAATTTTAATATGTAGAAGTACAGGAACATGACTGATAGGCGTCATGATTCTGCACAAAAGTAAACTGTTTGATGAACAAATTATTATTAATCCCGTTGGATACTAGTTTAAAAAATGTGTCCTCTAAATAATCTCATGTGTTTTTTGGTGAGTTCAGTGGTAGTTCAGTATGTGTTTGTGGACCACAATTTTCTAGGAGAGGTTCAATATGAAAGCTGCCTTTTTTATAATTCTTTTCATGGACCAGAGGGTTGGTCAGGGGTGAACTGTGACCCGACAGCAATGCAAAACAAAAGATCAGAAGACCACCGCAAACAGTGGAGTAATTCTCTAAGGATTTTAACAAAGCAAAATTGTTGGAACCTCAGATAAGGGCTGCTTCATTTTAATTTATATTAATATTATTTACTATTGTCCACAAATTGATAAAGTGACTTCATGAAAAATGATGAAATAGCAATGCATGACAATGCAGGACGTGGACTATGTTTAAAGAGTATTTTCATAGTCTCTCTCTCTCTCCATCTCATACATACACATGCACACACACAAAACCTGGTGCTGGTTCCCAGCCAACCAGCCTCCAGTCTGTGCTATTTTTTTTTCTTTTGTGTGGTGAAATTCAGACAGTGGGCAGAGGAAAGTGGAGAGGAGAAGAGGACAAAGGAGACAAATGGCTCACATCAAAGAGATACCTCCATATTTCCTCCCGTCTTCCCTTTTGTCTGAGGTTGTCTTTTCTCCATTTTTTTAACATCACATTTTTCTATCCATTCACACAAAAAAATCTGTGACGTTCGCACCAATTTTTGATTCAGAACATGATTCACTTTCATTCTAGCCTTTTAGTGGCTAGAAATAAAAGAACACATTCAAACACACAGTGATCCTGTCTTGCTCTCAGGAGAAGGTAGAATAGAAGGTAGAGCAGGCACATCTCCAGGATGTCCTTTGGTTTTGTTTGAACCACCTGGGGCTCTCAGCTCTTTATATGAGACACACACACACACACACACACACACACACACACACACACACACACTCACAGAAATACAAGAAGTAGGAGGAATAGCCAGCTGGTGTGAGCCTGTTTATTTGTGTGACTTATGAGATATGCAGAACTACTCATGCCGGTCCCAGTTGATTTCCTATCACAATACATTACACACTTTCTTTCGCTCGCCTCCTTCTGAATGTGTTCCTCTCCTTCACGCGCAGACCCATACACTTCACAGCAGCACACAGTGAATCACACACAGACCGGCAGACTGTCCTGTCCAGATGCATTCAGCTCTGTGTCTGGGAAGCAGCGATGGTGTGGTAGGAGGTTTGGATGCTCTCCCAGTGTTTACCGGGGAGGAGGTGGAGTGATGCTGAGAGCCTTAGTGGACCCACTCTACCTCCCACATGACACCCTCTTAATGCTGCGCACACCGCATGGAGAAACACTGTGGTGAGAACTTAATGCAATCATTGGCTACTTAAGAGTTCTGTCCTGCATATTCATTTCAGAAAACAAAAGCATTGAATTGAAGATGGTACAATTGCCTTTTTGTGTGCAGCTTGAAAATTCTTTCCAAGTGTGATTGGGTTTTCTCTGACTCGTCCCATTTCCTCCCACAGTCCAAAAACATGCATGTTTAGGTCACTCTCACCACCATATTATATCAGTGTATTATATCAGACTTTTGAACAAGTTGAACACAACACCAGTGCTCACAGAACAAGTTTTCCTTCTTCTTTAAAAGTATATTTAAAGGTGTTTCAACTGTCTCAATCTAACTACTTTTTTGGCTGACAGGTCCAAAGTCATTAATGCACTGTCAAAAATGATGCAATGCTGAGAGGCATTGCCATGCAAATAACAAAAAAAAAAGACAACTGTCTGACTTGTGATTGCATGGGAGACCTGTCAGAAGAGACATGCGGCTCCCAAACTACCCAGACGCATCTCTTCTCCATCAGCAAGTGGGTGGTTCACATTCACATCTGTCACACCCTCCGTGGGTTGTGTGAGCCCTGCCAGCCACCATAGGTGTCGTCCTAATAAACCAGATTTTGATGGAATGCCTCCCACAACATTATGAAGAGGAACTGGAGCTGTCAAGGGTCATTCACTGTGGACGTCGGTCTGAATTATGTGATGTCTTCACTCTGCTTCACTCTAACCGGCATCAAGACTGGCATCAAGACTGTTTTAAAAATTCAGATTAATGTTGATGAATCTTGCAGGCAGCCTCAGACATGGCACGCTGGCATGCACTAACCTGCTCTCAGCATCTCCCTGCAGCCGTGCCCCAGCCGGAGCATTACTACAGGGGTTCTGCTTGGTGCTGGGCAGTGTCACCTCAGTGGAGGGCAGATCTTAGGGTTAACATGAGGATCCTAACTCTGACAGGGTGTCAATACAAAGCAATTTACGGGACCCCATGAAGAATCGACCCCCTAGATAACAGGCAATTTCTCTGCTCTGCTGGTCACTGCAGCCCACAGAAGACCAAATCAGTGGAGAGAGAGCTAAGCTGAGACAGAGGGAGAGAGAGATTGGGAGAAAGAAGTGAGGGGATGTGATTAGGACCACAGACTGTAGACCATCAACACATGCCTACAGAGATGCACTGGGTACCTTTTACGCTAGCACACACACACGCACACACAAAACCTCTGGCTTATACACCCCCACGCCGAGTGCTTCCTCTACATTGCTGATATGAATGCAGCGCAGGAAAGCGGGGATGTGAAAGTGGTGTTAGGCCGTGGATAAGAGGCAGAACCAGACTCAGAGAGGGAGAGAAAATTAAACAGAGACATGGAGTAGGGAGACTGACGCTGAAGGAAAATGGATTCTCAAAATGAATGAAGTTACACAAAAGGAAGGAAAGTCAAAGACAAGGACAAAAACGGTATTTCCTTTTTGCAATTGGGTTTATTTATGGTCAAGAAACATGATTATGCTTCCGAATGTTGTATTCTTTTATTTTTGATTCATGGTGAGATGATGAGGAAGGAGAGTGAGAATCTAAAATATGAGAGAGACTACAAGGAGACAAAGACAGGCAAAGAGAGGGAGAGAGAGAGAGAGAGAGGGTGATCAAAAGAGAGCAGGGAGGAGGTTTAGAAAGATGCAAAGAACATGGCCCTTGAAGCAATGTCTCTTCTGACATCATCAAATGCTGCCTGAAACAGTGCCAGGAATATGAAATAAAGTGCAAAGAATTCTGGGTAACATCATAAGTTCAGCTGCTGCCAAGGGTGGATCTCTGAACTCAGTCTGAGAGGTGAAAGAAAGCCGGCAAAGCTCCTCACTGCAGAGCCGCCCTGTCAGCTCCTGAGTAATGGCAAGTGACATCGCTAACCTCCTCCATTCACATCTCATGTTATAATGCACCTTCTTGAGAAAGACAGAAATGTTCCATGTTTGTCATTTCCCCAGTAAAAAATGACTTCCTACTCTCTTGTACTTCCAGCACAGTGTTTCTCCCATGTGACAGTGGAACGAGTATCTTCTTTCTCTCTTGGAATCCTCTTGAATCTGCTTATTATGGTAATATCATGTTAGCAGTGACAGCGCACTAGTTTGTCATGTTCATATTCTTTATCAATCAAATCACCACCGGCCACTGGTTTGGGAGCTAGCTTTCGACAGTGAGAATTCAGACTCATGAGTTAAGTTGGCCAGGAGCATATTTATTAAGAATAAATTGTGAATCATACAGTTTTTGTAGATGGAATAAATAATGTAGAACATATTTCTGAGCCCATGGCAATTTGGGTATTTGTAGTTAAAGCCAAAGAGAAAACAACATTGTTTGGGCAATATGAGTTTTGTATCATGCCAATTCAATTAATGAGGAACACAAATATTTCAACCATAGTTAGTATTAATTACTTGAAATCTTAAGAGTTTAGGATCTTAACCCCAAATAAGTTATTTGTACAGAGAGGAACACAAAGGTCTGTAATGAGGAACACAAATATTTCAACCATAGTTAGTATCAATTACTTGAAATCTTCAGAGTTTAGGATCTTAACCCCAAATAAGTCATTTGTACAGAGAGGAACACAAAGGTCTGTACATTAGTGAATATTAACATGATGATGTGCTGCAACAGGATGATTTAAAAACATGCACACATTTTTGGATTTGATTAAAATGGCTCCTATGCTTAATTTAGCTTCACTAGTTTTATTATGTGGATGGAGGTCCAAGCCTGTCAGCCCACCATCCAGCCAGCCTACCTGCATCTGCCTCTGCCAGCTTTACCTCCCTTTCATTAAACCACAGAAATCAACCCGCCGTCTCCACCATCTGCAATTGGGATCATTTCTGTATTTCCCAAGTGTGACGTGCTGTCAGAATGAAGCTCCTCGCTTCTCTTCAAAAATGCAGAGCATATTTAAACACTTCCATAAGACTGAAGTGTGACCTGTTTTTAAGCAACCGCATTTGCACATAAATCCAGACCATGGCAAAAATGCTGGAGGAAACTGGTCACGGGGTTTCACAGACAGAGCATCAAAGATGTTTCGAACACAAGGTCATTCACTGAAAAAAAAAAAAGATGTATGTCAAATGCATAGTCTCTATATGTGAATAACTATAGAGAGTGTAATGAATTAAAGCAGATATAAACTATGGAGGAGAATGCTGCTGATACTGCAGAGAAAATGCACTCATAGGGTTAGGATCTCAATTCAGTAGACCCACAACATCTAAAGCAAATATTTATTTGTGCATAAATGCATTTACAACCGTGTTTCCATCAGAAAGTTGCAGCGTTGGTCCTCCATTTGTCTTCCACTCTGTTGCTTCAGTCTTTTGTCAGTCTCTTGCTCTGTTGTGCCTCTTCTCCTGCTTACGCAGCCCATTTTGAAACAGGCAGGCGAGGTGTTTCTGAGGCTGGATAAGACATGTCTCTGGAGTTGACAGGTAAACAGGCAGTGAGGCTGAATGATGAAGGAAAACAGGCTGATGCATATATTCCCCAGGCACACTCACAACTGTTTGATAACACAAGTGATGACCTTCACTTAGCTGGATTTATTTGCACTTCACTGTCTTTAAAGGAGCAATCATCAAATTTGTTGCTGTTTATTTTTTACACTGTCTTTGCAGTTTCAGCAGTCCACAATCAAGTACCTCTTACATCTCATGAGCACTTAAATAATGAAGCTTTATCAAGTGCCTCACATCTTCTCAACAGGTTTTTTTCTTTAAAATGACACACACACCAAGGTGGAACTTTTTGGTGCAGTGACCATCCCATCCTTCTCTTCTCTTTCTTTCAGCATCTTTCTTATCTCTGTTGCTGGCTGTGAACCATAACTGGAAGGACTGAACACACACACACACACACACACACACACACACACAGAAAATGAAAATGATGCAGCTGTGAAAGCCTGACTAACTGCTATTCATTTTCATACATCTACCTGTCTGACCTTTTGTTTGGTCATCCTGTTTATGCTCTATAACGGCTCAGAAAATGCATGTGCGTCTTTAGCTTTTCTGAGGTTCAAAGGAATTGCAGATGTTTGTGTTGCAACACTAAAAGCCGTGAGCTTGGTCTATTGCTCTTAACCATCCACATCTCTGCACATGCAGAGCCATGTTATTATAGCTACATTGAAGGCACATGGTAACTATGTTGGTTATGATCATGAAAGCGTTGGGAAATCTATGGTATGGCCTCTTTTAAGGATAACTGAATCTGAAGGTAAGACTGACACCTGCCAAAACAAAGAAAGAAACAAACCATAGGAAAATGTTGGAATCCAATAAACTAAATTTTATAGATTTGGTGATTAGTGCTTTGCAGTATTTCTAATGTTACCTGCGGTCATAAACATTACAGTCAAAATGTTGTCTGCATGCGGAGCGGTTTTACAATGGAATCTGAAATGGTTTCCATCTGTAAATTGTAAACAGAGCCTATGTTACAAGTTATCTTAGACAACATATCACCTCCACGTCATGATGCACTCCTCATGCACAGGAGTACATTCAGTGACAATCTCATCCCGCTGAGATGCACCACAGAGCAATACAGGAAGTTGTATCTGCCTGTCGCAAAAGAAACTACTACAACCTGGGAATGCAGCACACAGAGAGTAAATGGAGTGGCCCCTGAACTCACTTTACACACTTTTCAACACAACTGCATTATTTATATGTAGTACAGTACCACACCTGTGCATTACATACTGCAATACATTATGACATAACAATATTAAGAAGTACATTCATAATATGAATACAGAATTAATTATGTTAATTGTAATATTTTGCTAATTAGGACACTCAGGTCATTGAATTGGGCAGCCATGATGGTTCTATGTATTCGTCACACATTGTGTTTTTGCACAATTCAATTCACTAATGATACCTGAGAAATACACAATTTTATCACACTTACCTACACTGAGTGACAGTACAAAAACATAAGACGTATACATTGCATATACTGTATTTTTGAGTCTGCGTGTAAGAAAAGTTGTAAATAAATTACCTTTGTTGAACATCATGTGAAGACAGCTCTCACCTATATGCCAGCTTCTCTGTTGTGTGCTGTTTCTCTGCATCATTTGTGAAACATACATTTCCATACAGTATGATTGGTTTTCCTCCTTTGTGTAATTGCTTTTGATGATGTGGTGACCTGCCTTCTACGCTGAATCAAATATAAGACCAAGCCATTATTTCTCAACTAAAGTGAGGCGATTAAAGGGCCATAAAAAGGATAGAGACTGGAAGGGGAATTTTAATCAAATACTTAATTTAGTCTGCTATTTTCATCACTTCATAGTAATTTTACAAATGCTGATTGCAGCTGAGCACTTTAATTGTTGCCATCAAAAACACATATCGTGCAAAATAATTAGGGGTTTTATTCATACCTATGTAATTACATACATTTCTTGTAGAACTGTATTTGAGGTAGAATAATATATTATGGACAACATAACTTGCATCAGCCTGCAGCCTGACTCAGTGGTTCTTTGTCCACTGATCAACATCCTGCAGCTGTGGAGGAACTTACACAGTAAACAGCAGTGGGCTATCTATGCTCTATAAACTAATGAAGCTAATTATGCTAAGTATGCTAATCACTGTAATTAGTGGAGAACCTTCATGTTGACACATGAAGCAGCTTTCGTCCGTGTCATCGTCCAGTTACATGAGTACATTTAGTGCATAACTTGGTCCGCTCTCTGCAAGTTTACAGATGTGTTGATACGCATGAAGAGGGCGTTAAACCACTGGAAGTTGGGGGACGCTGTTGCTCGAATGCAGCCTTAAAGGAACATAGTAGAAGAGGAATAACAGGAACAGGAACAAGACATGAGAGCACACATGGACATAGCCCAATTGTATGTTGAAACTGTACAAATGCCTTCGTACTCCGTTGCCATGTTTGTTTGGGAGCCAAATCGACCTTGGACTGAAAGTGATCTCTGACCTCAGTGCTGCCCCCAGTAGATAAATTGCTTAACATATGGGAATATTTGATGCACCTCCCAAGTTTGTGCGTAGCTTCAAAGTGTGTGAGATGCTGAATGAATGGATGATGGAACAAATCGATACCTGTGGTGTGTCTTTCTCTGTTTTTCTTTTGTTTTTTTTTATGTGTTGTGTGCCTCTGGCACACTAAGCAAAATCCAGGCTTCAATAATTGCAATTCTGCTTTTCATGATAAAAAGATTTTGCTTATTTAAAAACGGCTCCCAGCCTCATTTGCCATGCGGGCACTATTGCTCTAGTAAGAAAAAAAAAATACTCAGAAAACAACAGTACATCTGCAGCTGGATATGTCAGAGTGACATCTCACTCTCCTCTAAGAGGTAGCAACTGTCCACAAATAACTATCAATAGTCTTTCTCTGAGGCGGTAGTGCCCCAAATCCAAAATCAGCTTGCAGCAAATTCTGTACAAGTGATACTGCGATGTTTGACAGCTTGGACCCAGAGCTGCACCCTGTTATCTCAGGACTATTCTTTGTTTTCTAAATCCAAATCTCAGTAGCACATCTCCATCATCTCCTGTCACTCTTCAGTTTTTTCTCTCCTTCCCCTCCCCCCTCCCTTTCTTCCTCTCTCACAATCAGTATTTGTCGCCTAATCCAGTCTTGATTTACAGCTCATTAATAAGGTGAGATAAAGATATTGGATTAAGAGCAGATTGAAGATGATTAATGCTGCATAATGAGTTCTAATCTGGTGCTCCTCTCCTCCACTCTGTGTTTCAGTGTGTGTTTTGCTCTGCCCCTCCTCGCTTGCCGAGTCATCTGCCTCTAGGTACTGCTGATGAAATATATATAAGATGTTGGTTTATTGAAATAGAGATGATCTGTTAGAATAGCGGCACAGGAGCTGTTAAAGCAAGAAGGTCTGTGTCCCTTAAATCCAGCAGGGATAAATCATTAGCAATGCACACACTCACAAACACACATTGCATACCTAAAAGTACAATGCACAGGCTCTATTAACCAACAATCACTCTTAAAAATTGCTGTACCACATTCTGATGTCAAACACACACACACACACACACACACACACACACACACACACACACACACACACACACATGTCAGGCTACGGTATGCCCTTGAACAGTGCAAGGAGAGGGGGAAGGTCACAGACAATCTATCCTGGTCCTCTGAGGCTCTCAGCAACCGGGACGCCACCTCTGGGAGTCCCATTTTTCCAACACTGCTCCTTTCTCCCCCTCTTCTCAGCTGAGTGTTAAAATGTGTGGAGCTGCTTTGGTTGGGGCGTTTGAACTGTTAGAGAAACCAGCTGGAGGTCCAGTTTGGGTGGGTCTATGAGTTTGAGGACTGATCAGAGACCAAAACAATATCCACTGTTTTACAGGATTTCTTGTTTTCTTGTGAGGCTTGCTGTAAAAATATGGCAAAGTTGATACTGTGAAAGTTTGAGCAGTGATGGAGTGGCATCATTCAAAGTGTTCATCAGATCCTCTAATAGGTCTACTCCAGCTTGGATTAGGTAGTAATATATCAGATGGTTGGAGAAACATGATAGATTTTTCATCTTGTGGCAAACCGCGATACACATGCTTGGGCAGCCTTTTTTTCTTGGTTTCTATTATTTCTATTACATTGTGCATGCAGCTAGCCTGGCAACAAGCAGACAAAACACAGACAGTCAACAACATTTCAGCCATTACATGAAGTTATGTCCCATCATTTCCGCCAAAAACCCATCTGCTACAACAAATCCACTGTTTTTGGCCGCTTGATAACTTCTCACCTAGAATCTTGTGGCTCCGATATGGCAGCAAAACACCTTGTGGCTGTCAGATGTGAACCGTCCTTGAAGCCATGTGTGTCATTATGTAGTTTAGAAGTTGGCAGCAATGAATATGTTGTTAGTGAAAGGCAGAAAATGCATCTCCCCAGCGATGAAACCACTTGACTATGCTGAGCTGAAGTGTGTTATTAGAAAAAATGTGTCCTGGCCGGTTGTGTACAGATTTCCTTTCCCTCAAAAAAGAAGTCAAAGTACAGGTTTAGTGTGATGATTTTCTGTAACGGCTCTGATCAACAGGGGGACACTTTTTGCTTATTTCAAGAGCTGTTCCTCTATTTGTTGGAAGCAGTCCCACAGACAAAAACTTTGAAAAAAATGTACTAGTCTACGGCCACATGGTGTAATTGTGAGTTTTCTCTGCAGCCAAGCATTAATTTGCCCTTTTCATCCGTCCTCCTATACAATTTCTGCCCTACCATCCTCCCACTTGTCTATTTCTCCCTCTCATAGTCCCAATTCCCCATTTCCCTCCCAATCACAGACTCCTCAGGGGATTTGAGGCCCTCTCTAGTCTTAAGCACACGCACACACACACATGCACGCACACACACACTTACTCTCAGACAGGCACAGATAGTCGCATGCATTCACACACAAACACCAATCTTTCTGCCTCATCCCTTTATCCTCCATCACCATCACCATCACCACCTTCCCCAGATGTGCCCTGTCCCATGAGAGAATCGCCCCAGCGCCCCAAAATAATAAAATAAAACCCCACCACAGTTCTCTACAGACCCTTTTACTGAGGAGGGGAAGACGAGCTGATGAATGTGGTCGGGCAGATGTGGATGAGAGGAGAGCAATTAAAATCTTCTCTGCTCTCCTTTTCTTTCTAGATCCAGAGGGAAAACCGGGAGACTGAGATTGTGTCTGGCATGAAAAAAAAACCACCAAAATCTCATCTCAATCAGAGAAACCCATTTTGAAGGCTGAATAAAGACAAAGAGGCAATGGCTTTATGGGACCTCTCACATGCAGAATCAAGGACATTTAGGTCTTTTAAGCACAATGGAGAATATGAGACATTTTGAAAAATCAGGGGACAGTCAAGGCACAACGGTTATGGAAGACATTTTCTTCTCTCAATCATTTCTAAACATGCTTCATAAATCTATTCTAGATATATTAATGTGAAAGCCAATATCTGCATGACAGGATGGCCAGCAGTGTGCTTTCTGTGCTAAGCAAGGTATGAGGCTCACAAAGCAGGTACTCATTGATGTATGTTTTTCATACTGCTCTAAATGCTGCTCACAGACGTTCAGTAGGCTGCAATGAATGAGTACAACTGCAATAAGTTGAAACCAAACAAAGGAAATATGATATGTTGCACTAAACCATATTTCTTAATACATATTGTGTATGACTACAAAGACTGGGTTAATATATCTGGACAACATCTGAAAAACCCTTAAAAACTCCAAGTTTGTAAAAGCATTTTACTTTACCCATTTTCTTTAAAATAAATGTCTTGAATGACTTTAGGGAAACTGCTGCTACGTGTTACGGCCTTCTCATTTTGTGGACCACTCTGAATGCTGAAACCAGAATGATACAGCTGGTGAATAACTGATGAAAAATAAAACAACATAAATTTAATATATATAAAAGGTTACATGTTAATGGAACACAAATCTCAATAGTGATTCGTACTTACCCAAAGGAAATGTTTGTTTGTCTCCCATTGAGCAAATTCAGTGAAAGATGCATAAGCAAGCATACAAATATATCTGAACTGTAAAGAGATAAAGAGCGTATTCAGTACTTATGTAGACTCACCCATTCTAGAAACAAGCCTCATTGTGGCATGCAAGTGTGTTTGTGCCAGAGAAATTGAGATAGTGCTGCAGGGAGAAGTCTTTCATTAGGAATCTTTCTATCATCACAATAAGACTGTGTGAGATCACAGGCAAGGACGCGAGATGATCATCTTTGTAAAATAGTAAAGAAGGGACTGTTAAAAGTGAATCATTAATTTTGTCTTTTGTCTTTTCCATTGCAAAAAAACATAAGAAAAAACAGATCAAGGTTCTCCTAACAATCACTGACACAGAAAAAAAGCTGTTATTCAAACTCTGCAGCCATACGAAACCCCCCCCCACAAGTTCAACTCTGTCTTCAAGAATGCTTATCTGGCCTCCATCCCATCTTCCCATCATCTTCAAACTCTCCAATCAGTGCAATCAGTCAAGACCAGTGCAATCACCGTGCCCAACAAATAGAGCTAAAATGATTGGTTTAGATTGTCAGCATCTTACAGAGATGCAATATCTCTAAAAAAAAAAAAAACAACCTAGCTGCTGTGCAGTTCTTGATTTTTGTCCCACTGACGATGGCAAGTTTCTCAAGGAAAGTAATGATATGTCAAAGATACATACTGCTCTCTGGTTTAGTTACACCATTTTGATTCTTTAGGGGTTCAGGCTTTTACATTATGTCTTCTTACATTAAAACTCCCCAGTCAGTGCAATCAGGCCAGGCACTGTTTCTTTTTTTTTCGTTTTCTCTCTTTTTTTTTGTAATTGTGGCTGAGTGGACAGACCACTTTCACACTGTGACCAATTAGTCTCCCAGGCCTTGTTATACAAGCGCATATGTCAGGTCCCGCGCATGAATAAAATTGCAATGAATTAAAATTGGAATGCAACTTTTTTTTTTTCTTTTCTACAGTCCTAAACTTTAATGCTGAATCCACTGGGGCTTTGGTGAAGTTGTTCAGCTGTGAAGTTGTTCCAGATGAACAGCTTTGGGTGATATTAAACCTTGTGAGGAATCCAAAACACCAGGCAGAAGAAAACAACTTGGTCTGTGTAATCAATATATTTTTTAAATAAAACAATTAAAAAAAAAAAAAAAAAAACAGTAAACAGACCGCTTTGCTATGCTGGCAGTTTAAGAACATAATACATAGAAAAGAATAGAAAATAATTGAATAGAATTACTACTGTGATACTGTGAAATACTTGTGTGATATATTCACCTTTGCCATTTCATAATGTTTAAAGTCAGGTTTTTCCTCTTTTTGCATAATGTTGTTTGGCACAACAACAGCACTCAACAGATCAAGACAAATATGATCACTCATCTTGATTCAGTCTTATCCAAACAAAACTGAGCAGCATTCAGTGTCTCTGGACACTCTCAAATAACACGTTTCTTCACTAGATAGCAACAGACTGGACCAAACAAGAATGGCATCGAAGATCTGAGCATGCTGTCCAAATAGCTAATTAAGGACAATGCCTACCTGATGGACAAGATCCAGGACTCGGAGAACCGAAGCAGAGCCTTTAACCTCTTTAGGTGTGTTTGCACTGCAGGAAATTTTATGGGCTTGGGGTCGTTTCTGCATGTCTCCACTGCAGCAGCCTCCACCAACAGGACATTTACAGGATCTTCTTTGGGCCCTAACCCTGCTCTGGTGTAGGTGCTTAGATTGACTCCGCAAAACTCCTGGGTGGGTTGAAGTTAGGACTGCCACAAGCTCTGTCTTCATGTCTCTCATTATTCTCCATGACACTCAAGCTAAGCACAAACTAATGGACTGTTGTGATTATGTTAACACTGCATGACATTCATTTTGATTGATTTACTTATTTACCTACATTCATGGATTATCCTCACTGCCCTGTCTTGGTGTTGTTGTAAAGTTGTTGCTTACATCCAGTTGTTGTTAAATTACACTGTCATAATGCCAGTTGCTCTCAATTCCACTGACAGTCAAGAAGCTACCGTCACCACTTTTTTAGCTGATGCAGACTAACCTGTTTGCCAACCCGTCTTCTCTCACGGAGATGCTTTGGCATTGGCCATCATCTATGTTGTTTGTGTTATATTGTCACAATACTCTACAACCCTCTCTATCTAATCTGCCTAGCTCTGAACAAAGCAAACATTTTCCATATGAACTTCAACCTTCTAACTGAATAATATTAGAGTTTACAAGTCATTCATCTGAATATCCAAAGTCTTATGCCAAAAGTGATTTACTCCCTGCATGGATTGGTCTGAGCCATACAACTGGGGTGACTCAGTTCACTGTTATAAAGGTTTGTGGAAAAAAGCTGCCTCTGAACCTGTTTGTCCTGGTTCTGATGGAGTAGGCAGTAGTGCCTGGTGAAAGGGTAGGGGTCAAACAAGTGGGGAACTAGAATCAGAGGCACAAACTAGAGGCACTACATGAAGAGTTGTATATAAAGTTTCATGGAGGTCCTAAAGCAGCTGAGATGTCTACATCTGAACTACAATGATGGATGGACATCACTAAATTGCCAACCCTGCACAGACCTGCAGTGAGGGATCGTGTTCTAAAAGTTGGTGGATAAGCGGCATCCCAAAACATGTTGCCTGGACTCTGGTTCACCATGCAACTCCTTTAGTTGGTCCCTGGTCCCTGGTTTTGGGGATGTATACCACTCAGCCTGGCCCGTGTTCAGAGTTTTACTTAGCAGCACTAATGTGGAAGGTCCCATTGTTCTGGAGCTTTAAAGGACACTCCGTCCTACACGATGTAGCGTACCACGCTCTTTCTCCCCTCTTTCTCCCCTATGCTTTCTCTCCCCCTCAAAACAACCCCACCCCCCTCCCAGCGGGGGACGGGTGCCATGCGGTGATGAATAGTCAGATCTGAGGCAGGAGGACGCACAATGTAGGTCGAGCTCCAGGGGTTGTCGTCTACTGGTGTGTGTGTGTGTGTGTGTGTGTGTGTCTGTGTGTGCGAGTACGTGGAGGCACTTGGGGGAGGCTGCTGGGTACCTGCACACTTCTCTCCAGTGAGCAGCGGTGTTCGGGTGTGAGGTGGGGGTGCTGGAGAGTCTTTAGACCTGCTAGAGTATGATATATGGAGTGTCTATACCCCCTTATACACCTGTTCTCGTTGCCTATTCTGTCTCTGCCTTACACACAATAATGAACACGTGCACAGTGCACACACACACACACACACACACACACACACACACACACACACACACACACACACACATGAACACCCCCTCTGCACCCCCCAACCCGGAGACAAGGTGTGGGATAATAAGCTCATTTGTTATGGTGCCTTTGGATTAGTGTATGAACATATGCATGATGATGAACTGTGCTGCAGCAGAGAGACAACCTTGTTCTGCAGGACCACAAAGTCGTACATGTGGAGGAGGATGGGCTAACAAATGACAGTGGCCTGAACTTCAATGACTTTGGGGTCAGAGGAAGCTGGGTTGCAGTTTCTTGTATGGGAGGCTGGCATAAGAAGGTCACACTAGTGAGGTTTTTTGGTTTGTTTTTTGTTTGTTTTGTTTTTTCCCCTTGTCTTGAGGATATTAGGTTGATTGTATTCAATGACACAACTCCCACTTTAGTGGGGATTGTTGTCCATACTGTCGTATTTATTTTGAGTAGTCCCAAGTTGGGAAAAGGCCACACTGGTATGTAATGAGTACTGATATGGGCAATGGTATGGCATGGTTCTGGTACAGGCAGATATCCTCCTGTATAGACACAAAAATCAAGGCTAAGAACATCACATTATTCCCCCAAAACTTACAAGAGGGAAGGTAATAGAGAATATCTACCAACTCGATAATTCTACATAGCCGTTTTAAGAGTATCTGAAAACTTTTATATTTTATATATAACTTTTGTATCTGAAAACAGTTTTTGTGGTTGTTAAAGGTTCTCATTAACTTCAAAGCACTTTTCACAAAACCTTTTTTTTTCTTCATATTTTTACATATTTTTCAAAATCTGGTATCTTTGGCCTGTTAGCTTGATGACAGTAATGGAGGAGAAGTACCTGATCTTCTTTGTTGGAGCTCATTGATTGAGAAAATGTCCTGGTGGTACACACGATTACATCAACACATCTGGATGTTCCTTAGCATACTGTACCAAGTTTTTGTTTGGGGAACTTTTCTGTGACAGTACAATTTTCTTTCCCTTGTTTCACCCATTTCAACTTATTGACACCCCCCACATTCATTCTAGTTTTCTTCTCCTTTCCTATCTGCCACTTTTCAAGTTTCACCCTGTTCAAACCACTACTTTAAGGTCCAAAACATTTTGCAGCAGTTTGTCTTACTCTTTCACTCCCCTTCTCCTATTCCCATCTCCTTCCTCTTAGTCCAGCACTGTATTGAAGCAGTGGGGAGTCACTCCCTCCATGCTTTTTCATCTCCTCTCTGTTTCTCCTTCTCATCTGCCTCTCTTGTGTAACGACCTCAATCTGTCTGTCTCAGTTAGCTATCGTCTGCGACAATAATTCTGTAATACACTCAAGTAGGAAAACATTCAAGTGGCGCCTTTCCTCTGCTCTCTCATTTAATCCACTAACTTCATTGGCATTCATTGACTATTCAGCAGAAACATGACCAAAACAGTTCAAAATAAGCACTAGGAATGAGCAGGTAACAGGGTACAAACACATCATATTCTGTAAACCTAAGTAATGGCACATGAGAAAATGTGCGTTTGTATGCTGGCTCTGCACAGCCAGGACCTGAGTGCGCACACACACACACACACACACACACACACACACACACACACACACACACACACACTCACACACACAAAGACTGTGTGTGAGTGCTTATGCATCTCTGTGTTCACCACAGTGTCTGTGCCTGCCTCGCAGCAGAACAAAAAAACGAAACACAACAGAGCAGAGCAGATCTGCACTATCATCTCCAGGCAGGCCGCTGCTCTCTGTCTCTGCGCTCCGTTACCTGTTGGTCCTCATATAATTACGGTGGCCACACTCATCCATCACACTATTGTTGTGGTGCATAGCGGGCCCATTCTTTCCCTGGCTCAGCACCGTTACATAAAGAAACAATAACCGAGTCTAAACAAGCAACATCCACCAGATGAGGTGGGGGCAGGGAGAGGGACACGGTGCAACACAGGCAAAAGATTATTACAGTGCTGTGTGAGTTGCTTCCGGTGGTCCTGGTTGGAAGTTTGTCATGAAAATTGATGTGTGCTTGAAAATGAAATATTAGAAGGTCTTTCACTGCAATTGGTTTGATCCCCTCACTACTATATCAGATTAACCTGTGAAGGGCAGCTCTACTATACTAGAACTAAGGCAGGAGACAAAACAGGGGTTCTACTAAGCCACTGACAGCTTAAGGGAGATCTGCAATAGATATTTTAGACATCATGCAAAGAGAAATTCTTATTGATTTAAATTAAGTGATGATTTATTAATGTTGTCAGACCTAAACAAATGTTATCATTCATGCAGATTGCTTTCTTGCACATTAATTTTGATCAAAGTAGCAAATAAGAACGAACATAAATCTATAAAAGTCCATAGAGAAAACATTTTTTCAGGATTAAATTACCATTGATTACCATCAATGCCAGGGAAATAAAAGTCTGAGAAGTTGTGTTTCTAGTTATTCAGAGGAGGCTGAATGAACTACATACTCACTTACCACTTACTTTCAGTGCTGGATTCCGGTTCGACATACAAACCAGTTGAGACCCAGTTACTTTTCCGGCGATGAAGACGTCCTTATATCACTGTAATATTTATCAATATAGCTTATTTATCAATATTTATATATATTCTATTTACAATATTTATCAATATGCATACTTTTCTGTACATGTGTCTTCCTTTTGCCATTTTGAGAGCTCAGCTTGATCATTCTAGTCTTTCTTTAGCCTTTCTAGCTTAGCTTTGACCAGATGTCTGACAGTCCCGGATTTAGCCGCCCTGTCCCCAGTTAAAAACTGTCCCCAAAAATGTCTCCCATTTTTCTAGAATTGAACATAAACTAACTATGAAATATTATACATATTATAATATAATATTAAATGTTAAATAATGTACATTTACTGTGTTTCACAGTATTGGGGGTAATCTATAAATAAAAGTAAATATTCAATGTTTTTACTAATTAATTTGATGAATGCATAGACTTTATTTTACATTAATTAACCAATATTATTCCACACTATATACTGTACCTTACAATGTTTTAACTTATTTTGGCTTGGCGATTTTCTACCGTTGACAAGGTACCTGAAGTTCTGTATGAATGCCACTACTGTTTATATGATGTTTCTCTAAAAACTCAGGGTACAATTGTTTCCTCTGAGTTTCCCAAGTTGGGGCTCCAGCAGTAAGTGGTATTCTAGGGCACTTTTTCAATAAGAAAACCCAAAGTCTCAAGTTGTCTGTAGCACAGCATCAATAACCTGGCCAAAACCAGCACTTCGGTGGAAAAAGGGCAACCGTCTCCTGTATGAATAACATTCTCAATCAATAGAAAAAGGTTGATGATTTTGACTGATTTTGATGAGCAGGTATGGCATTGAGTCCTCCTTCTTCATTCCTCTGTCTCTGGGACTTTTTACTCTTCTCAGTCTGCACCTTTGCCCCTTTGTTTTCATCAGGAGTCAAGATTTTGACATTCTTATCAGAGACATGCACACACACACATACACGCAAAAGCAGGTGGAAAAAAACATAAAGTCATATAAGCATTAGCTCTGAGGAGACCAATTTGTCCATCTGCTCATTATTGTGTCATTTTACAATCTGAAACTGAGTGATTGCTTGGCTTCTACTGTACATTAATTAAAGAAGTACATGAGGCATGTTTGTGCCCTGGGATCTACCCCACTTTAGACGAGACATTAATAACATCCTTTTTCGCTTCCTTGTCAACACAGATGCTGTAATTAAAAGCCGCCGATGTGCTCAGACTGAGCTGAGGGTGGCCGTAACAATAAGGACAAAAAAAGAGAAGAAACGGGACTGACGAGTGGGAGGACAGAAAGAGACAAAGAGAAGAAGCTTTAATTGAATAAAATGTCTCCTTTTGAGTTGCAAAATGCAAATATGTTGTTCTGATAATTAAATATTTAAGCATCTTAATTCCACTTCAAACTAATCTCTTCTTTAAATTAACATCTTTAGTTAATACTTTCTCAAGGATTCACATGTATATGTGTCTAAGTACTGAGCTTGTTGAATGCTACTTGTTTTTCTGTTTTGTTTTGTTTCATTTTTTCCGGTAGAGGAATACTATAAATGCTAATGTACTGTAGAATGATTTTTTGCCCTCTCCCTCCTCACTGTCACAAGGAAATCCAGGATTGCCGCAATCTTGCCCACTCGTGATTGAAATGAGGAGCAATTATCATGAAGGCCAGTACAAAACATCTTGTCCTGCCAGAATATCTAGAATTACCCACGGTCCACTTGTGGACTGTCATTAACAGGCCTTGATCCCACTGTGCACATGTCAGCAGAACAAATGAACACCACAAAATTGTCACTCAGCTGGCTGATGGACTGGCTTTGAGTTCAGAGGTGATGGAGTTAATAATATGTACAGATGGAGAAGGAGCACCCCAGACCTGAGAGTTCCAGTGTTTAGTCACTGTAAGGACAGAAAAGTGTTACATGAATCAAGGGAGTTTAGCTTGTTTAAATGTGCGAAAGGCACCAATAAAAAGTGAGTTGGATTGCAGCAGAGAAGCCAAGTAGTTCACACCTTAAAATTGAAACCTAATTTGCATGTTAGGAGAAATATGCCAATTGTCACACCTCTTCATGTGAACCTAAGGGTTTTTTTTTTGGTGTTAGGTAGAGCAGGGGTGTTTGAGGTTTCCTCGTTTTTCTGGGTTAGTTCTTGGACCAATTGGATAAGAGAAAATCAAATTGGCCGATCTAATTTCACCTCTGTTCTTATTGAAACTGCCTCAGTCCAGAGACAGTAATTAAACACCTGGTGCCTGTGGTTGCACAATATTTGAAAATGTGAATAAATTCAAAATACTTCAATTGATGCTGCTCAGTCACCTCAAACACCTGCCACCAATCAGCCACCAGAGCAGACACCAACAGGTTCCTTCTTCAACGCTGCATTCAAAGAAAGTTTTTTTTTTTTTTTGGAAAAGTAGAAATGGAGAAAGTTGGCTGAGGGGCGGTTTCTGTTGTTTACTGCTTTGCTCATGTGTATGTGCTGCACCGTTCATGTAGAACACATGCTCTGCTGTTTACACAATTATCGACAGCAGCACAATCACTTGAAATATTCCATTCTTGTCTCACAAGTGTTTTAACCTTTTGCTGGCAGCAATTTATGTATATGAGTCTGCCGCTGCACACCAAGCTGTGCGCTGTCTATCCAATTAACTCTACGACCTGTTTACCAGGCAGTGCCTGACACAAACTGCTACAACGTATGCCAAGTGTGCTATCTAACGAGAGGCTAATGAACAAGTCATTGTACAGTCATATATGACTGTGGTCAGTGTCAGCAAACAGAGTGTACGTCAGTTTTGAAAAGCCATCACTCATTCCCTTGAAGAGAAGTCAAGTAAGTACATGTTGTTTACCGATTGTGCTCAGTATGCTTTGGCTAAGCAAACATGCATCCTGAATATCAATGCAACAACACAAGTGTCCAAGCGGGTGCACGTCCTGCAACAGAAAATGGGGGTGTTGACAGCTTGATTGCTCAAGTTTCTTTTTCCTTGGCCTTTACAAGAGCCGCACACCATCATTTCAGTCTGCCAGGAGAGAAAGCTGCTCTGAGGGGGTGAATACAGATCAGCCACGACTTGATGTGATTATGGAAGTGCCAAACAGAGCAGAAAAAATTATATAGTGATAAACGATAAGTGATAAACATCTTTGTAATTGCTCACTGCTTCACGTCTGGGAGTGAAAATAGGTACTTGGTAGTGTCCTAGATGTCTTCACAACGCATCTAATTTCTCCATTTTATGTGCTATGAAGGAAATAAAAATTGTGCCATTAGAGCTGTAAGAATGCATTTGCTTAATTTACAATTTGACCTATACAAGTTCCACATTACCTGGAGCTGTATAACAGCCACTGTCGATTCCTAACAAGACACGGTCATAATTTTATAAACCACATTAGGGTGTATTCATTTCAGACGGATCTCTTTGATGTCGAGATCAGGCTGCTAAAGTGCAGTGCGCTCTCATCTATTTGCACCCAAATACCACTGCGTGCTCAATTGAATTTCTGAACCTGTGATGTTCGCAGGATCGCTCTTCATCTTCTTGGTCTTAGTTCTCTGCAAACACTCTTTCCTAATAAGCCTGACGCAGATTTATCTTCTTGTATGTTAGATTAGTCAGCAAATTTAAAGTGTTTTTTTTTTCTATTTCAATTGCAATATGTGCTTTGATACTTGACTGATTATAACTATCTAAAGAAGTTGTTTTATTCAAATGCATATTAATTGCTTTCTGGATTTAACTCTTGAATTGCGCTTGTGGGTGTATAACACAAGTAAATTGTGAAAAAACTTTCTGACAGAAAACTCTATTTTTGTTTGATGCGTCCCAAACTGCCTCTGTCATAAAAGAAATCATTATACACACTGCTCTGAATCTTTTCCATCTATCTATCCAGTGTCTGTACACCATAGTACCACACTGTTGCCACTTTTACAACATCTTTTCAAAGTCTTCATACTTACACGTAGGGCACAGTAGACATGTTGATGTACATATCTAGCACAGGTGTAACAACTGCTTCCATTATGTCTGTGTTCCTTACAGGTATCAGGAGAACAGTTTACCTGAGTGTCATTGAATAACGCAGCCTAAGGAATAAGATAAGAATCAAAATACACTTTTGTACCCAGGACTAAAGCCACTGTGTGGTCACGCTAATACTTTTAATCAATAAGAATGGTGTGAATAGTCCAAATACAACAACTGCAACATGATGCCTTAAATGGAATTAGCAAGAAAAAAGATTTACCTGCTGTCATTCTACAGAGCACTGTAATGAATAAAAAGACAGAGACACTGTACTGGCACAATCTCCAAACAAAACATCCAATTTACATTATTCATATTTGCCTTGGATTTGACCGGACCACAGAAACCATCTGGCTATTGTTACATTACACCACGTCCCTCCATAAAACCAACATCAGGCCTGCATTCTCTTTTTCTGCCTTTTGTCTTTGCCTGTGCAGAGTGAACCCATCCAGAGACTAATTACTGAGAGGAGCCGCTGAGTATCGCTGATGACATACTGCTCAAAAAGAACTGTGTGTTTTCTTAGAGTGTCTGTATGTGTGTATGTGTGTGTGTGTGTGTGTGTGTGTGTGAGAGAGAGAGAGAGAGAGAGAGAGAGAGAGAGAGATAGTTTTTGAGAGAGATAGAGAGAGACAGGCCGACAGACAGTGAACGTCTCAGCATGATTTGGGACTAGTGTTTAATAACCCAGTTTCTGCTCAGAAAAAAACACAGCATACGTTCACATGCACACACAGACACACACACGCATACATACAGACACAGACACACACACACTGCATGTCTACTGTACCACATCCACAATAGCAGCCACCTTTGTTCTATAATACATAGAAACTCTTTTATGCGTTCCCCACCACATGCACTATACATTACAACAGAGGATAGCTGATGAGGGAATCGTTAGAGGATTATTCCAAGGTTGCAATCTCACACTGGTTGTCTCAGCCTCGCTTGCACTGATCCACACAGCAGGGAGCCCCAGTGTACTCACGCTGCTGTACAGTCTGTACAGTGAAGAGGGGCTGCAAACACACTGACTGGAGAAAGAGGAAAGTAAAGTTGAAAAGAGAACAGAGGTAGAGGATGATTGCGGACTTATGCCAATGTTCAATAATACAGGCTGACTTATAACAGATGGACAAATCAAAATCACCAGGATTGAATTGCATAAATCATGCAAGAAGTGCTTAGATTCTCATTAATTTAAAGCAATACAGGTAAATATCCTTTTACGTTTGAAACAGGGCCCCGAATATCGATTCCCTGTCATTCTGCGGCCTATGGCTAATGCCGTGCCATCATTTATAGAGCAGGTGCTCAGATTATCACGCCCTGAAGCCACCATTACATTCAAGATTAGACTATGAATGATTAAAATGAACTAAGGTTGGGCTATTGATTGAAATCAGGAAACTCAAAACACTCTGCATTTGCTTCAGATGCATTTATAGATTTTGCTTTGTTTTGCCCTGCAGGCTACACACTCGGTGAGCACTTGAGCAGGGTTGCACTAGAGTTGCTCTGGAATGAAATACAGCACATCTTTCACGGAGGGATAAAAGAAATGCAGAATGCAAAGCATGTGAGAATGTTTTCAGCATTCATTAACCAATTGAAAGGGGGAAAAAAATGCTCAACTGCAGCAAAATTGCCATTGGTTGATAAAAGATTATGATAAGTAAGTCGGAGACACAACAACAAATCATTTAAGGAAGACGAAGTGTGATGAGGACGCATTACCTTGCATCGAAATGCTCAGAAAGGCGGGTCACAGGGAAGATTTGATAGAACAGTGCGTTTCAAATTGCCAATCAAGAGGAGCAATTTAGTTGGGTGACACACAAGTAGAAATTTGTGTACTTTGTGTTGATGTGCCGACTGACAGGATCGACATAATGTAAACGCTCGGAGTGACAATTGTCTTGGTTGCAATGAGAGGAAATTAAAGAAAATACACTGCCTGACAAACTGTGATACGGATGAAGATGTGAGTTGCATGACTTGCTCATTTGCTTCAGTGCGCAAAAACACAGTCAAACTATTACAACTTTTTGTTTTCCTCTGACAGGTCAGCCAGTTCAGGGCCATGAGGGAGAGAGCGAGAGAGATGGATAGAGGAGAGCAGGGAGTCTTGGAAGGCAGGAAAAACATCAGTTCACACATACAGAGCAGACCGACACAGCCATCCAGAACACCCAGTAGCCACTCATGGGGGAGTATTGAGCTGTGCATAATAATTTCAGCCGCTAGCGACCCTGGTTGGCTCAGTGAACGTCTGGCTGAGAGGGTCAGTCTAAGTGAAACTCAGCTCATCTGAAACAGATTTAGTTGGACTTTTTTTGGCTAGTGCGCAGTCTAAACACATACAATTTAATCATATTAATAAACCGCAATGGCCGCTATGCCACATCTCAGTTCTAACTGTACTGCCGATAAAGCAGACCCTCCTGATCACATTAATCATCTAGACTCACATGGCAAGCCATAAACTTGAAACATCACTACAATGCCAATACAACTCTTGACTAATTTGTGGCAGGCTGAATTCCGTCTCGGTCACAGCTGCTGTTTGTGTAACTGTGCTTGAGTTGTTGCTACATTTGGAGCATTTAATTATTAGAAGACACAGTGTGCACCGCACACAGAGACCACAGCAGCAGAAGTCTGCTTGTTAACATATGACCATCATGGACGTTCCTCACTGCAAAGTAAACCATGGGTAACCATGAACTGCTGACCTATATGGGTGTATCTCCTGCCTTCGCCCTATGTGTGTGGGAGACAGTACAATAATGATTCCCATACAGAAAACAGCAGCACTTACGAAAACAATTCAGAGATCCAGACAGGTAAAGAAAATTGCATCCTGCACATGCCTACTTCTTTACTTGTATGTTAGATGTAAGTGCACCTGCATGTGTGTGTGTGTGTGTGTGTGTGTGTGTGTGTATGTGCGCGCACATGCAGTGTGTGCAGTGTGTCAGTGCACCTCTGTGCTTGTGGTGTATGTGCAGGAGCAGAGAGACTGAGAGGGGATGAGAGGACCACCGGCAGCGAGTGTCTGACTTAACAGAGATAAGAGGTAGGGTCAGCCAGAACACCCGCACTCCAGTAGGGAGGGGAAATGGCTGCTGGGCAGTCCCTGACCCTGGATCAGAGTCGGCGAGCTGGGAAGAAATGAGACGTGACTAATGGAGACACCGCAGGCTGACCCATGATCAGTGGAGAGCAGGGGGAGAAGAGGGGGCAGGAAGGACAGGGGGGTGGATGAAAGGGTGTGCGATGAATGAGGTGAAGCAGATTAGAGCTCGGAAGTTTGGAGGAACATTTGTGTTTGTCTATGTGGAATATATTAAGTGTGTCTACTGAAGGCTCAATGTGAGCAAAACAAAGAGCTGAGACAGTGCTCACTGTGTGTTTACAGAGAGTTGACTGAGGCTGCCTCGCCTAAGAGTCTTTCTGGTAACACTAAAGCAAGGTCAACACGTTTGTAGAACAACCACAAATCTCAATTCTATCCCATACTGAGAGTAAATATTTGACATCAGCCATATCAGCAAACCAAACTCTCATTTTCTCGGTAGAAACTTCACCAATCTGAATTTTGCTTATTACTTTGGCCTCCAGCTACCAAGACTCATTTGACTAAAAAACCTGAATGTGAAAATTGAACACACAGGATACATTGATAACAGCATGGGCACACATTTTCATAGTTTGACTTAGAAGTATTTTATTTGCACAATACACCTAGTGTGTGCCACAGAATAAAGCATAGCATGGAGTCTGTCTCCTGAGTGCCTGCTGATAACACTGGTTCATGAGCACTGAATCCATCTTTGCTATAATTCAGTACTGGAGCTGAAAGTATGGGAGCAGATGGCAGAAATTAGGGTGAAAGAGGCCTCACCCTTTGCTACAGCTGACCATGCTGTCACCTGCTCGAGCACGACAAGGAGGTGAATGGACAAAACAAAGTCCAACAATTCCTCTGACAAAACAAGATCCAACTCGGGGGATGGGTTTCCTGGATGGGCAATCTTGTTTACCATCGTTTGGGGGGCCGCCCCTCTATTTATGGGGCTTTATTGTCTAGTCATAGCTGTCATCCTGCTCTGAGCTGGTACTCCTCTGTGTGTTGCTGCCTGAGCCCGTCACCTGACTCATTACCTTGTCGCACACAGTGCCCGCGTCAGCCGCTCAGTCGGACCCGCCCTTCTGATAAACTGCACATTGTTTCAGTATGCTAAGATTTCTTCAGTTTTATTGAGACCTCCATCCATCCTTCAATTATAGTACCTGTTTTGCACCTGCCTTGCACCTTACACAGATGTCTGCTGGAGCCAGCGCATACAGTAGCATAACGGCAGGAAACACACACACCATCCACTCTCATACTCACACTTTAGTGCATGTTTCTGGAAAACCACACAAGACTCTATACTGACATAATCCTGGTCTAACTGAGATTCAGACCGAGGACCTTCATGTTGTGGAAACAGCACCCATCACAGATCCACTAACCCTCAAGAAAACTTAATGAATAGCATTAAATACAACCCAAAAAAACAAACAAACAAAAAAATAAAACAAGTATAACTGCATAACAAGGTATTTTATAACAAGATAAAAAAAAATCGAGGTATCCAGGAACTGCAGTAAGTTCAATAGGGATGGAGAATGTTTATTTACATGGCCAATTATTTGGACCCACCTGCTGACATCTTCAACAATGACCAAATAAACTAGCATAAATCACTTGATGAACACATTGTCTGCAACACCATACACTGAATCAAGGGATTCAGCACAATTTGGTACATTTACTACCTCAGAGCAACAAAGGGACAAACATAAACAAGAAGGTATTAGTCTCTCGGAGCAATATTAAATGAATTTTTGAAAACAATGGCATCTATGGAGAGTGTGGCAAACCGCCAGCAGTACAGCAGGAGCCCGTAGGTTTGCCAAATATCTCTGTGTTGCAAACTTCATTGGCAATCATAAAAGCTATAATAACATTGCACGCATTAACCTTGATGTCCCCGCAGATACTTGCAGGATTGTTACAGCTTGAGGGAAGTTACTGCTCACTTTGTACCTCGTCTCAAGTTCAGTTTGATGCTGTATGGGACGAATCTTCCTTCAAGGTATGTTCCTTAGTTTGTAGTATGCATCAATTTCTCAACTGTAATAGTGTCACAATTATTTAATGCCATAAAATACTGATGACCAGTAATGCAAGGAAATTGTATTTGTGTCTGTAAAACATACCACCCCGTGTAATATGATATGATATTTGTGGGAAATATGTGCAATATTTAAACAACTGTTGCATATTTCATCATGGCTGTGCAATAGAGTCACTCAGATTGCTTCTCAGAGAGACACTGTCATTCTACTTTTCTATTGTATATATTTTAATCGGTGTATGTGTACATATTTTACACTGATGCAAATATTTCGTGGTTCATGTTTGCGGCTTCACTGCATCACAGGTTTTTAATTTTATATATATAGTTTTGGCTTAGTCTGGCACGTGAGCAGGTACTCGAAAAACAGTACCGGGTTACACATTCCAGGTAATGGAAAAAAATTGAAAAATTACTAGGGCCGAGTCAAGTCGAGCCAAGCTGGTACCATGTAGTGGAAACGGTCCATAAATATATGTATACAATAAAATAAATAGGGTGTCGCTACTTGTTGGTCCATGAAGACATTAACCGACAGGAGGGAATACTGGACTATATTTTTGTCCAAAACTGTGTCATATATGTAAACTTTCTACTGATAAACAGTGAAGGGTTTATGGAGTGGGTATACCTTTAACTGTGTATATTTTCTTGCTCTTTTTCATTATTACCACTCAAAGCTTTTAGTATAAGAATAAGAATCACAATCATTTCACTGATATTCAAGGGGACTCTGGAGTGAAACGTGTTTTCCTTCTGATCTGTGCACCTACTTACAGTATATGAGTACCTCAACTATTCTTAGACAGAGTAGGAGTTAGGCACACACTTCACTGAGGGGACATTTTTAGTTATGAACAGCTAAATGCAATCACAACAGCAGCAGCAGGGACAAACTGGAGCCTGCTATTACGCTCCAGCATCGTTGAAGCCACGGTATAAAGCCATTCATCCTTTAGTCGGACACAGGGCTGAAGCCAATCATGGAGACACAGATCAGCAGATAGACACAGGCAACCATTTACCGTTCTTCACACCTACGAGTTATTTAGAGTCAGAAAGACGACACTCACTTGCTCCTTAACTTTTGATTCATCTAGCATCATTTCTCCGTTCACTCAACGACACTCGTGCAGGAATTCATGGCTCCAGCAGTCCTCAATGTGACCACGTTCAATAGAGCTGTTACCTGGATACAGTGGTTTCAAGAGTTGCAGAGTGCAGCAATGTTCAAGGCAGAATATACAGTAGGTGCTACGCTTTATGGTACAATGGTGGCAAAGCATTCAGAGAGAAATTTCCCCATTGTCGTTGGCATTTTCTATTCCAGTTTACTCTAGAGTGAGTAATGCTATGCAAATAACTAAATTACCATGACAGCATTGGGACAAAAATGGAAACCACTTTGTACAGTCACTGTGTTGATATAAAGGTATCAGCTAATATATTTACCATTACAATATTTTTGGGGTCTAGGTGTTGCAGTTTACTAGCCACAATATAAAAATAACAACAAATATTATTGCACTGGCAATACAGTTCACCTGTGTGTGGTCAGACCAACTCCTCTATTCCCCCAGCATGATGAATAGTAATTAACAGTCTAATTAAATCAAATCATGTAACTCTGATGTCTGATTCCTGACCAGTCATTGAACTGGACCTACCTTACAAGGTCCAATGATCAAGAACCAGCTGACCCACTGCAAACTAAACTGGTGACAAACGTTTTGGATCTCCCTTCAGATTTTCATGATGTGAACATCTTTTACACTGCCAGACAATAATGGACTCAGTTGTGAAACTCTTAAACTTTGACTGAAGAAAAAACTTTAATTCAGAATGCCAAGGGGCCTTTCCGAGAATTGTTCTCACAAATTAACAGTTACAAATCAAGTCCCCTTGATGATTTACAAAGTCTTCAACCTGGAAATCAATTTGCTACCAACCTCCAGCAAGAGGCATCAGAGTAATAGTGCAATGCACATAAATCTAACCAGGCCCAATAGGCAACTGATCCTAAAAAGTAAACAATGATGTCCATGGTAATGTGGGTGCAGCAGTGCATTGAGAGGCAAACAGTAAACAACGTCCTCATAACAAACTAATTATCCTGGGCCTGAATTAGACCATAATATGCTGCTGGACATTTGTTAACAGATTAATTGAACAGACCCTGTTTGTCCTCGGTGTGTTGGTGTGACCAATGCTGCTGTGGATGACAATAACAAGCCAGCATCCGGCTTTAGGGGTGGGCTTGTAAATGCACACTAATCCATTAGATATGACTGATTACCTGTATGCACCAGCAACCGGCAATTCCAGTATGTCACAGGGTCAGTAATGGATTCTGATATCTTTTACTGTTTCACAATTACTTTGCCACTGAAATCTAAAGAGAGCAAAGTTGGAGTTAAAAGTTTAAAGTTCATCAATAAATCATTAAAACCTCTTTCCCCCCTCTAGATGTTTAATTCAGTTAATAACAGATCACAGACGTATCGGATTAGACGCACCTCTCCAGACAGTGTTATTCGGATGCTCAAAAGAATTAGATGACTTTAAGCCCATTACATCTACATTGCTGTGTTACTTTCTCCCACCAAAGAGCAGCGTGGCAGCTATTATGGATAAGATAAAGGCAGAATGACATGCTTTGAGGAGCATCTCTCCAGATTCATTCACCTTCATTTTCAACTTTCTTTTATCCACCTCAGTGTCTTTCTGCCCTCGGCCTCTTCGCTGAATGAAATGCCATTCTGAATTAGGGTGTGAATTGGTGAGACTGATGGTTTTTGAGGGTTTCAGGAGATAGCTTAGTTGAGAGTGAAAGACTGTGTGATGGTGCATGCTCGATTCTGTTTGTGTGTGTGTGTGTGTGTGTGTGTGACTGCAAAGGTGAGAGACGCAGAGCAGGAGAGAAAGTGAGAGAGAGAGAGAGCTTGTCAACCAACATGGGTCATGAAAAATGCATGGAGGTTGCGGTGTCAGTTTGCTGGAGCGAAAGCTGCAGAGAAAGAGCACAGACAGGGCTTTCTGAACTCTGCAGCTCTCGCTGTCTGCACTCTCAGTCACGTCCAGCCTGTGCCTTTCATGCACTACAGCACACTTCATTAGTCCTGCATTGCCCCAGAGCTGGCTTTACTCAACATGTGCTTTCTTTAGGTTTACTGTGCTCCGGGGACTGATTATAAATATACTTTCCCACCATGAGTTATTCATAGAGCTGTATCTCAATGTATCAAAGAGAAAAGTGACTATTATTTGGTCAGATCAATGTTCTTATTGGCATGGATACAGCTTTAAATTGCAGTCAGTTTAGTCATATTGGTCAGACTATTTCAGACCATTACAACTGTTAAAACAGCACTTTTTTTCTGAGGCACATTAGGTATAGAAGGGAATCATTAATGTGTCATATAATCACTTATCAGTGATTATACCAATGTCAGTGCTTCTTAGTGTCTAGGTAAATGTTGAAATGTCTAAAAGTATTTGAAATGATTCGTTACTACTACTGATCTCTGTATCCAAGGGTGGGTGCACCTTCACAAAGTGAGGACAAGGGGTTTTAACCTTGAGCATGAACACAGTTTACAGTATTGCTTTTCTACTCAGGCTACAGTTACGGCACTTAGGAAATCAGTCTGGAGACGCCATGCTCGGTAATGATCGAAATGACTTTGAAGAACAGCCTTTACAATAGTCCTCTGATGAAAAGAATGTGCACTGAAAAGTCTTGCACATCTTTGCAGGTTTAGTCGAATTTTTGAAGTCTTGCCCGGACTTGGAGACACTTATGATTCCAGACATTGTAAGTGAATCAGCCACACTTTGCAGAGCTGGACGCACATGATGTCCAGATTCACTAAAAGAGGAAGAGGAAAAATCCAGAAAAACTAACAACAAAATCATATATCATGACAGAATTCTGACAATAATAACAAATTCTCAAGAAATTGTGTTACCAAAATAATCTTAGAGAAGCAGAGTGCGAATCAAGGCCACGGCCACTCAAATGGTGTCCTCAACAGGTCAACAGGATATGACCAGGTAATGATGACGTACTTGAGGAAGATTCTAGTACCTGCAAATGTATGAATTTGATACACTTTGGGTGAACTTGGTTTGGTTGACAAATTCAGGAAATTTTATATCACAGTTAAATATATAGAGAAAAATGAGAAAGAAAACACATTGCTTTGTCTTTTAGTCATTACTTTTGTGTTCGGAGTTGGAAATTCAGCCCTGCATTAAAGGGAAACAGTACAGCTTGGATACACCGGACCAACAAATGAACTAAGAGATACTAACACACTTAAAGACCTGAGGGAATAATAGAATAGGATGATAATTCTCGGTGGGTTCATTAGCACCAGTAACACTGTTCGGTTTACAAATGCAAGCCACTGCTGCTATTTAACTATTGATCGACCATTAGCACAAGTCCAGGTCTTATCTGATAAGTGCTTCCAACTCAAAACTGGATTTCCCCACTGATAGCAACATGATAAATAAATAAATAAGAGTGAAATGAAAATGCTTTCTCCTTGTTTGCCATGTCACTCCAAGATATTAGACCTCTAACCTTGTTTCGCTTGAAATTTCACTTTTAATAATAAGTTTTACTTTTCACCACGTTATTAGATGTGAAAACACTGAAAAGTACAGTCAACCAAGGTCACAGTCAACTCCTGCACCCAAAGGAGGCGAAAAAGGAAGAAAAATAAACTGCTGCTCTATTTGTTGTCTTAGTATACATTAAGGTGGCTTTTATGTGCTTGTTGACGTGGCCTTGGTTAATGGACTTTGCGTGTAAAACATCATCAGTGAATGGTGCCACCCAATGAATAATTAACACCGCTGCTTTTGAATACATGGCATGCTTATATTTATTTAACCATCTGCACACACAGCTAGTCTGTATGTGCCTAAACTCTTCATGTGGATAGGACAAAAGTGTCTTATCTGCTGGTCCCCTGACCTGTTGAACTGGCAGCAGACTATTGTGGCAGAGAAAGCATGGATAACGATAAGAAGCAGCTACGAGACCCGTTTGATTCCCCATTCTGCTGCGATTATAACATACGTTGCCAGTGTGCAGTATTTGGCTTCAGGAAAAAGAGCAACCAAATGACGAGTCCGTGTCTCTCCATATGCACTCTGTATGTCACAGGAAGAGCTTTGGGATTTATACCTATGAACACCCTGCATGTTTGTGCCTCGAACACCTTTTATTTTTAGATAGCACTTCAAACTGTAGCGTGGGTTTGGCTCTTCCCGTCGATATGCTCAGAAGACTGATGAATGCATAAGGGAGTCAAGTCGACAGTATAGTTCCTGCACTACTTCAGAAAAATGTTTTACATATTCTGGCACGGTGGTGTCAGAGCTAGTGAACACTGATTTCGAGTTCAAGATCAAAGACATTTTTTTCATAAAAGAAAAAAATACAAGCTATTTTATATTGGTTGCTTTCACGTAACTCCAATATTTATGTATAGGAAACAGGGTGTACCAAAGGCTGGATAACAAAGAGAGATATAGAAAAAAAAATCTAATTTTGACAGATGTGATTGTAAAATGAGTTATGACTGAAGTGGAAATGGTCCTTTCATGGGTGACATGGCGGCTCAGTGAATAGAGCTGTCACCTCACAGAAGGTCTCTTTTTTGAAGCCTTTCTGTGTGGGGTTTCACTTTCTCCCTGTGTCTAGATGTTTTTTTTTTTCTCCTCATACTTCATTTTCCTCCCACAGTCTGGAAATATGCACATTTGTGTCAATTAGAGTCACTAAATTATCTCTAGGTGTGAGTGTGACAGTGAAATGTGTGTGTGTGTGTGTGTGTGTGTGTGTGTGTGTGTGTGTGTGTGTGTGTGTGTGTGTGTGTGTGTGAGTGTGGAGGTCTGTCTTGCCTTCGTCCTGTATGTGCTGGGAGAGGCTCCAGACCCTCACAACACCACTGGGTAGAAAGTGGGTATTAAAAAGGATGGATCCAACCATTGAGGGGTGTAACTGCTGTAACCTGAGGGCTCTACAAATGCACGACTGTCGAGTCATGCATCTCATTTGGTGGAGCATGATTACCAGCTGGCAGGACCTCAATGAGACACTCCATTGGTGTAATCAGGAAATAGAGTGAAACAATAAAAGATCTTAAGGAAAAACACTTTCCGCTTGACCCATGACCTCCATGGCAGTGAAAGGAGATTCTATTGTGACAATACATTGCCTTTAAAAAAAATGCATCCCATGTTTTTATTCTCAGAGACGATGATTGACGATTCTTTAGGAACGGACTTGCTTTGAGCAATAAAGATTGTAGCTTCACTCAGTCCAGTTAAAAACTGTTAATTCTGCACAGACACTTTCTTTTCCCCAAACACCACAATCTAGACATTCTCTCTTAACGCCAAGCTTACCCATCTTATTATCTCACACCCGCCATAGCAAAATCCAAACAATGTGTCATTTTTTCCCCTCGCTATACGTCTATGCTCTGCAGTCAGCATCTACCAACCCGTCAGCCTCACTGTTGGTGTTTTCATCCTTCCTCTCTGTCTGTCTGTCTGTCTGTCTGTCTGCCTCCTTGTCTGCACTTTTTTATTGCGAAGAAGAAATTTCAACTTGTTCTATGTTTAGTTTGCCTGACTTGCATTGTGTCTGTCAGACTCACCGTCTTTACCCACAGTATTTGACAGCCACACCTGTCTGCTAAGTACTAAGCAGTGTTTCTCCTGTCTGTCTCTATTTGTGCAGTTTGCATTCTGCAGGTCTGCTAGCTTGGCTGACTGTGCTGTTGCATGGTGCGTCTGATAATCAATGCGACACATACAGACCTTCAGTGCCTTGACCTTGTCTCTTGCAGTGAAGCCGTCTCTAGCAACAGTCTCCTCTGCTCGGCCTCCGCCTGTACTTCTCTGCTGGGTGCACTAGGGAATGTATTAACACTTCAGGAACAACAAAACTAAAAGACGGACCAGCTTATTTTGAGCTAGCAAGCTAGAAAATTGTTGGTGTCAAGACAATTTGACTCGAAGAGGATGGGATAATTTGTTTCCATGTCTCCGTGTCGGACAAATCATTCGTTGTGAATAAATACGAAACCCATAATACTGCATTTTCCATCCCAAGCCCATGGACAAGATTGTGCTGACACATACCTTTGTAAGCAATTCAGTAGTTAGAGATAGTTTCACATTTTGAGAAAAATGCTTGTTAGCCTCTTTTTATTGTGGCAAGTTTTTTTTTAAGCTCAGCATCACCTTCAAACTTGTTTGCTCATTGCTTGCATTGAATGGGAGTCTCTACTCTGAACTTGACCAAACAGCAAATCAGCTTTAGACAAGTAAAAAAAAATGAGGTCAGTCAGTTCAAATTCAGGTCAAATTAGCCTTTTGCAGGTATGTAAAATACACAACTTAGATTTTCCAGCTTTGATACAATGCAGTAAAGTAGTAGTAGAATACAGTAAATTATGAAGATTCACTCGATACCATTTGTGTATTGAACATGATGTTAAATCACACAGCAAATACAGAAGACCTCTTTTTAACATGTTCGCTTTAAAACAAATAAAGAAGTAGAGAGAAAATAAAGCAGCCCTAGATGCAGTATTTATCTTCTAAAATGTCAGCTGTTGGAGTAATGCAGCAAGAGAATGAAATCAAGACATAGAAAAGACAACAAGATTCACTTTTTGCCCTTCAAAAAAGAAATGGCTTTGACAGTGAATGTGGCGCTCATCAGGCAGACAATCCTGATGCCTTTGCTCTGAAGGTTTCATCGCACTACCTTCCAGACAAGATTTTTAAAATACTAAAAAGGAGGCTCCCCAAGGATTCCTGTCTGCCAGCGGGCTCATGGGAAGGCTCAAAGATGTAAATTGGTGCTACTCCATCACAAGCCGTAAAACTAATCTGCCAGATCATTTCTAAAATCACCCAACGCAGACAGGATAAAATAGAGCAAACAAGGACACATTTCCTAGAATTAGTTCACAACCAGATGTGATCTAATAATGCCAGGATTTAGAGGCAGGGTTGCACATCTGTAAGGCTGAAGATGAGTTATGAAATATTTCATCATCCCGATGTATTTAAATCCAGAGTCATTTCAATTTATACAAATCGTTCGTCATTGTCTTACATTGTCCTATCTTAAGCTTGAAAGCTGACCAAGCACCAATCTCACCAATGCTTATTATTTGGTAGAGGCAGTAGAGACTATATATGTAGGTATATGAATGTAGATTACATTTCCACTGCCTTTTCTATTCTTCTTTTTACAAGTATTTGTAGTGCCACTTAACCCCAGTGCCACTTTTATTTCACCAGAGTTTCTGCAGACCATAACACAGCTGGAAACAGCTGCTGGAACATATGGCGTTAGCGATAGCACACGCAATCAAACATGTTTCCCTGGTTTTATTTCTAAAAAAGGAAACACAGGGCAGATATGCACGTGTCTATGGCAAAGCATCTGTATGCTTTGTATCAGTTATCATAGTAAGATATATATAATTGATCCACAGGGGAAATTAGCATATATCAGCAGATTGCTAGCACTTTGTGGGATAAATCGTATGTAAAAAAACAATTTTAATTCCGATACATAATCTATACTGTATTTACAAAATGTTTATTTTTCCAAGATGTTGTGTGCAAATAATGATTTTATCCATTTTGTTCCATTCACCCATATTGATTGTTTTAGACTTTTCTTCAAACCTCCAACATCCTATTCACTGGTACTGCTTCAACGCTGGAAAATAAAGCAAACTGTAACTGAAGAAGCAGCAATAACATCATCCGTTTTTTGTTTTGCTTTTTCCAGTGTGACTTACCACCTGTTTAAAGCTGTGACAATTCGTCAAATACATTTTGACAAATCTAAAAATCTAGGGTATAACCTCCATGGGGCGGCTTTATTAACATCTTTGTTGTTCAGCAGCAAAACCCAAAGATATTTCATTTGTACGGGGAGCAGTGCAGCCTCAATAGGCCTGCAACACCCTTCTGGAAAGAGTGTATTGGACATGCGCTGCAGGGAGTGGAGAATGTTATGTGGGAGTACCAACACCACTTGTGTTGTTTGCTGTAACTACAGCTTCCAGGCTTCATTGTTGGCGAGCTTTTGGAACATCACAAAAGATAAAATGTGTATTTTGTCTGTGGATTTGGACAAAATAAAAGCTTCCTGAAAAGAAAGAGGCAAGCACACACAATGTTCTGAGAATAGTTGATACATCTTCCAAAAAGCCTAATAATTAAAATTACCAGTCATAAAATAGCACAGTAAAATAACTATTTGAGAACAAACCAATATACCAGCAACCCTGAGTCACCTTTGTGCTTGATTGTACCTGATGACTCTGCTTAGACAGGATGTTCAGGTGCTTGCATTGTAATCACAGTGACATAAACAGTCTGAGTGACTTGACCTTATCTGCAGCAACTAAATCAGCCCCATATGCAGAAAGAGAGTAGCTCCCGCCAGCTGTCTGCTGCCCTCAGCTCCATATGGCTCCTAAAACTGTATTACCAATGAAAATGTTGTACAGTCTCCTCGGTAGCAGAGAACAACAGTTAAAGCAGTCCTGATGATGCTGGATCTTTTCAGGGGCCCTCACACAAAAATGTGATTATGCTAATTATGGTGACATATAATGCTTGCTAGTTGCCTGACCTTGCCTGCTACCAGCCTGCGCTGTGGGCAGAGTTGTGGCAAACCTATCCAGACATAACACCTTCTTAGTGACATGCCTGTAAAGTAAAAGAAGATGCTGGTGTGACCTTATGCATCAAATGCACCACCCTCGAGCAATAAGAGTACGGGTAAGCAGAGGAAGCTCCCGTCAGTGTTTCATAATAATGTGGGTATTCGGGACTTGTGCACAGGAGAGGAAGCAATATAGGAGAGTATCATAATTCTACTTTCTGATTGTTTGCTTCCCACATAACTTTTTTAAATTTAACTTTTATTTGATTCAGCCAGGTATGCCTTACGGATTGTAGAGTGTACAATAGACAGATGTCAAACTCGAGCAGGTTCAAACACAGTTCACCAGGCACATTTAAGTGAAACTGCTGCCAGAAACAACTGCTCTGCAACACATAAAAATAACTAACATGAGTAATTATTTATGGCAGTATAGTACAGTGAAATTGTACAGCATGCTAAAACACAGATAAAATGAAATATTTTGGAGAAAACATCCTCCAGAGTTACCATAAACTAGCAAAAGTTTAAACAAAGCCTGAACCATCACAAAGGTATAGGATTTATTGCATGGCTAGTGTTTAGTTTGCTTTTAATCTTGGCTTCTTTTTGTCAAATCAAATTGCAGCAAAGTCTATTGCAAAGAAAACAATATACAAATGGAAAAAAAGGCAAAAAACAACAACTAGTCAAACAATAGATGGCCCTGACATTAATCTGTATATAGCTTAGTATACCTGGCAGCAAGTGTGGAGAAACTGCCATCACTGTCAGCAGGACCACATTTATTCTTACTTTGACTTTACCAACAGCACTGCCTTCTACTCAGCTAAGCATAAGATCAGTGGGAAGGAGCTGCCATACACCAGCTTTTGGGAATTAAATCAAGGAAAACAAAAAACAGCAAATGTTGCATAATGACCTGACTGGAGTACAGCAGGATGTGTCCTGGATGTGACATTGGTTATCATTTTCTAAAATGTGGATCCTATTTATGTTTATGAGCTCTCAAGAGCAAGTGTGTCCAAATTTGCCATAAGTGGTAAGCACATACAGTACAACAAGACAGTGGTGGTGGAGGAGGTACTGTATGTGAATGCGGCAGAATATACTGCAAGGTTAATGGGGGAGTGGGAGCAGGCATACAGCTGAGTGAGAGAGATCTGGGGATAGAAAATGAAGGGGATACTGAGGGCTACCACAGAACAGAAAAGAGCAGCAATATCCAAAACCCCAGGCAAGCTGGTATATGACAACAGAACAGGGCTAATTCTAATGCTAAAAGGTCCCGAGAGAACCTTTGAGAACTGCATGGTAACAGCTCTTATCCGAAATGTAACATCAAATAATAATAATTAGAATAATCAAAATCTAACCATAATGCCCCTCTAGATTCAAATTGTATTTCATCCACAGACTAAGCTTAAAATGTTCCTGCTCTATCATTTGATAAGATTTGTGAACCTTTTCTGGGCCAAAAATGCTGAGCTGCCTCTGAGAGCCTGGGCTTAGCTTTCCTTAGCGCCAGATGACTCCTCCAGCCCCATGCTGTGTCTAATACCACAGCACTGCCTGCAGCCAGGCCATAAGTGATACACAGAGAGAAAGCAGGAGCATGGGGAGAGGAGGCACGGCAAGAGAGGAAGGGGGTAGATGAGAGGTCGGAGAAGATAAGAGGATGACAGGGGAAGTGTAAGAGTGAAGGAGGAGGACGGGGTGGATGAGAGCGCAGGGCCGGGGTGGGGGTCGACGATGACTACTTTGTCTAGTCCGGCTGGCTGTCCTCTGTCAGCTCTCACGAGCATCCCTCTGTCCTGCTGAGATGCAGGGAGATGAAAGTGTGAGGATAGCACGGGGGCCAGCGAGAGGAAAGGTGAAGTGAGCTCCTGCAGGGACGGTGAGAAGCAAAACAGGCAGGGGGTCAGAGTTGGCGAAAATAGCCTGGGCTGAACTACAAGCTGAATTCCTAATGTCACATTTGCTTTCCATTGGCTCTGCTGGTCTGTCATTTGCCGCTTGCCAGAGAAGCACTTACAATCAAGTATTATAGGAACTCCCTTATGGATGCTATTCTGGAATTCATTGATCTTGCCTGGTGCAATGAAAGTCAATTTTAACAGGGCTCGGTCTCAGAAAATAGCTTTTTTTTTCCCTATTTGTTTTTGACAATGGGTGGGAGAGTCCTCTGGTAAAGCTGCATCTGTGAGCATGCATGCAACATGGGAAACACACCATGAAAAAATGATTTGAGCTAAGGTTAATTTCTGCAGGAAATCCCATTCAGAAAGAGAAAAACCCAATTAGAAAACTTTATGAGGGGATTATCTGAAGCTATGGGTGTAACAGTGACCACAAATAAGATGCTGCTTTCTAATATGTGCTTAGGGCCCATGACCAGTCAACACTTATTTCAAAGATCTATCCACACTATTTGACGTGTTTTGTCAAGAAATAGTCTCTCAACAGTAGCTCAAGGGTCTGCTGGAGTCAGTCCAGTTGGCAGTCCTGTTTTTGGCAAAATAGTGATATAAGCAATCTAACATGCTGAATGTATTCCCTGTTCACAATTTTAGCCTTGCATGTACTATTATGCAAACTCATGCTATAGCAAAGGCTTCTGGGATGTCTGCAAGATAATTGAAGGTAAACTATGAACTAGTTGGACAGAGAACTCATATTTTGTTATGTTATATATTTTATTCTAATATTTTGACTTGAAAATTGTATGATATAAAAAAAGTCTCGTGTGGGGAATGTGAATCTATAGCAAATTTCAAACATTTCACCTATTTTACATCAAACTAAAAAATGGAAAGTCAAAAGGTGACCAAAGTCGTTACAAATATTTCATGGCAATCTATCCAGTACTTATTGAAATATTTCCATACAACTGAGACCAACATCACCATCCCTGAAGCCATGGCACAAAAAAGAGAAAAGGAAAAAAATTGAATCATGTAACATTTTCTATCTGTGTTTTTCATAGCTGATTTAATGTAGAGCTGTGTGAAATTGGTGAAATATAAAATAGACCTCCACCAGGAAACTATTGTTGAACTCTGTTAAAATTTTTGCAATGCAAGATTTACATTTCCATTCCAACAAGCCCAATGGCAGGAAGTACTCTGTGTTTTCTCTAACGAGGCACAGAGAAAGAAGGACGAGAGGGGAAAGATGTGAGTTCAAAATCCCCTCATGCTTCGTTGGATGTTGGCTTTCTCTCTGTTTAGCTATAGCAATTGTTTGTCCATTACGTCTTCTGCCTGGTCGAACCTCCACCAACAACTCTATTAAAGATATTGTAATCATGTCAATTCTGAAATATTTCACATGTTGTGCTACATGAAAAAATGTCTTACAAAAGATGACAAGGTCTGAGAATTTGGACTTCTACTTCAAAATTCAATCCAGTCAGCAGCTCATGTGCTTCTTTATTGCCACCCTCATCTTGTTTCATTAAATATTCAAAACAGACCCAAAATATAAAAAAAAATTGTGTCTGTGCCTCCACATGACATACCTGCTGGACATCAGTGTCTCAGGACAGCAAAGGCTGAATAACTACTGCACTGAAGGGATCGGTGATTGCCTTAAATTATGCATGTTCATCTAAGTTGTCTTTGCTCTAATGCACATCCAGACATGCATTCGTACATTCACAATTTATCCCCTTGTTTAATTCAGTTTTAACAGGGAGGAACCAGCCACTGCAGCTCAGATTTTGCACCGCCGTCTTATTTCCCCTGCTGGTCGTCATTTATTGCGGCTTCATAAAGACAGAACGAGCGTGATCTCCGCCAGGCAGAATGAACCGCCTGCCTCCTGCGAGACAACCAGAGTCAACTGTCTCTCTTGCCTTCCACACTTCTCCCCTCTCTGTGCTTCTTACCCCTTGTTGCTTTTCCCCTCTCACCCCCCCCCCCCCCCCCCCCCCCCCCCCCCCGATATCCTCTCCTCGTCTCTGGAGAAACAGAGGAGTCTTATCGCAGTTTAATCTCCAGCTGAGAGCCGGCGGTGCGGGTCCAAGGCAATGTGACTTTGTCGTTTACTCCGAGTCGGGGCATCATAGAGGACAGCCAAGTGTTTGTGTTGAGAGTGGTCGGGTGATTGAGTCGCCATAAATGCCTCGAGGCACACACAGAAAAGAAACAGAGAGGAGGAAAGTAGAGGAGAGGTAGAGCGATTTTTCACAACAAGCACAACTCAAACATGGTAATCTGATGCCCTGAGATATTTGAACACATAGCCAGACAGAGGGGCTGCAGGCGGTGGGAGGTGGTGTCTGCTGTGTGTGTGAGTGTGTGCAACCCGCAGCTTTATCTAAGCACTGCTGCGCTCCACCTACTGTGACAAGTGCTTCAGCAGGGAATCCAAATAATATGCAAGAGGAAAATTAAAGGACCGGATGGAGAGAAGAAGAGATGTGGAGAACTCACCGAATTTGCCTCTCTAAAGGACCACAGTTGGTAGAGGGAGGTAGATGGATTTTCAGAGACAGTTAAGAGAAGAAGGAAAAAAAGGGTGGCAAAGAGATAATTACAAATGCTGCAATCTGCCTTCCATCCATTCCCAGCTTGAAACATCACCATGCAGCGAAAGAAAAAAGAGCTGGAATCTGAAATGGCCCCACAGGTGGAAGACAGAATTTAAAAAAAAGCACTTAGGATAATAAAGAGAGGTCAATCCCATCCGGAACAAAGACGAGGTGTCTGTGATATCCAGGCCAGATTCTCTCTGGAGGTCTGAATCTCTCCTCTTTATGTTTTTGTAATGGACTTTTTAATTTGATTGATGGGTTTCCTGTCACACCCTCTTGTTCCTGGGTGGGGGGCTCGGCACATTTTTAAAGTTACATTTTCCAACTGGTAATGGACAGTCTGAGAGACCAGAGGATATCGAGTGATTTGGATAAATGACACGACTGAAGCACTTTCTAAAATCTTCAGACTGTGGTTTGGTTTGAAGTGAAGAGAATGGTGACAACGACAACCTGGTCTCATTTCCAGACTGTCAAATGCTGACATTTTGTCACGGCCCTCTGCATCTCATTCAGATGCACACGGTTCCCTTTAGTGTCTGTCTGGCTGCTGAATAACTTCCCTTAAATCTGATGTTGAACGTCTCTGGCATAAATCTTTCCCAACATATTGTTATGTAGTTAATTTTTTGAAGCAGGTACCATTTTGTTTGGCTTTCTCTTGTGACTAGCTGACATTTTCAGTTTCGCTTTTGTTTTCTCAAGGGAACCTGAAACCTTGTCTCAAGGTGGTATTATAGAGATTAGGTTGTGACTGGGTCTCATAGTGTAATCTGGATATCAGTTTGTTGGCATCTTGATGTCTGACAGCTAGTATACTAACCTGTAAGTATAAGGAGGATTGAAATCTTATAATAAATAACTCTTGACTCATTTAAAAGACATCATTATGGTAGCCCTATATAAAAAGCCAGAGAATCAAGGAGTACAGATACACCTCTTTTGCAGCTCTTGTGTGCTGTATCTGACTGTTCAGACATATTCTATCGTTTAGATGTATTGTCATCTGTGTTATTCTGAAAGATTTACAGTACAGTATAAGCAAAAATCAATGGAACTCAGAGATGCCGAGCCACTTTTTCTCCTACATCGTTATTGCGACAAGGCTCTCAGATCTGAAGGATTCACTGGTCTGGTACTGCTTGGGACAATTTCTTTTCACATGGATGAGAAAGTGAGTGGATATGGATGGGTTGTAGTGTTGACATTGTGCATCTTCCTGGCTGGTTATAGGAAGGGATTTCTGACAGTAAAGTCTGTGAAGTCGAGGCTTATTATCATTTCCCTTTGTTTATTTCTTCTATGTCGATGTCGATATCACTGGGAAAAAAATAACAGAAGGGAAATCTGAGAGGCAATATTTGCTCCAGCATGGAGTACAATAACATTTAGGTCTCATATGTGCTGCTTTTGATCTTCTGAAGTTCTCTTGTTGTGACGTGAACTTAAGATAAACCTAAAACTTGCTACAACTTTTAAAAATCCACAACTTTGAGGGTATATAGGGATGAGCGAAAGGAAATGAAAACATCAGACAAGCCAGGTTTAGCAAAAAACATGTTTAATCTCTCCTTGATGCGTGTCTATTTACACGTAATAAATCTGCAAAATAGGAAAGAGCAGGATATTTACACGGGCGTGAAACAGCCAAAACCTGTCACAGCAGCTTCAAGTCTGAAACTCTTAAAAAGGTATCAGAATTCATAAAGTATTAAAACTCTTTAAGGTATTTTTTTTTCCTTTCTACCGCTCTCCTCTTTAATCTGTGTGTGAAGGTATTTTACGTCCTATGCGCCTTCTCAGAAATGTACTTTAATCAAAGTGAACACAGCAGGTGTGGAAGCTGGGGAGAACTTGAGGGATGAGAAACTTCTGAGTGTTGCTGTTGGGGAGGATCAAAAATGGCAAATGAGGGGGAAGTATTAAGGTTGTGTGGTGGCGAGGAGGTGTCATGTTGGAGGGTGCAGCCCATACTGAAAAATAAGTATGTTTTTGACATACACTTCAGAAGAGATTTACAGATGGCTTTCTGATTACATGAAAAAATACAGGATGAGTTTTTGAAACATTTTCAGGAAATAAACTTTTTTACGTTTAAAGAGATGACAAGATACTGTCCATACCATGCTCATGTCTGTATGCTATTCACAGAGCAAGAGCCAGATTAGCCTAGCGTTAGTCTATCTTAGCATCAAGATAAACATGATGCTAATTGGCTTCTTTTTGTTGTCTTCACCTGTTAACTCTTTCCTGGGGTATGCCTCATAAATTCCCAAAATGGGACGTGGGATTTTTCACTTTATGAGCATGAGGTGATAATAATTACATATCCCAAGTATATAGTTTGTCAGGACAAAGTAGTCTAAGCAAGACTGAAAGCAAGAGGAACACTCGAAGCAGGTAATTATTTTCTGTTATATAAACATAAACATGGAGACTTTAAAATTTTGAATAAATCAATTAAAGTCATATTTTTTTCTATTCTATTCTACTCTAATCTATTCTACTCTATTCCACACTGCTGTAATGCCAACTAGCACTTGCATGCAGCTACAGTACGTCTCTCTGCTTACAGGAGACATCTTAGAGCTGTCATCACTGCAGTTTTACAGTTTTCTTTTACACTGCGATTTTTTTGTTGGTTTTTGGTGGTTTCAACAAAGCGCTTGCCTAAAAACCACTGGTTACATTAATATATATATATATATATATATATATATATATATATATATATATATATATATATATGGTTCAATGGGTAGACAGGCATGAGTGATTTATGTGAATATATTCTCACCACAGCTCTGTATTAACATACAGATATGAGAATGGCACCAGTCATCCCCTTTAAATCTCAGAAAGACAGAAACTTAGGACATTTCATAAAATATTGCACTATGCTCCAAGTACTTCTTACATGATTCTTGTTAAAATGCATATTTACATATATTTCTTGGTCCTTTAAAAAAAAAAAAAGTACTGTGACTCAAAGCCTTTAAGTGTATGAAAAACCTTTCATTTTCAGTATGGGAAGAGGCTGACAAGGCACAGTGAACAGTCCTGCGTCAGTCAATCCACTCTTTTTCCTCCACCTTTTCCCCACTCCTGCTCCACCCTCCTGCATCGCTGTTGTTTTCTGTGCGAAAGTCAGATTGCACAGATGTGACGGAATGGAAAATGAAGCGTTAGCATGGCCTTCTAAGTGCTCACACTGAGACATCTCATCTTTTAACCCAACAGGTGGCGAAACATGAAACAAGAAGCCAAGCCAAGAAACAGCAGCATCAGGGACAAAAGGGCCTTATCTTGCCATCCTGCTGAACTTCCCCCCCCCCCCCCCATCTCTTTTATACTCAAGACAAAGTGATCCTCAGGGTTAATAACTACGCCTAATTACTCTTTCCACATCACTACAATCATCTTTACAAGTTTCCATCAAAAGAACAGTCGAGCAAGTGAATAGCAGTCAAACATTAGTGCAGCGGTCCACATCCTCAGACTGTTGGAGCTATTAACTCAGATTGAACACAATGTGTTAATGAGCGTCTCTTCTTGGAAATAACACCGCCTCGATTTCATTCATTTCATCTGCCAACTGAAAAGACAGATGGTCAAAACGTTCGACAAGGGGGTATTAAAACCACTACAAAGAGAGCGAAATCATTTTTGCAGAGGAACTCAAATAATCTGTCACAGAGATGGTCTCCTGATGTGGTTGAAGAAAGCTTTGGTCAGCTGCCCTGTACGTTGTTTTACCCTGTGTAGATCAGTGCTTCAAGTAAAGAAGGACATACTGTACTGTACGTTTCATTCAGGTCAGACACATATTCATGCTGTCAGGTGAAAAGGTGTGAACTGAAGGCTAATATGTGAAGATCACCTTGTACCTTTAGACTCTGCTTTCACTCAAAAAACATCCTTGCTATCAATAAACGTGTACTTCTGTTGAACTCGTTTTCACCTGACAGCAGCAATATGTCTAGTGGAGAAAGGATGTTTGAAAAGATGATTAACCCCTGCATGGAGCAAAATGTGGGAGGAAGATGGCTGAAAAATGTACCCAATCAAAGTTGCCATCTAACTATGATATACATCTGGTCCATCCTCAGAGGAGTTAGATCTCTTAAATTTGTTGAAATGTCTTTTAATTATTTAGCCATTGTGATTTACATATCTGGAGAAGCGGACATCAGCTAATGTGTCTAGCAGTTCTACTGTACCTAGCACTTTCTTTCCTGCTATCATTATCATCGGTATTTGGCATTGTTTGAAATGATTTCTTAATCCAAAGAGACTTAGGTGTAAATCCGCTGCTAACTCACCAATCGCACCAAATGCTACAATCACAATTTTGTTTTCTCAGTGTAAAACAGCTGTGACTGAACAATTATCACTTGGGATATGTCAGTCACTGGTCCATCTGGTGATTTTGAGGCATTGCTCACACATTGAATCTGCTAGGCAATGTTCGTCTGCATTCATGTCTTGTGATTTTGCCACTTTGCCACAAATGTAAATTTATGTATATATATATGAACTGTTAAATGCAAATAAAATGGAAAAGTGAGTATAGCTGATCATTTAGTTTGAAATCTCACTTGGCTGTTCATGCCAACAGATTCTTAGCTTAACAATTATGCAGCAATGATAGCTACAAATAGTGTTAAATAAAATATTATCTCTGTCATATCTTTGTGTTTTAGGTGTTTTTTTTCCCCCATTAATTCTCTCTTAATCTTTTTTACTCTTAATAAATTCCATGTATCATGTGAATCTGCCATCAAACATCCTGACATTTTTTTGTGGGAAGTGAACTTAAGAATGGACTCTGATAGATTCATGGTGGTAAATAGCCGTGACAATTTTAAGGGTTCCTCATTGCCCGCTGGCTTGTAATGAAGACTAGTGTTCCCTACAACTACAATAATCCAACAGCACATTATAAAGGCTAAAAATAAGACTGACTAAATTAATTCCATCCTTGGTTTCCTCTTCTGCTCAAACTAACTCAGAATAGGCTCGTTGGAAGATAACTCAGGTTAGAGGATCTGAAGGAAACCTACAATGCTTTCCACAACAGCCCTGGCCTGCAAGTCAGGACTGGACTGGACTGAAACAGAGGAGTCCAGTGCTGAGGCATTTCAACTCTTTCAACCAGAAAACAAATCTACGGGAAGCACTGCTGAAGTCAAAGAGGAAGAAAATGTTTTTGAGGCATTGGTAACTGTTTCCTGTCACACTGTTCCACAAGGTGCATTTGTAACCTGCTTTTCTTCTATTTGTGATCAAATCAAAAAGAGGCAGGGAGAAGAAGAATACGTAGATAAGTAAATCCGGCGGTTAATGTGTCTCTACACTTCATAACAAGCTTTCACAGGATGGATGACCACACACAGGAAATATTACCCTGCTTTGTTCACCATGTTTTTTTTCTTTATATATTCTTGCCTTTGTTATGAGCCTCGTCCCCTTTCAACTCATTGGAGAAAAGGAATGTCTTGTTTGCGAATGCATGTCTTGTGAAGCACTGCAAGTTAATGTGGAGCAGCACAAACTAGATGGAAAACATTTGAAGTTGTTTGTTTTTCTTTTTTTTGAACCCCTATAAAAACCACACAAAGAAAAAAGAGAAAGGCCTTCAACTGGTACAAAACACTTACATAAATCAAGCTACATTTCTTTATCTTTTCATAAACCACATTCACATTTCAAAATATTGAACCTTTAGCTTTACCACCGTTACTGCAGACTAGAAAAACAAGCCAAAAAAATTAAACAATACTGTTTGAGCCTCCTCTGCACACCAAGACCGGCATTCATTTTGAATGGCACACCTTGAGATTTTTTTTTTTTTCTTTAGAGGAGAAGTCTAGAAAACAAGACCAGCAGCGACCAAGACCATGATTTAACTTAAACAAGTGCCTAGAGCTTCGATAATTGTCTGCTACCACAGCACGAGGCCGGCCTCCATTGGAAGGACTTTTGTCTCAACTAATCTAAATCAGCTGCTCAGGCCTCCGTGTATTTGGTTTTTCTAAAACAAACACAAAAGCACTGCGGGTCAGGTGGCTCACAGGTGACCTCCAGACATCATTTGATTTTATCATTTGTCCGTTTTCTTCTCTCTCAGCCAAAAGTGTAGCACACAATGGCCCCAGGACCACTAGAGATAGAGATGGTGTCACCCCTGGAGTGTGACACCCCTATTTTTAAACTCTCGCTGTCAGTCACTAAGACAACATTTTCATCATAGCACATTTCATCTAACAAAAAGAAGTCTCTTAGCACTAAACAACATTCAAAGTAAAACATGGCACAGGACGACTTTTTCCTTGTGTTTTCATAGTTTTTCCTTCTTGGAAATATCAAATGCTCTTCTCAAACTTCTATCTTTTATACATTACAATGGAAAACTTTTTTTTTCATTTGTTTTAAAAACAAAAGGTTTGTATTTATATATCTATATATATATTCATATATCCTCTTCTCTCTTTTGATTTAGCTTTGTTGTGCAAATTCAGCAGTAACACAAGTGGCACAGCACTGGGGAGAGTAGGCAGTAAGGGGGATGGGGGGGTGAAATCAAATACAATAGTAAATCAAATGCAGAGTTATGAAACTGAAAATGTCCAAAGTGAGACAACAGTGGAGATCCTGTTGACAGGAAGTCAATGTTGGAGGAAAAGTTTCCTTGTCAGGTCCTTCCTCCTGGTTACGCTGCAGTGGCAGCAGCCCGTGTCGCCTGTCACCTACTCTGCCGAAGTGTCTCTGAGCAACACGCTGAAACTCTCTCCAGCTTCAAGGCTGCTGCTCTGTAGCTGTCCCTGACCTCTGACCTCTCTGTGGAGGACAGCAACAGAAAAGAAGAGGAATTCCTTGTGGGATTGAGCATCACAATGTCCTGGATTTCTAGACTCACAGTCTGAACAGCAGCCTCGGCTGTGGAAAGCTACTAGCTGGCGACTCGGTTTGCTCTCTAAGCATTTCAGCCCTGTGTCCAGCTAGGTAAGTTTCTTTTTTTCCTTTTTCCCCCTTTGCCACTGTGCGTGTACCGGTCCTGATTGTGGCCAACTGCCTCTCCTCTATAGGACTGGAGATGTGATGAGGGGCCTTGATGAAAATAAGCGCTCTCCTGAGCTGAGGTCCATATCATCTGAGGCTGAGGGTGCGCTTGATTTGGCTGTCTGGGACTGGGTCGGTGACTAAGAGAGAGAAAGAGAAAGAAAAGGAGAGAGAGAGAAACAGAGAGAGAGAGAGAGAGAGAGAGAGAGAGAGAGAGAGAGAGTACCCAACCCGGTGCCTGGATGGTGATTCTGCTGCCTCTCCAGTGTGCTGATGCTGCTGGGTGCTCCTGTCCTCACAGTCTACTCTGCTACCGCTCCTTGTTGTTTGTGAGGTGTGATAGCAACAGACTTCAATTGTCAAAGGGTCAAAATGTCACAAAAAGGTCTTCAGGAAAGGCGTGTTGGTTGGCCAGCTCTCCACCGGCCGAGGCGTGTGATTGGCCGGTCCTCAGCTGGCCAGCGCCATGGTGTCGATGACCTGCTCCAGTTTGCCACGGAGGCGTTGCCGGCGAGACTGTTCGTCCTTCTGTAACGCCGACAGAATCTGCATGCAAACAATTAGGAAGATTAAAGCACGGCATCCCGAATTTAAATCCTACATCATGAAGCACACTAGGCCCCTGTGCTCAGACACACCCGATCCTCCACAGTGAGATCGTCCTGGTGCTAATTTTGCTCTCCTTGTTAGTGACCCCCCCCCCCTTTAAACAGATGCTGGCAACATGGACAGGGTTGGCAGGGCAGTGGGTTGTCTATAATGGCGTGATAATGGCTAGTGGAAGTGTGTAAAGGAGTGTGTGTTCATGTCTGTGTGTGTGTGTTTGTGTGTGGGTGGGTGTGCTGCCAAGGACAGGGGAGGGAGAAACTGGTACAGTAAAACCCAACCACTCTTCCCAAAAAGACTGTATTTATATGCGCATTTGTCTTTGTGGTGCACTATTCTAGTCACTACGCATATCTGCACTAGCATGCGTACGTGTAAACATGTCAAGCGCGCGTGTGTGTGTGTGTGTGTACATTAATGCCTGAGTGTGTTATAGTGTGTGTCTGTGTCTGAGGTCAGGGCACGTGTTAGGGGCTACGGGGACAGTGCAGCTGCCTACATCTGGATAATAGGCTGTAATGAGGGGGAGCAGTTGCTCTGAATGGAGCCAGCTGCAAGCACCCCGCATAACTACTGTAATACTGCTGTGATGGAGGGATGGTGAGGAGGGAGGAGGAGGAGAGTGGGAAGAGGCTGAAGTAACTTATCTTTCACTACGTGAAAGCAGGATAAATTTCAGGAAAATCAGAGGTTGAAGAGGACACATGTTCGTCCATAAGGACCCCAGGGGGTCGACTTATGAAAGCAGAAAATAAAGGGATTGGAGGACAAAACCGATTATGTTACACCAATCTTGTTTGTACTAAAACACTTGGTGAGTGGATTTCAGATAAAATCCTGAATTTTTGTTGTTAAATAATACAGGATCTGACACACGGTGTGTTTAATGATACCCAGATTCACTTCCTGGAGACACTGCTGGTTGCTTGGCAACCGTTCATGTCAGACTGCGGGCCTTTGCTTCCTGTTCAGTGCAGGGACTAGTACGATATTGATTTTCTCCTCAAACTCACAGCCAGCAACTAAAAGATAATTTAAAAACCAAAATATTTAGTCATGTCCTTTAAAGATTACACACACACACGTATACACACACACACACACACTGATAAGGATAAGTCACATCAATTAATGAAGCTCCATTAGCTTAGTAATGTTTTAAGATCATGCCTTAATGTCCATCTAAATGTTGATAATACAGTACCTTTCAGCCAGCGCTGACTGCTTATCAGCTGAATTGAATTAAAATGACCTAATGGTGCAAGGCAAAGCAAGTAAAGTAGGGATAAAGTCATAGCTGACTAACTGTAATTGTCCTTTCTGCGTGCCCTGGCGAAAGCTCACCTCGTCTTTGTATTTGGTGATGTAGGAGTAGATCTCGTGCAGCGCAGACATGCTGTTGAACTGGCTGAGGTGCAGACGGGACTGCTCCGCCAGGTAGGCACTCATGTCCTGATCGCTGATGGCCGGCATGCGGGAGATATCCGAGTAATACCTAGAGGAGAGTTGGGACAGATTTGTATTCTGTCGTTCAATATTCGGCATGCAAACAGTGGTAGCTGGTGACCAGCCGTTGTGCTGAAGGATTAACACAGTTCCACATTCAATATTAAGCTGATGTTTCAATGTTATGATGAAGGACCCTCAAGGACTGGGCAGATGTACATGTGAGAGGGGCATTGCCACCATTCAAAACCACACACTTTTCTGCACCAAAACCAAGGATCTGCGGGGAAAATGATTGGAGCGGGTGGCTTTAATGCATTTGCTTCCGTACAGGGGGGTCATTCTACTATTATGTTTCCTGTGATTATTCTCTGGAGAGCTTTTATAGACGGGCATCACTGGTTTATTCATCATCTAATATAACTCACCATGGGATGAAAAATACTCTGCTCCAGTCCTTCAGCAGTGTCAGGAGCTGCTGCATGTGTCTCTTCTACTGACTCACCACCTTTATTAACTTTTTTTTTTTTTTTTAGGAAATCATTACTCAGAAATAGATATATCTACTGTGCCTACCCTCACTCTCATTTTTTGTGTGACTGTTGTTTGTCTCTGGTCTTACTTGTTGGTCTACTGTCTCTCTCATGTATTAACATGATTTTCAGGCGATTTGATCCCTGCAGGAGCAACTAAAAGACATTGACATCCACATTATTTTCTGCATCTACAGTACAGGTCCACCTGCTTCCTTTCACACTGCCTATGTCTCTTCAGCTCAAATGATGTACTGTAGTGACACACAGCCCGGTTATTAAATATCTCAAGCCAAACACACTACTTCTTCACCCAATCCTCTCATGCAACGTTACCCAACCAATCAACACATTTTGCATTGTCCTTGTCATTGACATGCCAGGGATCTACAGAACCAAGCATCTACACAACCAAAGATGTGTAGAGATGTGTAAATGCTGTTAAACTTAATCTGCAGACCTAATCTGTGAGCTAAATAAGAAACCGGTAACAAATTGACGTCTTACTCTGTCACTTTTTCCCTCTAGTTTGCCTGAGCAAAGTTTTCTTGTGTTTCCTTTTGCCTTCATTATGCAGTGAGCTCTGTCCACCCGCCTTGCCTAGCAGCTCAGCCGTCCCCCTCCATCTGACAGTTCAGGCCTCTCCATGCCCTGCTGGCCCTGCTCTGCAAACCCCAGCTTCCTCTAACAAGGGAAGCTGCAGTGTTTCTGTCTGAGTCTTGCCTAAATTAACAAAGTCTGACTAGATTATTATCGTATACTTTGTGCCCGCAGTGTTGCAGTTAGTTAATTTGTCAAGGCCAAAAGACAAAAAGTCTGCTGAGCAGAGCCTATTAAAAAAATAAATATAGGCAATAATTGTACATATAAATATGGTATCAGATAATATCATCCCATCTCTAATGATGACTGAGCATTAATGTTCACTTGCTGTCAGAGCAACTACAACCTTCACATTATCGACCCAGTGTTGTTGGCTGAGTCCTGTGAAAGTGAGGCAGCCAGAGAACACACTGTGTGAACAATGCAGTATATTAAGACTATATTCCAATATTGAGCTGCACCAGGACCTGTTTGGGAAATCCATATCTCAACTATCTCCAGGTCCACAGCAGCAAGGCAGGCTGGAGGCCAGCGTGGGTTAGGAGGCATAATAGAAACAAGCTTTAAAAGCACCCAATTAAACATCACCTATAAATCCTTATCTCATTGTGACTCTGAACACTCTCTGCAAGCTTTAGGACTTACTATAGAACATTCAAGTGTGGTGCTTGAAATACATAACGAGGCCTTACACGAGGAAGACTATCTGCTCCTTGAGCAGCAGCCAAGGGTAGTGAGGTAGGAGGCACAGTGGATCTCTGTTTTACTTTTCAGCTAACATAGTTTAATCCAATTATTCTTTTTTTTTTTTGCACATCTGTCATGCAATTACCACCGGCAGTTGTTACTCTCTGTTCTGTAAACAAAATATCTTGGCAATCTGGATAAAAATCACAGCTCTTTGCCTCTCTTGCACAGCGTCAGAGTGCAGGCAGTGGGAGGAGCTGCGATGCATGCTGCCAAACAAAGCTACTTAGAGAGTATTGGATGCTTCCCCAAAAGTGAAAATGACTGTGGCGAGCGTTGGTGGAGCAGAACTTATCTTGAGTTTAGTCAAACATTCTGAAGCTGAATAAAAGATGAAGGGTGAACCAGAGGACATTGTACAGGGGAATCCTCTGTTTATAGAGAGATGGAAAACAGTTGCTACAAATCCACCTTCACCTGTGTTTTCTTACATCACTTGTGTCTTTACAGCTGAGGTGTAGTTGGAAATCAAATGATTCATACGGCAGGTTCAATGTGTTTCAAGGCAGTGCTGGTAATATCCCAACACTCTTTGCACTCTGTGCATGTAAGTCAGATTTATAAGCCTGGAGCAAGGTTGCCGTAATTGTGGTACACAATTTCCTTGCACTAATTTAATCCAGCTATGCAGTATACCTCAGTCAAGGGCTTTAAATGTCGGTGCCAGATAAAGCCGACCTGTTATGTTTCTTATAACTGAACAGTTGTTTTTTTTTTGCTTGACTTTGATCTTACTGCATCAGTTTTCTTTGAAGACAGGTGTTTAGTCAACCTTTGCAGCTTCCAGCAACTTTTTTTGTACTTACAGCCGAGAACATATATTGATTTTTTTTTTTCCAAGTTTAATATTTGAAAATCAGTTTGGCTGGATTCAACTCTGACTCACCTCTCGACCCAGTTCTTGTAGTTGGGGATGTCTTTAGCGTAGAGGAGCTTATTTGAAGGCGAGTCTTTCCCCAGTTTGTGTTCTGATGTAGAACAGGAGTCCATGAAGGTCTGGGCCACCACAGACAGACAGGCATCTGTGATGCTGTTCTTATGGATGTCAAATACAAACTGGGGATTCTTGATGACATTCACCCAGAACCTAAGAGGAAGACTGGAGGGACAAAAGCAAGTGCCACTCAATATCATTATAGCCTGGTAATATCCTGTATCCTGTAAGTTATTGACAGTCACTGAGGCAACAACTCCTTCACATACCAGTTGCTCTTCCAGGTGTGTCGCACGTCGTAGTCTGTGATGGAGTGTTTGTCGGCCTGTTCGTCCAGAAAGTCGAACATGTACTTGATGGCAAGTGGCAGCGCACTTCCTCTGTGGGCAGTACTGAAGATGGTCTCAAACAGGTCATCCACAAACTTCTGTAACGTACCCTGAACAGAAAGATGGGGATGAATAGAAAATGTAATTTATTTTCATGTTCTTAGAACTTTTAATGGTTAACTATCACAATAGGTTACCTGACATTTACCTCTCCATCTAATGACACCACCAACTTAAAAAAGAAGATGGACATCAGTATAAAGCCACTGATACAGGAGAGACAGTAACCACAACCACTGTGTTGTGAACAGAGCACAGCGTATGATTTGGTTCCACTTGTATCGACAGCACCAGAATAAGCATGTACATTTTCTAGTATGAATGGCCCTGTTGGGAATCCCAGTGACAACTCTGGCTCTGTGACTGTGACTGAATCACAAACAGGAACGCTCTCGGGTTTGGAGAGCGCTTTCCTCCAATGACAACGCTTCAGTATAATGACATCAAATGTAGCTAAATGAATTTCCCTAACAACACATTTGTTTCCCAGACTTCTCCATCTGGCAGAATCTATTACGGCGGAAATGTTTTGGGATTGTATTTAGTCAGCCGTTGCGAAATGGAGCAGGAATGAATTTCGTCCCAATCGTGGATCAAGGTGCTGAGATATGCTTAGACAAGAGGCCCGGGCAGACAGACACCGACAGACAGCCATGGAGCGACAAGGACAAGATGAGCTTCTCAATTGCATGTGCCTCTGTGGCTGTTTTTCCCCTCCATGCATAGCCAAATCTTCAATTCCTCAACAAATTACCCGTCCCATGACACCCCCTGTATCCGTCCACCTTTTATTAATCTGTTTTTTCTTATTACCAGTGGAAATTGAAAAGCTGACTCTCTAGCAATTGCTGCTATGTCCCAACCCCTTTCACAATTAGGAAATAGATGGTAAACAGAGGCACTGGAGGAGGAAAGTAAACATTTCTCAAATATCTCATACAGGTTGGTTGCAATACAGAGGGAATACCTGTGGGTCTGTTTATCCATGTTTGTATGATATACTTTTTCAAGCCATCCCACTCACAACATAGCAGCAGTCAAGTCACTAGACATTAATGCCTCACAAGTAGTTTTTTAAGGAGATCTAGGCATACTCGGCCACGGGCTTGTCCACTACTACTGCTACAACTGTCAAACGGCTGTTGGGGTCGTTACACCAAAACCACAGTACAATCTGTCAGAGAGCAATCAATCAGGTTGAACTTTATTTTCCCTGAGATGCTACGGGGATCGAAGCTTGGGCCTCTTCCCTTATCATTTCACTCCACCATCTCAGTAAGGTTTGCTCAGATATATTTTTGATAGCTATGATGGTGATATAGCTGCTATAGGTTGAGTCTGCTGGGGGTCCCCGGCACATTGAGCTCTATCTTCTCTGCCTTCTCTGTGGGTGTGAATCAGGTTCACGTTCCCTCTAGCTTCTCTCTTTCCTCTTGGCCTCTCCCCGTCTGTTTTCCATCTCCTCCTCTTCCTCCCTCTCCTGCCCCTCTCCTTTGTTATCTTTCAATTTATTTTTATTTTTATTTTATTTTTATTTTCATTTTCATTTTATTTTTATTTTCATTTTTATTTTTTGTTTATATATATATATATATATATATATATATATATATATATATATATATATCTTTTTTAAAATTTATTTATTTATTCTTATTTTAATTTTTATTAATATTTTATTTTTTAATTCTTAATTTTCTGTTTATTCTTATTTTACTTTTTCATTTTTCATTTTATTTTTATTATTTTTATTTTCCCTCCCGACTTCCATCAACACTGAGCTGGATCCAGGACCACCTCTACCCGGCTCATCTCACCGCGGTTCCTCCTGCCTGCTACTATGGACTGATTCAATTCAATTCATTGATTTATATCCTGAACTGTTAGCCATCAATAATGTTTTGTTTGTGCCCGCCTGTCCGTCCTGGGTGAGGATCCCCTCCTCTGTCTCTCACCCTGAGGTTTCTCCCCTTTTTTCCCTCTCAGGGTTTTTCTTGGGAGTTGTTCCTCAGCCTTTGCGAGGGTCTAAGGACAGGGGGTTTTTCACTATGTACACATTGTTGCTCTGCTTGTAAAGTGCTCTGAGATAACAGCTGTTATGATATGGCACTTAAAACAAATAAAAGTTGAAGTTGAAGTTGATACTAGCTCTGTCAGTCCGTCATATGAACACACTAAAACCTGGCTTTCAAGACTGATGATCTCAAAAAAAACACCTCTAATCTATTGGAAAACGCTGCTCAGACACTTCTGCAACTTTCTCTCACCTTGTCCATTGTAATGGACCCTCCCCACCGGTCTCCTTGTGCTGTTTCCTGTAGGTTTGAGTCACTAATGTCCACTGAAAGGTCACTTGGACATTACCTAACTCCCTGAACTCCATTACTCCTGTGTGCTCTCTCTGTAATAGAACAAGTTTCTAAGCCAGATTTGAGGGTCCTCCACCTAGAGTAGCTACTCACCCAACTTACCATCTGTCTCTTTCTCTCCCTCTCATTCTGATCTATGATTACTTGAGTTGATACATTTTCATGACCAGCATCACTTTCTTTAATATCCTTAAGTCCTTTGATTAGAAGGTGGATCACTCTGCCTCAAGAAGCTTATAAAGGTGCAAAGATTCAATTAATCTGAGATTGGGTGGTGAATTACTTTAATTCACCGGTTCTCAGCAGTCTGTTGTATGTTTTAGTGTAGTGTAGTGCTGTTCTACCTTTGTGGCTAGCAGCCTGGTCAGGTAGATCTCAGAGACCATCTTGCTGCCTCGGTCTCCCTCCCTCTGGTCCGAGTGGTCGTGGTTCTTCACCAGATGCCACAGCTTGGTTCCACTCTCCAGGTCAGGGGTGATCATGGGTGTTCGGGATCGTAGGCTGTCTGGACTACTGGCTGTCCTCAGCATACTCTCTGGAGCCAGAAACAACATGGAGAATTACTCAGAGGAACTTTGTCACCAAGGGAGCCCATTTTTATCTTTTCAGAAACCAGCAATTATTGCAGCGTATTAATCCTCTGCTTCTCATAGGTTTTACAGTAAAAATGAAACGAGTCTAGGTGTCTGTCATTACCTGATCTACTATTCCACTAATAAACCAATTATCACTCAAAACTCTGTGTTTCTTAACTTTTTCTCTCCATGTGAGCAATGACTCACGCTCACATTCTCCTCTTTGCTATCATCTATGTCTGTTTCATTATTCATGGCGCGAGTGTCAGAGTTGATTAGAGCGAAGCAAGGAGATGCATATCTACAACTGCTCCATTTACGGGGGAGAGGGGGAAGAGCAACTGGGGAGGTGAGGTGCTTCAAGGGGATGACTGCAGTGTCTGCTGGGAAGCAGAAAAGGAGGTGGAAAGATAAAAGACACAGTTGCAGATGTTTGTTGCAGTGCCTTTGTGTTTGGTGAGAGGATGGAGGAGAGAGATGGCAGGAAAAGGGGTGGGTGGGCTAAATGGACAGAGCGACAAAAGAGGTCAGGAGAGAGAGGGGTGAAATGGAGAGTAATGGGAGAGCATGGGATAGAGAAGTGAAAGAGGCTGAGTGGGGTTGTTGTTGCCTTTGCAGGCAGGGTGCTGAGTGGCTTTGATTCCAAACTCATCACCAACGCTGGTGGTAACATTTACCCGTGCTCAAAAACACACTCCTCTCCTACACACACTCACACACAAGAGCACACACCCACATGTTCACAATTAAAACACTTTTTCACGTATCCACTGCTAGGTAAAGTACCTGCAGCTGTGCATTCTAGCTTGTGAGACGATTAAAAGGAAACTGTCAATTTCAGAAAATTTTCTTTTGGGTCTTCAGATCAATCTTCACAATATAAAACTTTGGGTTTAAACGCCAGCACACACACATTTCCTGTTGACATCTTCAGTCAACAGTCAAACAGAAGAAAATGTTGCTTATACTGTATTCATTCAAACCTAAAATTCTTGTGGGTAGCTTTAAAAAAAAGAAGAGGTTGCTATAAAACCACAGCAGATCAGTGGTGATGATAACAGCTGTGAATACCTGAGGGTCACTACGCACTTGGTACTGTATCAAAGGACCCAGTTTTCTTTTTAGAGGAGTAATTTATCTTCAACTCAGCTTAATTTAGCAGCGAAGGAAAGCATATTGATGCCCGGTCACCGTATATCACGGACTGCCAGGTGTCCTCTCCCTTTCTCTCTTTCACTTTGTCAGCCTGGGATCGAGGTGTCTACTTTAATGCCTGTCATTTACAGACTGCTTGGAAACAGTCGTGGAATGGCCCTGGCCTGGGCTGATAGCAATGGATAAAAAGGGATTGCGATCCACTTGGAGGGAGGCAAAAAAAAATAAAATCCTCAGTACAATTGAGCCCAATCATGGCCCTGATAAACAAAGAGAGCGAATGAAAGAGCTGAAGGTTAAGGGGCAGCTATGCAGCAGAAGAGAGGGTAACACTAAGGCAAAAGTAGGGAGAATGGGACTCGTACCATATCTACTGAGGCTCTTGGTGAACGTGGAGGAGTTGGAGATGTTGTAGGCTGAGTTCTGCTTTGGCACCAGGGCGATCACTGAGCCGTCTGTTACCTGCAAATCAGAAAACACACACCCAAACTCAGTGTGTGAATTTGCCTCGGCTGTCAAAGCTTGCTTGTGCATCTTTCGGTGGCTCCCCTACCTGATAGTGAGCCAGCGTGTTCAGTCTCTTCCAGTCATTGTCGATCTTCGTAGTGACATCTTCATCCTGCAGGATGATTCTGGCCATGCGACCTTGACGCCATTCTTCACAGAGAGAAAATAGAGGGACGAATTGAGTACTTCCTTTGGTCTCTTGAGGTCAGAAGTCAGTCTAGCTGCTTCTCAATGCTAATGCTGCTAATCGCTCATTAAATCCCCTAGGGGTCTTGTGAGCAGTCATGGCCTAAAGGTTCGTGAATAGAGCTTGTAAGTGCTGGTTCAATTCTCCATACCAGCAGTGTGAATTAACTCTTATTTCCAACGGGCAATGCACCTAACGCCCAACTGCACCCCAGGCATTGCAGCAATGGCTGGAACATTAATGATGGATGAGCAAAAATGCATTTTTTAAATTATTTTTTTTAATGCTCCATTGGAAATCCTAAGAATATAGAGAATAAAATAAAATGAAAGCCATACTGAATCTACATTAGCTTGCAGTGTTGGGAGGCACAACTTTAACCAATGGTATTTATTTTTGTGAATCTAAATCACATGTAGACCTTGAAAACTGTCTCACCCAGGTCCATATCAGAAGCCTTGGGCCTCTGTGAGTAGGGACTGCCCTTGTACACGGCGTCGAGCAGCTTCTCTTTGACCTGAGTGATGGTGTCACAGTTCAGACACTTGACCGTCACCTCAGGGGCGTTCTCATTCTCCGGGTTTACACAGTGCAGCGTCTGGCAGGGAAACAGGTGGAAACAAAGTGGAAACAAAATGGGAGCAGACAAAAGAAATCAGGCTTAAGCAGAGACACCGTAAGAACACTGCCAACGGGTGACATGTCCGAATGATTGTTTGGGTGCATTTGAATCCACCCAGCAGCATTTTCACACCTAGTTTGTTTGCAGAAGCTTTTTCTTTTTTTTCTTTTTGAACCTCGACATTTTCCTCACTTGCTTGGTTTGTTTTGGGCATGTAATAACTCGGCATTTGCACTTATGTGCAAAACAATTGTAGCAGATCCTGCAGACAAGAAGGTTTGTCAGTGTCTTTCTAATCCAAACCTGAAGAGCTGTGTTTGGAGAGAGAATGTGATTAACGCTGGGCAGGAGTCGCATCGGTTCACGGCCAGATTCTCCCTCCAAACACAACCAACGCTGACGCTCCACATTTACCCTGGAACAAATCTTTCCCCACGGCAGGCTCCGAACCAATTAGGCAAACGCAGGCTGCCACATTTCAGCTGCTGATTAGATAGCGCTTGCTTTAAATTTCAGCATCGCTTTAAAATGGGACTTAAGCTTAACAATCCAGGACGGATTCAGGCCGCCGCAGACAAGCCTCAAGGCACAATAAGTTTACTGACCAGTGTTTTGTAGTCAATCTGCTGCCTGATGAGCTTGTCCTCACTCAAAGAGTAGCGGGCCTCTCCTGTGATGGCGTCTATCGGTCCCTTCTCCATCTGCTGCTTGATGGCACAGTAGAGCATGAACAGAGGTTCTCCGGCACATTCCTGGAGGAGGAGGAGGAAAGGAGGAGTGGTTGAAGGCAGGTGGACAAAAGGCTGCTTCTGCTTTTTCAGAAACCTTCATCTGAATGATTATCCAAGGCATAAAGTTACATAACTGCCTAGTGATAAGTGGCAAAGAGCAAAGAGGAGAGAAGCCATAGCCAAAAGAAGTCCTTTCTGTCTCATGATTAATTTCCAACTGCTTTTGGTTCCTGCTTTATGGATAAAAAAATACTGCACATAAAATCTGTTTATTCCACTCCACATAAAGGCAGTATTTGTATTACTGTTATGCCTATTAACTATTAGCACACTGATGCTAGGATGAAATATTTTTCCACCGTTGTTTAAATTGAGCTTGGAAACCACATACTGTAAATTAGCCTGCAGCCAGTCTTCATAGAGGGCTTTTACATTAAGTCTTACCACTAGCAGTTCTGGCACGTCTTAAAAGCAAAGTGCTTTCTACTCCTAAACTTGGCAACTTGCGCTCATTCCTCCAGAGGAATGATGTATGTTGAGGGAATAACAGATAAATAGTCTAATTATTTCTAAACAAACATCAAATAACATCCCTATTACAGGCTTGAATTATTTCGCACTGTGCTGCAGTGAAATATTCAAAGTCACTAAAATACACAGTAAGCCACAGTGTGACAAACGTGTGAAATGAAACATGCAGAGAGATGACAACACACGTGACATATTTTTCTCTCGAGTCTCCCACCCTCTTTATGTGTCAATAAAACAGTCTCACAGATTTGACACCTCCCTTCCCCACACCCAATCATCTCTTCTAAATCTCCTTCGGAGCAGTCTGGTGTTTCTAGTGAGGAGTCTAAAGGTGTTGCAGCTTTCCCATTTCCTTCCCATATTTTGTGTCTGTGACCACAAATGGCTTGAAACACATTGCATGAGACCTAAATGTGCAGATTTTATTTTATTTTACAGATTCAAAACCTCAGTGGGGTCCTTGGGCTAAATAAAGACACATGTACCTATGCTATTAGCAGATGAGAAAGGGCCAAAAAAAAATATTCCCTGGCAGGAATCTTCCACTATGCTTACACTTCATCAGACAATCTTTAAGGCCACATTGAGTTGGGTTTCGAATACCTAGGTAGAATTATAGAGTCTCTCTCTTTCTCTCTCTCTGCCTACAAAAACAAAACCACAGAGCAGTGGTTCTCTCAAGTGGATTTTCGTGCCAAGAGTAAACAGGTTTCCAATTCAATCAAACAAGCCACTGCCTGCAATGGGAGGCAAATGAGTGAAATGAGTTGATGCAGTATTCGTTGGATAATTACTCTGTGCACTGACAAATTCTCCATGTATTAAACTTGGTGGGAATATTGACTGGGTAATTGGATGGCTGATTCGTATTTTTTGGGACAAATCAGACATTGCCATCCTGCAATATACCCACTGTAGCTGCTTCGCACTGTAACAATGCCACATGATGCCACAAAGTGGTGCTTCCCTCTTTATTTACTTTGTGGTATGAAAATCGACATGTGATATTTTCTAATATTCAAGAAATAGGGACCTCTGTCAACAGCCTCACACAGTTACCGGTGAGAAGCTGCAGCTGGTAAAGGCTATGTTATATGGTTCATATATGACTAATGAGACCTGCTGATGTGTCCTGTCTCATTTTAATTAGATGAAGCAGGCAAGCTCTTGTATTTTAATCCCCTCTATCCTTCATGAGGTTTAAGATTAATCTCATGAACACCATGGCTGTATCTCATTACGAAAGTAATGCAATCACAGTAATGCACTAACAACACGGTAATGTAAAAAATTACAAACTCAATTTTGGTTATATTATACGCGTTACAACTTAAGTAATGTGCTATAAGGCGGCATTTAACCTGAAAGTGGTGTTTTAATTTCAATCACCAAAGCTGCGACGCCAGTCGAGTTAGCACCAACCTAATACCAAGGAAACCAAGAAAGCTTTCTGAGGAGAAGAGAGGCTGCTGAGGAGAGAGTGGGCGAGGCAAAGCTTTTAACAATTAAGTTCCATTAATCTCGAAACAAGAGAAAAGAATATTGAAGACTTGTTGGCACTGTCGACAGCAAAATCATGAGGAAGGAAGCTAAATCGTTAAGATTTAGCTTCGTAAAGCTAAAAAGTTAAGATAATATAGAACACATATGTACTGCTCCACATACAGTGTGGGTAACAAGACCATGCCAAGCCTGTGGTCCATGTTATGGTATTCTAAACAGCAATATCTGTATAATGAGCTGCTCTAAACTGTATTTCAGAAATGTAGTCATTCTGAGGTTATTTTGGAAAAAGTAATGCAATTCAGCTTTAAAATGAAGAGTACCACAGCCCAGACTGTTACAGTACATATTCCCCAATCTTTCATCTGTGTTCTTCTAGTTCACATTATTAGACACTGCTTTCACTGCAACAAGCAAGTAACTACTAAAACAATTCAGCATTCGATGCGGTTATTATCAGATTTTTAAAGGCCGATGTGGTAGCGGACACTTAGGGTACAGAAATCAAGCGAGAAATAAGGTCTTATGTTTCCCTGGTGGAGACAAGTGGATGAATCAGCCTTGAGCGACCTCTCTCCACCTCTGTGTCTGTGGAGGACTGACTGAAAGCTCCCTTACATAACCCTCTCATTTCTCCCCCGTCGTTTACATCTCAGGCCAGACACAGATGTTATAAGATATGTTTTACATTCTTCCTCAGTCAAAGGCTCTTGCCAATCAATCGTGTCGTTAGTCATCACTTGGGCTCAAGGAAAACACTCGCGAGTGAAGTAGCAGCAGCTTAGAGGGGACAGAGAGGACACATCACTGCCGATACTTATCCTGACGAGAGCTTAATGATCGACCGGGCCGTGCTCAGGGAGATACTTCAGACTCTGCGTGTGTGTCTGAGAGAAAGTATGTGTGTGTGTTGGAGATGTATGGGATCCAGATGAGAACAGGGCAAAGTACTAATTTATCTGTCTCACCTTCACACCTTCTTTGCAACGGACAGATTCCGTTTTGTTTCTACTTCTACTCTCTCCTGTAACTCCATCATCTTCATCTCATGCATCTACATTCACACGGACATGATGCTTTTCCTGTTGTTACTTTGGATTTCGTAAATGATGCTAATCTACAGGACGTGTACAAAGCTTATCTGTTACGGGTTTTGGTTAAGTGCTGTGACATTTTAAAACTATATCACATCAGATTTTGGAGTAATAGTTGCAGGCTTTGGAGCAAGGTATCATGTTCATGTCTCTGTCTCTTGTGCTATTTTGTTAGATTTATGTTCATTTAGGAACAGATGAGCCATGATGTTTCACTTGAATTTTGTCAACTTTGCTGAATTGTTCTCATAAATCTTCTTTGCTGTCCCAAAAAAAAATGTGGCCATATTAGGAAACCACTTATGACCTACTTCTTAATGTCAATTAGGTATTTACGACATCAGTTTCTGTCAAAAGTCTGATAAGTTTTCTTTGCATTTTGACTGCTGAGTTTGTTGCCATCTCATTATGAGAGCCAGCCTCTGCTCACTTGTGAGAGATAATCATGTCACAAACCATTTCTGAAAAATTAATGAATACTTTTTTTTAAAAGGTACTTAATTGAGAAAATGGTTGATTGTACTTAATGTTTATTTTTAAGCTCAAAACCATGAGGCAACACTGACTTTGACATTCATTTTTTTCAGCCTTTCTTCTTCATCATGGTTTCTCCATCTCTCTTCTCTCCACTCGAGCACAGTGAAGCATCCATGTCCTGCCTCTCGAAAACCAATGTTCTCAATGTTCAGGATAAGGTGACAAAAAGAGCGTCTGATGACTTCCTGCTAAAAACGTAGCGATGTTTTTCCTTCATTATCTCTTTCTATAACCGTGTCGGACCAAAAACCTTCTCACTAAGAACGTCCCTCTGTCTTCATTAACTTCACCATTCTCCTTTCATGAAATAAATCATCTCCCGTCCATGTCGTTCCTCTCTCCTCTTTTCAGATCTTTTACAATACTCCTCCTTTTCTCCTTTATTTTCCAGCCCCATTTTTCCTTACCTCCTTCCTGCCTCTCCTCCCCTTACCCTCAGCTTGCTTCTTCTCTTCCCTTAACTCTTAATTGCCCTGTTCCCCCCTATGCTTCTGCCGCCCAATCACCACCTCTAACCCCTTTCCCTCTCATTTCTGCCATTCCCTCCTCGCTCCAACGGCGCTCCTTTTAAGACCCTCGTTAGCATGGTAGCCAATTAGGAGGGCAGCTGCTAACGAGGCAGCGTGAGCATACATCACACCACTGTGCATTTGTTGCGTCTGTCGCTGTTGCCTGCTTGCCCACAGAATCTGCCTTTATTCCATATCGTGGCTTCATTAAGTCTCTTTAATTGTATGCTGACATTTACATTTTAGGGATCTAACAATGGCTCCCGCTCCACGGAGATGAATAGGCTGAGATCCCCTCGGCTCTAACAATCAGATATTATAAATCAGCAGAGCACAAGAGCAGGATCTTAAGTATTTATTATCTTCGAGTATATAAATATAAAACTAAACTGGATTTAAATCATGGTTTTGGTGCATTTTCATACACACTACGGGATGATATAAATTACCACACTGCAATCACAGTGCCAGTGTGATTATAATGTGGTATGATCACAGTGACGGGAGGTTTAAAAAAGACAGTGAAGCAGGCTCAGAGGGGACGAGCCAGCAAGCAGGAGCAGTGTGTGTGCGTGTGGGGGGGGGGCAGTAGCGTGTGAGGACATCACACCCCCTGCTGAGGCAAATGACCTTAAGGCAGAGAGGAGACTGACAGTGTAATAATGACAACAGAAACCACACCACATGATGAAAGCGAGATCAGAGGAAGAGGAGATGTGAGCTAAAAGAACGTTGCAAAGATCCGTGCGGCTACAACAGTGAAATTACGAGAGCAGCGAGGATCTGTGGGCTAAAAAAAAAAGGACACTGAAACAGCAGAGACACACTGCTGTGAGGCTTTGATGATCTACTATACATACACTGCACTGGTAAGGCAAGAAAATATGTGTCTGAAACATGAAAACCCTTTTCATAAGCACAGTGAGATAAATGAAGCGGGGGGGGGAAAAATATGAGCCAGAGGCGTTTAATGAAACTAACTCACAGGCGGCGGAAACGCACGCAAAACACTGTAGAAAACACATCCCCCTCAGACACACACCAAACTGCACAGGAAAGGCAGAGCAAACAGATGGGGTGATTATATAATCTCAGAGTGTTGTTGCTGGGTCTCACCTTGAGGAACTTGTACAAGAGGAACGTGAACCAGTTGGTCAGCATCTTCTCAGCGACAGACTCCGTCCTGACAGAGGAGAGAAGACGCAAACACCAGGTTTGAGAAAGGATCCGAAACCATTAGGTCGTGGTGTGAGGTGAGTCATTTCATTTCCGTCATTTCTGCACCATTGAAAATTAGATTGAGCATTGTGCCAATCTAATTTTACGTCTTTGAGAACAGCTTCGGTTTAACTAGTGTTTATTACCAGATCCTGTTTTGGCTCGTAGCCTCAATGTGGACATGAGTTGTGAGTTGGGTCACGGACAAAACATTGTGAAAACTCAATGATGACAAACAACTAACAACAGGACTCATCCTGCAAAAACAAAAGAGCCTTTACATTTTTGCATGTTCAGCAGTCCTGTTGTGCACTGAGAAAAGAGTCTCGTTTACAGTAGAAATTAAATACAGCTAAATAATGTAAAGACTGTATTTATAGGGAGCTGTATTTTATGTAAATATGATTTTATTCAGATATAATAGGACTTTAGAGACACAGGAATGTACTCCTGTCTATTTATTAAGAGTCATTAAAAACAACTATTTCAAAATAAACTGTTTGGTTCTCATGGTATGAATTAAGAGATACGAAGCCACCTGTTCAAAGTGGACTCAAGCCAGTGTAATTCTATAGTAAACTTATTTAACTTTCAAAGTGAGTCCCCTCACCTCCTGAGCAGCAGTTTGGGATGGTTTTTGCTCTCCAGGTTTCTGTCAATCAGGTCAGACAGCAGCTGTTTGAGGACTCCGGTGGCGTACTCCATCTCCCCCTGCAGGGCCGTCATGATCAGGGACGCCACATTGCCTCGGTCGCGCATGGAAAACGACCTGGCAATGCAGAGGATCGGAAGAAGCCATGTTTGAAACTATTGCTCAAAATACTTGTGCAACATTAACCTCGAAAGACTTCATTTAACAATGAATGCACATTCAGTCCTTGTCAAAGTCTGTTTAAGTCATAAACCATTTCGTTAAGAGCTTTGTCATGTTTTCACTGCTGTGATAATGCTGTGCTGTTGATCAGTTTGCCTTTGTTGTTTGCCACGGCGCAGCCTTTGGTGTCAAATTTGTCACATTGAAAAGGTGATAAAAGCTCAATTTCCAAAGAGAAATAATTGTTCTTCCCCAAGAGAACAGCTTTCTGTCCATTAGCCAACATTTAGAAATGTAACAATAGCATTACGCCCACAGTACAGCGCGTTGGACGCAGCCTAGATTTCCACAGGGAAACTTAGAGTTGAACATGAACTGGCAGCTACAGTGACAACCTTCCTACCTATACTGGATGCCGGAAAATATGAATAATAAAAAAAGAAAATAAAAAAATAGTTGCTGTAATTATTTCCAGCATGGTGGAGTTAGGAAAAAAAATAAACGCTGAAGGAGAAAGTAGCCATTGAGAGCAAACACCTCTGAGCCTCCAGGGTGCGTATGAACGTCAGCAGGAAGTGCTTCTTGGTCAGCAGCTGGCCGAACAGCGTCAGTGCCTTCTCCACATTCGCTTGAACCTGGGAAAAACAAAAACACAAACATGGATGTAAAAAAAAGTTGCAGCAGGGATTAACGCCTCTATAGATCAACTTTGAACAACTACAATGATGCAGCTACAACAGTGACTTTCAGGTGAAGCCCCCCCCCCCCCCCCCCCCCCCCACCCCCCCCCCCCTTGCTTATTGTTACTTCATTCATAGGTTTGACCTTCACTGTGGAGAGTGATGAATGTGGAGAGTTTGACACGTGAAGGCTGTTTTCACTTTGATGCACTGAAGGAGGAACGTCTTTCTGAGCTTAGCTAAAATACCACTTTGCCAATATGAAACCAACATGATCATTTTACAAACTTTCAACTGGATGATAAAAGTGCACACAGGAAAAAGATCACAATGTTAGATACATTGATACAGATGCATACTGTAGTGTGATTTACACTAAATGTCATTGCAGCAAAAGCAGCAAAAAGCATTCAGCAGATAAACTTTCTAAAAGTCTAATTCGTGTGAGTCATTTTGAGCAGAGACAACCTCACAAAGCAAAGCAGACAGGTTTCCTTCCAGCGTATGATGAGCTGAGATGGGCTTTTAAACAGCAGGGTAAAACTGATTGGCCTCTCCCTGTCTCTCCTGCTGCACTGTCTTGTTTGTCAGTCGTTGCTTTGCAGATGAAGTTAAAAGACAATTTGATAGAACTGTCTTCATAACACTGGGGGCTGTGCTTTGCTCACAGCATCCAGCCAAATATCGAAAATGAACATTTTAATCAAACGTCCTGGTCCACTCAGGAGTCAGATTCTGATTTATTATAAATAAAATAAATGTCCTATATTAATTGTGCTTTTCCAGTCACCATCACCACACTTCAGTAACTGGGAGCTTTAACAACCCATGAAACCAAACCCTCACCAGCTTTTTGTCTGTTTGAAGTACTGTATTTCAGAAAAGTGCTTGATGCCTGATTAGACGGACCTGAACCAGCACAGCAGACAGAAGGAAGGGAAGGAACATCTGGGATTTTGTGTGTGTGTGTGTCAGGGTTAGTGACAGAGATGCTCCCTGCTTGTTCCACTGGCTGGCACCTGTCACTACTCATCAACAACACAGCAAACCCCCTGAAGACGCCTCTCTGTCGCTCACTTGCTCCGTCTTCTTCACCGCTCTAATTCCTCCCCTCACATTCATTGTTGACTGTTTCGCATCATTGGTCTTCCTCCCGTTTTAATTTCTCTTGCTCTTGGAGTTGGCACATCTCACACATACACATAAACATGCAAAAAGCACATCATTTCCACCTCTCTTCTCCGCCCTCTTTTTTGCCATCCTTTGTACCTTTGGTAACATCTACTCCTCCGCTCCTGCGATGTGCCATAATAAAGTGTCTGGGCCTCTTGCTAAAGTGCTAAATGAGATTCTCCAGCCTCCAGGGTGGATGCTGACTGTCATGAGTGTGTGTGTGTGTGTGTGTTTGAAAAAAGACAGTGAGAGCAAGAGAGGAAACGACAGAGAGACAGATAGAGGAGCATGTTCAGACTGTGCGGAGTATCTACGGGTTTAGAGAAGAGGGTTAGAAAAGGTACATTAAGTTATCTGCAAGACAATGCATGTGTATGTGTTCACTGTGTATGTGTGTGTGTGAGTATGTGTGTGTGTATGTCTAGCTTAGGTGAGATGGCAGTCACACAGAGCAATAAAGCTGGCAGCATTGGTTTACACAGGCCATTGGATTACAGCAGCAAACCCTGGGGGAAATACAGAAGACGGGGCAGGAAGTAGGAACAGAACTATAAATGTGTGAGATCCTTTTTACCTCTCCGACTGCCTGACATGGAAAAGGTCCCTGAGGTTGACTGGTTGATAAAAGTGAGCCAAAACATGAACATTGTCTTTTTTTCTGTTTTTTTTTCTCAAGCAAGTTTTGCAGCTTGTGCCTGTCACAGGTTTGAGGCTCTGATGATAACACGGTCTAGAGCTGATTCCTTGCATCCTGTGACTTGTAGTTTGTCTTTGACAGCAAAGGTAATGAAGGGGTGTGGTGAGGTCAGCATACCTATGCTGACATAGTCATTAAGTATATATGAACTGCAGCACAAGGAGAAAAAATAAGTATCTTCTTATTTACAAAGGTTCTCATTATTAGGGTCATGGGAGAGTTGGTGACTGATGCCATGTAATGATGTGTCTTTGCTTTTACTAAAATGGAAGTGCATTCATTTTTAATCTTTTCTGGTACGCTTTGCTAAAACTCAAGTTTTCCTTTTCCTTGAACATCAGTGATAATTGCCTTGAGAACCGAGGGCTTGATCCGTCTTTAACCCTGAGCTTTTTAAAAAGTACAGGTCTATCTGTGAATTTGTAAAACACACCAACGCCAGTTCCACATCTGGTATTAAAGAGGTGTGATGTGTTTCACTGTCAGCAAGGTCACAGAGAAAAGGCTGTTCATTAAAATATTCAAATTCATTTTGATAACAACTCAAGAGCTTGATCTTTCCTGTCTGGTTCTTGGGTCCCAGTCATAGTGTTCATTAAAGGCCGTAGACTCCGTAAGCCATAATTTGGGCCCTTTTAAGACTTTTTTAACTATACACAGCTAAACCAGAGCTGCTCCTTGAGTTTGAGGTGTCACATATCTCTTTTAGACTCTCTGAGTTGTATAAAGTCGTGTTTCTGTGCTGCTGAATCTTCAGGTTCTGGGGAGTCTCACACTGTCTCTTCTGGTGGTGGTCAGATAGTCAGGCATGGATTGAGGCTTGTCGTCAACCCACAAAGCCGGAGAAGGTACCCGCCCAGCCCAGGCGTCACCTCTCCAGGGCACAGACCCCGTCTCCAGCCTCTGGCATGGAGCAACACGCCACAGTCCAGGGCTCAGTGGTGGAACAGACTCCACACTCGGGTGTAGTTCCATGCTCAACCATGCGTCCTCTTCCACAGCTGGTGGGGCATCAGATGGGGCCAACTCAACCGTAGCGAGAATGGACCAGGACCAAAGCTGGGTGGTGTTACAGTCCGGGGAGGGCGAGGCCGACGACACACTCTCAGAAATGTGCTGGACCTGAGTAGAGGCAGTCGTCGATGGGTGCAAGAGGAGCACATGCTTTTTTCCCCCGACATCCTCTCACAAACGGTGGATATGAGATGGTGTTTTGTCTCATTGGTCAGACTTCCATGCAGTTCCTTAAGGTGCAAAGCCGCTTCAACACATTCTAATTTAAACAGCTCTGCGGCGACTGTAAGTCGCTGTGAGCGTCGTGACCATTTGCATTTCCGATTTTCTGTTTTGATGATGACACCAACATTCTGCTTCAAGCACTCATTCATTATGAAAGTTGGAGAAAAGCGATAATCCAAAACTGAAAGCGGAAAATATGAAGTTTATGTGTTGCCCTACATTCACCACTCTTCATATTATGTATTCTCTAAGATTTTTCATTACTGGTCTTGAATTACAGCTTTATAATCTGTTGGAAACCACCACAGGCCTTTTCTATATCGAGGGATAATTCTATCACATTTAAGTAATCATCACTGTCCCTTCTTGCCAAAAATAAGAGAGGATAAATCACCAAGAATGAATCAAAAATGGCAGAAATGGCAGCTCTGAGACCGCCCAGAGGGCTCGTTTTTTTCTTTATTCCTTCGTTCTTTACAGAATATAAATCCACTTTCTGGATTAAAAACGATTAAATGAAGATGTAAAAGGTCAAACAAATTATTCCTCCACTCCAAAAAGTCAGCACTCCAATCAAAGCCAATGGAGCAGCACCAGACTCTACATCTTAATGATACTGCTGATTACAAACTTGGCTCTTTGGTTTCCAGCTTGCGAGGAGAGTAGTTTATGTTGACATTATTAATTCGACTCCCCTCGGCCTCGGTGGTAAAATGCCTTTATAAATTGGGTGAACCATATCCAGTCAGCTGTACTAGCAATGCAGTTGCATGTACTGGTATGATTAATAACTTAACAGTGATGTATAATGCAAGTTACAACCCTAGTAACCCTGAGCTTTACCCCCCCCCCCCCCCCCCCCCCCGCCATCTTTCCCCTCATCTTTATCTTCTGCTTTATCTTTGCAATGCACTCCTTTGAAAATCCCTTTATCTTCCTGTATCTCTTATATAAGATCTCTTTTCACTTGATTTCAAGCAATTCTTACTGTCTAAAGCCCCGCTTCCCCACATCAAGTGAGTGTCTTTCCCATGAGATCAAACTAATGATGATGTTAAGGCTCTTGAAAAACTGTCTTGCATTGATTGAGACAAGCTGAATACATTAACACAGAGTAGGTAAAATATAGGTTATGAGATTGCTTTTAGGTGAGGTGGTCCTGCCTTGCGGCTTAGACTTATAGAGAGGTGTCTTTGATGTACACTTGACATGGGCTAATGGCTGTAAAGGTCTTAAGCCCTAAATCCATAGAGGTATTTTCATGCATCTTGAGGGCAACTGCTTCTACAGCTACTCGACAAAAACAGCTACTGATTCTACTTATTAGTGTAAGGATTAGTTCTAGTTGATTATTTGTGGTGAGTCTGTTTCAGTTTGAAGCTGGGATGATGGTGTACTGACCCGTACCTCCATCTCCTTGAGCACAGGATGGTCCTCGATGCCAGGGAACAGGACCCTCATTGCGTAAGTCCGATAGTCAAGGAAGGGGATCCCGGCTCCATCCAGCTCCTGGGTCAGCTCGTGGATGTCTGTCTGGAGCTCAGCAAAAGCTGCAGGAAGAGGAGGGAACAGGATGAGTGATGGCCAGTAATCACCCAATGTGTTGTTGGTACAGAGATACGACATGAACGGCTACAACAGCAACTGAGCATCATATTGGGTGGAGGAATGATATACGATCCTCACAGGGGCTGTGCTGAGTTCTTATCACATGTGGATTTGTCATTTCCATAATATGTCTTCCAAGCCAAGAGCTGTGATGAGTTTGTTTCGTGAAATTTGTCTAATGTGAAAACATGTAAGAACCTTGTCAAGACTGTAGATGTAGCTGCGATCTGTGAGCGACGATAGCTGGTAAGTTTGCAGCTATAATTAATCCCCTTTTGTGAAATGGCTGCAGTGTCACAAACTGTCCTGGGTCACGGTTTCTTTCATTAAATTAGATGGTGATAAGATCAACCAGCTCTATAGTATGACTGGTATAATCTAAATATTATTATTCCATGAGAAGACACAGAATGACAACTGTACAATGCTCCTGTGTTAAGCTACAGCGATGGAAACATTTACAAAGATTGACAGTATTCAAGAGTCGCACCACATGGTCTAACAGGGCACTGTGGATGTGATATCTGGGTCAGATGAGGAGCCTCTTACAGACAGGGAGGAGAACGCAACGCAGACAGACTTCGCAAACAAAACATAATTTCAGGCAGAGAGCCGAGGTCTTATAAGAAGGTCTAGACCGAGATGATGCCGCGAAAATAAAGGTCAGCTTTGATAAGGAAAGAGCTCCACGAAGGCAATAAATAAGAGGTAAAACAGAGAGACTGGAGCAGGAGGATGGGTAACCTCTGGCTTCGTGTCTGCACAGTATGAGGGTATGAGACTATGTGAGCCAGCCTGTGCGCCACTTTATGAAATAAGTATCAAAAAAAGAGCTAATATTGGCAAAAAAGTTAAATAATGAACATGCTTTAGCAGACATGTTGCCTTCCAAGAGAAGGAGACACATCTCTTCTTTCCAAATTGGAGAGGACAAACCTCAGTTGGAGATCTCAAGCATGTGATTTCTTTCCTTTTTTTTCTCTAATTTATATTAACTGTGTGCAGCCTACTTGATTCCTCCACTCAAGATTAACTGAGCCATAATGGGAGAAAACAAAATGCCTTTGAGTAGCATCATCATCACTGCCATCTGACATCAGCTGGCTTGCCAAAGAGAAGCAGCTCCAGCTGTCACATTAGAGGTGAATGTGATGAATGTTCAATAATTCAGTGCGACCCTCGAAGGATGTTCTAAAAATTGAAACATTGGCCCTTGATAGGAAAATGGGTTCTCACTAGTTTATGAAAATGTATTAACAGGCTCAGAGTCAGCACTTTGGCTGCCTTTAGTAACAGATGTGTTATTATGTGCAGTTGGAGGAGACTGTGAAAGTTTCTGGCCAACTTTGAGAGGTCTTTGGTACGTGGAAAGAAAAAAAATAACATGAAAAATCACATTTCATTCAAAAGTAAAGTTGTAAAATGTAATGAACTGAAGACCTGACAAATTCAACCTTTACTTGTTGAAAATAAAAAAAAGAAAAGAAAAGAAAAAACCCAAATGCAATTAAATAAAAAAGGGAAAAGTAGCTTCGGGAGAGAAAGGCAGAACCAGGAGACAGAAAACAAAGTTCCTGGAAAGGAAAGTCAATTAATTGCATGAGTGGATAATTATTAAGAGAGCGACGGATGAGTTTTCATGCATAATTTCTCCCAGCTGTTATTGGACTGTTTGGTCCACAAGAGAGATGGAGAGGAGAGGAAGCAGGAAAGATAAAAGACCACAGAAAACAGAAAGAGGAGAAGTGAGAAAAAGTTAAACAGGAGGAATCGTTAAACAGAGAGAGAGGGAACTCCAGCAGGTGGAGAAAAGCGGCAGGTAAACAAAGACAGACATGTCACGTTGAAGCTCCAACTTATCATTCATGGTAAGCTGACCTGAGACTCAAATACCTGAAAGACTCAGGTAGAAGACTCAAATGCCTGAAAAAAAGGTGGCTTCAACCTGTATGTGACTACATCTGTGGAGCACATAGGTGAATTGCATTTATGAGGAAACATGACGCAATCTGATCTTGTGTCCCCATTATGTACTGTATGATTCTGATTTTTTTCTTTGGTAAATGTTCCTTTGACTGGGTGAAAAGACATGAAAGAAATAAATCGCAGGTGTCTCTGACATACTTTAGAGTGAGACTTTTACTTTAAGCAGATAAAAGACACTGAAGTGAACTTCCTTCATCTCTCAAGATCCTTTTGATGAAGTTGCAAAGACATGAGAAGACGTGAATAAAAACTGCAAAAGAAATCCAGCTGGAGGAAAAAAAAGCCTCCAGATCAGCTGCAGTGTGTTGTCACTTGTTCAGTGAGAAGAACACTGAAAAGTTTCTAAAACTATGAAGGAAAACAAAAAGCTCACTCACTCACATGTTGCTTACGAAATCAATTAAAAAAAAACCTTGCCAACATGAAACAGAGCAGACCGAGTTATATTGCTGTGGCAAATGAAGTGAGTAGAGAAATGTGTTAATTTCTATTAGATTCCACTTTTCTCCTCTTTAAGTCATCTTGTTTTAATTTAAGACAAGAGTCCCTGCAGCATTTAAAATCAATGCACTAGGTTTATTCCTTTTCAGAATTACATAGACCTAAATATACAATTTAAAGGCTCCTATTAGCTTCTCTTGCCAAGTGGAAAGCTCTCTGCATTTAATACCAAACTATTGCTATTGTGGTATATTAGGATTTCTGTCTTAAGTAGTCAGCAGCAGGGCCAACAATCCAATGCAAGACAAACTCATCCTGATGCTTCTTATGAAACAAGTAGTTCACATAATTTAATGGCACGCTATTACATACCGACTGCCGTAACTGTGTTATTATCAGGTGATAACAGCGCTCACTTCAGATCTTGGTTCTGGTGATTTACAGTACAGTAAATCAGCCCGAGTCTGGCAAGTGAAGCCAGACTGGTGACTGTGCTCTGAGCTTCCATTAGCATAGAAACAATGCTTCCATATGATCCCGGAGCATCTGAACAGCATCCACATCACGTCCCCTGAGCGGCACCGTGACATTTGCCAGCAGCACTGGTGACGCGTCGCTCTTTATCCGTGCCTTGCTAATGTGCTGTGATATCCTCTCTCTCTCTCTCTTCCTCTCTCTCTCTCCTCACTCCAAGATGGTAGCTGAGCGTCAGGCACATACGTTTCCAGTTCCTGTCGCACACACGGCACAACCGCCCACTTCATCTGTTGCTCTTCCCACGCGCACACACACACACACACACACACACACACACACACACACACACACACACACACACAGACACACACGATACATACTGGCTCGTCCCAATAGGCCGACCAGGGGTTCAGTGGGCGGGTCGGAGTGGTTTGTGGGGAATAAAGACATGCTTCACTTCCCGGAAAACCCTGGGCTTTTATTTCCATTGACTTAATCACTGTGATTCCTCACAGCGGCGCAAACACGGCCCCTCTAGCTATGCCAACATCTCACAGCGAGAACACCTTTTATTAGAGCGCCAGGAAACAAGCACCGGTTGCAGCGGAACTAGCACTTGAGCAGAAATGCTGCTGAAGTTTTTCTGACAGCTCAAAAGAAAAAAAATCTTAATTCCTCTGTAAGCAAAGCATGACACATCTGTGGTATGCTGATTTAACATGATCCAAATGAAGCTCTGCAAAGACTTTACTCTTTACTAGACTCTACTCTGCAGAGTATATCAGCCACAGTACAGATATATGTAGAGTGCAAAATATACGGCTACTGGAGGAAGGGTGGGGACAGAAAAAAGCGGCACGGCTACAAATCCGTCTGTTACTCCTGCTCCTTGAATTTATCAACCCAGGCACAGCGCAGTCACTCTGCCGGTACTTCACAGCCATGAATTATCATAAATTTCAAGTTGCACAAACCTCCGTGATATATCTGAGAGGTGACTCTGGGAGTGGAGAGGAGCGATGGCGGGCGAACAAAGGGGATGATGTTTGTTTGAATCCTCCTCCTCATCCGTCAACCTGCTCCTGATCCCAACCCTGCGCTGTGGCCGGGTGGGCCTGGGTGCCATCACATCCCCACATCAGTCATTTGCACTCAACTACTAAAGCCTCACATGAGCGACGCTCCTTCTGAAAGTTGTCCTCTTCACGCCTCTTCTCACCTCTCGTCCCTCTGTCAACAATTGCCTTATTGCTTTGGCACCAGTCAGACTCTCTCTCTGTCTCTCTTTCTCCCCAGTTGTAAACTGTCCATGAACCCACTGGTTTCATCCCCCCTCGCTCTACAGACAGGTGACCGGCATGTTAGGCAATGCTCTCCAACAGGATGGTATTTTGAAAAACTGTTGCCCATCTTTCTAGCTTTGCTGCATACCTTTGAAGTATCTCTTGAGACCTGTGATGAAAAAAAACATCAACTTTTGTTTCGTATCAATGTGTAAACACAGAGAGGTGGATATGTCGTCAGCACCATTTGTTCTACCACTGGTTGTTTGATGATGATATAACTGTGTATCTAAGCTGGCTGCAATCCCTCCTGTTCTGCACTATTTTACATCTACATCAGCACCCTTAAATAAAACTCCTTTTCATTTTGTTATGACTCAGCCATGACACAGTTATGCGTATGCCTGGGTAAACACACCCTGCAGAAAGCCTTCTGTCAGCCATGATAGCAGCATCCAACTGCGACTGATTGCATCTCTGTCTGCAGTTTCATTCACAGTTCTAACCACTTATCTCCCGCTCCGTCTCTCGACATGATTGTTTTGGCTGTAACGTGCTTCTCTACCAGTCAAGTCTATAGAAATGTCCATTGTTCGGGCCACACATTCATCCCGGGAAACCTCACTCTGGCGTTCTCATCTTGTGTCGCTGCAGAGTCACTCTGCATAGCAGACTCGCTCAGTCCAATCAATGTCATTGCCAGTGGCTGATCCTGCGCCCTGAGGCATTGCTATTACTGTCAGATGAAGAGATGACAGGGTTTTGTGTGGCAGTGATTCATTACATCCGAGACTTCTGTGTTATATCTTTGGTAAGAAAAGTGATTAAATTCATGGACGGGAAATTTGCCAACTTTGATATTGTCCCACATCATCTGAAAAGCTGAGTGTTAAAGCTGCGGTGAGGACCGAGTCAGCTAAGTTACGCATGGCGAGTGGACACAACAATGGGCCGAGAGCCTGGTTCTGTCAGAAGGTCAAACAACTAAAAAAAAACAATACAAATGGACTTAATTTATCCAAATAAATGAGCAGACAGGTGAGTATCTGCCCACCAGCATATATACATATACATAAATGAGCCACTGTCTTAGAAAGTGAGCATTAAACTGACTATAATTTGTGATCCTTTGTGATCGCATTAACCTGCATGAAAGCACAACTGCAAAGAGTCCTAATGGGATTTTCCCTGTGAACATAACCTGCACAAACTACAGCTGGATGATATCCCACAAAACCAAGTAGGAATACTACATCAAGATGAGGAGCTTTTGGGACAGATCGATAAAATGCCATTTTCTGTGACATCATCATCAACGATGGGAATAACATAACTTATTTAAAGCTTATAGTAATGGAATCATTTCCCTCTTTTTCTTTAAAATTAGTTACATGGCTGCAGATAAAAGGGAGACAGTAGCTGTTGTTGCATTACCTTCTTTACACTCCAGGGCCACTCTGGACTCCAAGTTGTCCATCTGGAGCTGTAGTCGTTTCAAGGTGCGGTCAGCGTCCCGGGACTTCCTCTTATAGGCGATCAGCACAGCGATGATGACCAGGAGGAGCAGGCCGCCGCCCCCTCCGATGCCGATGATGGCTGGGAGCGTCAGCAGGCTGTCCGAGTAGATGTGGAGAGTCCCGGGAGAGTACTCGAAACCACCGGCACGGATCTGAACACACACAAGCACCTGAGCTTTAATAACCACGGCAGAAAGTACACACATTTGTAATCCAGAAAAGGCTGCTGCTTTAGAAGCAACCCTCTGCTTTATTCATAGTAATCGATATCGCCTCTCCTCTCTGCCGGACACCCCTGAGCAGCCACTATCAGAGCTGCGGGTTCAGTTCATTGCTTGAAGGCAGCTCCACTGCAGCCGTTCGGGGAGTGAGCATTTCTACAAATTTACCCTCTCCTGCCAGAATTTCTTCAGCCAGTTTGGAGGCTCATGCTATCGGCTTCCAGAGGGACATAGAAGAAAAAAAAAAAAGTAAAAAACGCGGTCACTTCTCCAGCAGCAGATGGTTTGAGAGTAGTCAAGTTCGGTCTGAGGAGATCGAAAGTTGGTCTTATGAGAGAGAAGTTGGTTGACCCAATTTCTACCACAAGGATCATTAAAGTTTTATCTGCTCTCTCCTCACAATAAACAGACAGCGTTTTGACAGGCATATACTGGGGAGGCTCACAACACCTCCACTGAAGACTTGTAGGGAACTGTAGAGATTCGTGCCCTCGGGTCAGACGGTTTGGGTAATGAAGATCTTACGCGCTTACTCGCGTTTAATGCTCTGCCCTCTGGCCTGTGTGCTGACGTTCAGGCTCTTATTTAGGTTTCCAGATAGAGATTTAGTCGTTAATGTTGTCATCTATCACTGTCAACTTTAACAAACTCATTTAGGTCAGAACGTAGGTGCAGTAGACGCCGACAGTGTGGAAGCCACACACACACACACACACACACACACACACACACACACACGCACACACCCGGAACACACACACCTTACACATACGCACACACACTATAAGCAATCAAAGTAATCACAAGCATTTAAATCTCTCCCCAAGGAGTCTTCATAATTATGAGAAGCCAAACACATGTATTGCTTTTTTTTTCCCCTGACTAAATATATTTACATAAGCGCATAGTGCCTCAGAGGAAGGAAAAAAAAAAAAACTGCATTGGAATGCATCAAATCAAGCTATCCACAAGGGGGGTTGATAACCGATTAAAATGAGGTGTGATTATACACTTTGAAGCTCTTGTAAGTGCACTTTTATGTTAACATGATCAAAGTCTGATTACAATAAAAAGAAAAGAAGGAGCAGCATTTATATCGACATCAATGTAGTCAATACCTACCAATTACATTTGCAGTCGTAAAGGCAATTAGCCTTGTATAAGATTAAGCAGCCAATTATCTTTATGGACACGATGAGGCTCATAAGAAGTCCCGCCTGGGATCTTAGTGAACTTCTGAACTTTGAGTTTGGATTTGCTTGGCTGCAACCAAGTCGATGATTTAATAGTTTGCAAATGTCGCTTCATGGAACAAATACTGCAACCTTATTGTGCGGGTCTGAATATGTCAACAGAGACTGATCAGAAGATTGAAGGCTGGTAAAATAACCATAGCTTTAACCAGGAGAAAGCTGTTAAAACTAGGACCTGAAATAAGGAACCTTGTGGATCATCTCTAAAAAGTGCATTTGATGGCTGGTTCAGGGTTTGACGGATAATCAAAATACCACATAAACAAAACAAAAGTAAAACTGTGTCATGAGTGTTATAATGGGATTTAATGAGGGCCCCATGTCTGTCGCAGAAGTTGAGCAGAAATGTTTTAAAGAGAATGAGTAGAATAAATTTGCCAGACAGGTGAGAGTATGCAAGTAATTTAATTCAGCTTCTTTAGTTTCAGGGCTCTACATCTCCCACTTTAGCTCCCTCTCACAGTGCCATGTCTAACTGGGACACGTGGGCGAGTCAAGATGTCTGCTCTGAAAGAGCATCAGAGCTGAGTCAGGACGCATACATAAGCAGCAGCAGTTTGACATATTTCCATACCAAAGAAAAATTCTGGGAGTGACCCACTTAAAACATTCAAGAAGACAGCTTAATATATGTTGCCACTGCGAGAGTGGAATTAGCTCAGGATTTATAGGATTTTAATGGCACGGGACAGTTAGCTGGAGAGACGCTCTCACACTAGTTACGCAGCAGACACTGAATCCAAAAATTGCGGTAATGGAAAATATGTTGGAATTGTAAAATTCTGAGATATTTAGTTGTCTCATCGCTTTGCGATGACAGCTGCTGATTATAATCTAATCTGAGGCCACTGGTGTAACAATACAATTACCCTGTGGGGAGGGGAAATAACCTCAGATGGTAGGAAGGCAGCATCACATAAGCAATATTGAGTTGGAAAAACATTTTCTAGGCATTTGTCTATTTTTATTCTCCTGACAGTCTGAAGGACTGATGGAGGAACTTAAAAAGCTGAAGGCCAAAACAACAAACAAGTTTCTTCGAAAACTCAAGGGAGGCACGCAGCTGCCAACACACAGCTGAGCATCTGAAGGGACACACAAAGACACAGTGACACACGCATGCAGCGCTTCTTTCTGTACACCACCCCCCAAACACACACACACACACACATACACACAAGCCAATGGGTCTGGACACCCATTGGGGTCCCCTGTATGTAGGTCATTCTACATGGGGAATGTTACTGTGCTACAGCTGTGTCCTTCTCCACAGCGCAACACACGCACAGACGAGTGCACGTAAATAAAAACATAAACACACTCACACACATGCAAGAGAGGCCAGCCATAACACGGCGCATGTGCTGACACACACACACACACACACACACACACACACACACACACACACACACACACACACACACACACACACACACACACACACACACACACACACACACACACACACACACACACACACAGCAGAAGAGATAGGAACAGACAGCTCTATTTTTTCTTCGGCTATTGTCAGCCAAAGACTAACTCCACCACCCCCGCTAACACGTCGCATCGCTCCAATATTCGACATGACATTTCGTTAGGAAAAAAAAGGAGGAAAAAAAAGGAGAGGAATGCTAGTTCCACCTTGGAACTGGCTGGTTCTGTTGAGGGCCATCATATTGAATTACATGGATGCGCTGTCAGTGACTTTCGAGGTATATTGGCTGTAGCTTGTGGGGAGTAAATGTCATAATGATGTAGTGGAATGCCTGTGAAAGGACATTGGTGACAAGTTTAACAGGGGCAGGAGGTGGGGGAGAGTTGAGTGGGGGTACCGGCGGGATATTCTGACAAACATCCAAATATATTTAGAGCGAGTGCTGCGTCGCCCGGCTGAGGTTTGACCTTCCTCCGTGCAGATGCTCCAGGAGCCTCGTAGTGATTTTGAAAGTCTGCTCCAGTCACAGTGAATCAGGGATTTTCAGCCTGCGCTGCGCTGACAGCACATCGCTCTGGACCAGTAAAGCTGAAATGGCCGCCCTGGGACGCGCACGTCTGTGACTTTTTTCCCGCCGTATCATAATTTCAGTAAATATGAAACACTAAGTGACATTTCGGCCCTTCACTTGATGAGTGCTGGGGAAAAAATAAAGATATTTGCAGCTCACGAGACACACATGCTGAAAAAATAAAACAGGAAGCATAAGTCGATGCAACTTTAGTTGGGATTTGCTGAGAGTTGGACAAAATTTGCACATCAGAAAGGTTTATACAGCAAACGAGGTTCCTGGATTAGAGCTGAGAGATGGGCTTAGCTTCTGCGTATCAGCAGCATCCTGGAGAAACAATTCTGTTCTTAATACCACCTTTTATGTTTCTGCACAAGTCAAGGACAGAGCCCCAGTGTTGATGCTGCCTCGTCATGGACATAATCTGGAGCAGAAGTGAAGACTCCCACATGCTGGCAGCCAGACTCAACATATAGAAGATGAACGGTGCATATGGGAGGATAAATATGCTCTCTGCTGAGTCTGGCACAGACTGAAGAAAATCTTGTTGATAATGGTGCAGGCTATATCCACTATATGACCACCAAGTCACATAGAAACTATGCCAGTTCCACATAGTTTCCTGAATGTTAATGTGATTAAAAAAATGCAATTAATGATGATATAAAATATAGTACATCACTGGCTTTGGAATTTTGACAAAATTCGGTGAATACATCTAACAAAAGTTGGAGTTAATTTAGATGTCAGGTATTTGAGGTTGTGAGCACAGTGGTTGGCGCTGACTTCATAACAAGGGAGTTGCTGGTTCACATCCCAGTCTTTGCCATTCTGTGTGAAGTTTGCATGCTCTACCCATGTGTGAGTCGATTATTTTTTCTTGCAGAGTCTAAAAACATGCATTAAGGTGTACCCTTAATTTGCCCCTCGATGTGAGGGCGAACAGTGTGTGTACAGTACCACGAGACAGAGAAGGTGAGGCAGGGTATTTGTTAGGGTGTGTCCCCTGCATTTTCTCTATGTGTCCTGCTCAAATTTGAAAGAACGTGGTGAATGTGACATGCCTAATACTTTGTCTAAATTACTTCCTGTGTTTCATCCAGATCAGTGATAAGTGTGATGCCTTTTCTGACATTAGATAGAATGTAAAAAATGAACTGAAGCCTCAGTGATTGCATCTTTTCTTGAATGATTGCTGCTGCCGAGTCTTGAGCTCCAGTCTCTTCCTCCCACTTCTCTCCTTCACTACATCTTTTAAAGTGGTCCCGGCAGTGATGGACACGCGATTATTATGCAACACAAATCTTCCATCTCCCCCTCGCACCTTTCCTTTATGTGGACCGTTTTAAATCAGCCGACCTTGGGCGGAAAACACTCAGTAGGAGTGTCACAACAACGCTAAATGTCACAAAGTTTGCGGTTTAATGTTTTGCTGGCTGTGTGAACACAGTGAGAGATGCGGTTCCATCAGGTGTGAGTGACGGTGTGGGATTGGCTTGTGGATTTACTGAGGGGTTGGCTATGTTATATTTTGTGTACTATTAAATCTCTACACCATCAAAGCAGAGGCTAATAAAAATACATGAAAAATGGAGACGGCACCGAGGGACTTAAAAACTTCTCAAATCCAAAACCAGCAGCACCTGCAGAGGAGAAGTGCTGACGCCCGCACAGCTGCCAATGTGGTTACGCCTCAGTTGAGAGAAAGAAACACGGCCCACAGTCAACCTGCAGACACGTCTGCAGGTTTACTGTGGGCATGTCAGGTGCATTATGGGAACAAGCAAATGCGCTCTCCGCCACTTGTGGCATCTGCAAACGTTTAATGGATTCAACTGAACACTAACACCACTGAAAAGGTGCAAAGTCTGCAGATCCATGCTTCCTGTTTTGAATGCGATTCATATTTATCGAGGTCCCGACTCCAGCGACAGAGCTAAACTTTCACTGCAGGCCAGCTGAAGGCCACCGGAGAGCAACATGTTAATTAAGCGTTACATATTTAACAGCAGCCTTGGTGTGTAGGCTCAATGGAGCGTGATCTGCATCTGTCAGAGGAAATTGTTTAGAAAAGATACGAGGAATTTTACACATAACTCAACGACAAGGTTAGGATGACATTATGGACTGGGATTGTGAGGCTCCGCTGTTTTCATATTCATAAAAATGAATTGCACAGGATGCATATGCCAGGATGAACAGGTGGGCTTCTTCTCATTTTCTAAATTGTTTGGTGATATAATTCCTGCAAACTGACCCAGTTATCTAATGAATGAGAGAGATATGATATAAAAACTGGCATTAAGAAATATGAGGGTATTACAGCGGTGATATCAAGCTCTCATCCGTAATGGACGTGGCTAAGGAATAGGTCATTTTACAAAGTCAAGGTCACATCTTAAAAGAAAGGGGAGTTGGGATCTGACCGTGACTTTGTGTTGTCCGGTGAGGTTGGGCCATTCGCACAGCAGCTGGCTCTCAGACAGGGTGAGGACACAGGGAGTTTCTCCAATCAGCACCGTGTAGTTCAGGCGATTGTTTCCCGGAGCCGCTGGGATCAGGTTACGGCCCTGGACACAGACAGACAGACAGACACAGAGAGGCATTTAGTTTGTTTATGCAGATTTCTTTTCACAACCTGAAATGCAACCGGACCTGTCAGTGTGAAGGAAAGAGTGCCGTTAATTCCAACTAACACCTGTTTGCATTTCAGAATACATCTCTCTGACGTTTCATAGAATTCAATAATATAAAAGCAGAAAAAAATGTGTCTATAAAATGTTGTTATCAAAGAATCAATTTATGCTTTCACAGCTGCGTGCTGTACTGTTTTCTCCAAACTTTTAGTTGACAGAATTGTGGTTTCATGGTTTAGAAGAGTCACATTTGGTATTGTACATTCAAATGATTTTGTATATCAAGAAAAAAAACAGAGGGAAATGAGTACGACAAAGGACTCTGCTGCTCAAAGCGCTGTATGCGTAGCAGCAGTGGGGAAGATGAAAAACTCTCACCCACACAGACCAATAATGTTGACTAAACCGTCTTCCTCACATAAAGCCTGCGCCTGTGTGTAAATCTGTCCATTTCCCTTCCACTTTTTCATTTCAATATGAAGAGCAAGCATACCAATTTGACATAGACTTTGTCTGCCCTGGGAGGGGGGGCAGTTAGAGATGCTGAAGACCCGTGGAACGGCGGGAAAACAAAAAGCAACGGGGGCTATGATGAATACAAAGAAAACAAAACGGATAGAAAGCGTGGCAGGGAAACATCAGGAGCGGGCCGAGAGCAGGGGAAAGATTATGAGAGGGGAAGAAAAAGATGTGAGGGATGTACTCTTAAGTGAGGGAGAAAAACGGGATCGGGCTGGGAAACAGAGTGGGGTGTGCGAGCGAGAGAGAGCAGAAGAAGAGAGAGAGAGAGAGAGAGAGAGGAGATAGCTGCTGCGTCCCCCGCTGGCTGAGCAGTGGGACGCAGAGACAGACTCCGTTTTCCAATCCCATCGTCTCTGCAGGCTGCCGCCCAGCCCCGCTCTGCAGCCCTGTAAACATGCATCCCATTCCATCTCGCAAACACACGCACACATGCTTCCTCACTCACACACACACACACACACACACACACACACACACACACACACACACAGCAACACTCGACACCCACACACACACAAGGGGAGTTCAAGCTACAAATGCACTCAAGCTGAAGCCACACACAGAGGTGTTGCCACACACACACACATCCGCACACACAAACACTAGAGGCAAGTAGCCTCATGCAGGGAGACACACACACATACACACACACACACACACACACACACACACACACACACACACACAGGAAGGCACTCACGAATCACCCAGACCAGATGAATGTTTCTTCTCCGCTGACACACCTCGGTAAAAACACACCCGACACTTCAGATGAGAAATTAATTGCGTGGCGAACGGAGCACACGCATCTCGGAGAAATGCAACCCCCACATCCCACCCCGCCAAATTGCATTTTTGTCCATCTCATCAGCGCTTCCAATGGGTAGGCAGTTCAACCAACAAGCCAAGCAGGAGATCTGGCAATTACTGAGAGGCTCTTTGCTAATAAATTATCATTTAAGAAATAAATTATGATGGCTACGCTGCTCTCAATCCCTTCATGGAAATAAACAGCGTAATACAGTCTGTGTGATAACACAGGAGATAGTCAAGGCGCATTCTGGCTGCAAATAAAAGCCCCCTGAACACTGGACTCCATGCAAATGCACCGCTCTAATGTGATCCTGATCTGGAAATGAATTCTACATTGTCCCTTCATTTTGCAAAGCGTGCACACTCATGAAGGCTGAAGTAAACCCATTTCAGACCGCTGACTCTGTAAAGCTCACCTAGAAATTGCATTTTAACTAATTTCCAGTTACTGAACCGCAGGCTGCGACTAAGCCAGGAACAGCACACATACCTGTACTGTACATACATGTATATGTACTCACCACGAGACAAGACCTTTTAAAATCTCTCCAACCACTCTTTGACTAAACATTTCAGGTGAGCTCCACCAGATATCGCTCAGACACATACACACCACTCAGAAATTGCCAATTAATTTCATATACTTATGTCCAATCACTGTTAATGAAAATGAAAACCAATATAATCCAAATCCCCTGGACCGCAGGCCTGTGTGCTTTTCACGCTGCCCTTCCAGCACCAGAAATTAATTACACAAATTGAAAGGACTGTTATTTCACAGAGCTGCACAGGGCTCGGGGCTGCAGAGAAGGATGGCAGTCAGAGAAGTTGCTGTTAGTAACTGAAGGACAGAAATTGGCCTTGGAAGGTGTGGATGTTTGCTTTCAGCTTTCAATTATGAATTTGAGAGATTTTTTTTTTTTCTTTCCCCTCTGAGAGACCTTGTAAACACATTTGTGGGCTTCTTTTTTTCCTTGCTTGTGTGAAAAGAAAAAAGGTGTCAGCGTATGTGTGTGTGTGTCAGTGTATGTAGGCTTTGCCATTATTAATACAAGATAGGTTCAATATGTTTGAGACTCTGGCAGTCAGTCTGAAAGGAGAAAAAACCTTGGGAAAAAAACATCTACCGCTACCTGAGACCTAGGTTCAGATCAAATATTTAGACTGTGTATACCAGTGTGCAAACACTCTGCATTTTAACACAGTTTTGTGCACCTTGACAGCCTCAGTGTTCTGTTTTAAATCAATTGCCATTCAGATATTAACCATAACTACATCCTTTATCTCTGCATGCACTCAAAGAGCAGCATCTTCCAGTTTTGTGCTGCCAATAGTAATTGTGGAATCACAGTTAGGTACCACGTCTCTATCAAAATTTACATTTCTACACTGAATGAAACATGTGGTGATAGTGATAGCAGCATGTGTCGTGTTCGGGTGGCGTCACTGCTGCCTTTTACCAACACCAATTTAATGAGGAAAAGATGTGAAAGCAAACTTTCTAGATACAAAAGTTAACTATTCCAAAAAGAACGCCTAGTGTGTCACAATGGATCCCGATACGATGTAACTATTTGGTGCTTTTATGGTGCTGTCCTGTTTTTTTTTAATCTGGTACATCATGAAAGTTTCCATCATGAGGATATTAAAAATTCTAAAAAGTTGGAAAATTAAAAGAATTGCAAAACTGCCACTCATAGTTGTTGATAGCAGGCATTAACTGTGAATGCTGACAAGAAATGAAAAGCATGCTTTTGTGCACCTCTGTCTGAAATCAAGGAGCCATTGTTTCAAAAAATACTACGAATTTTGAGTGGCACCATGCTACCATAATCACTGAAAGTTGCCACGAGCCAGGCAAAAAAGCCTGACAGCTGTGGGAGTGGTAATTAAAGGCGAAAGGTAAATTCTGATAAATTCCAATTAAATGTGACCTGGTGCTTCAATATAAGATGTAGAGAGACTCAAAAGAATGATCTATCATTATACCCAACACGTCTGTCTGGGGTCTGGGGTCATCTTGAAAAACCCAGACAATATGACAATTTTCATTTTCTACATAGGTGAGAATAACCTTTTTTCCTGCACTTTTTTGATTATATAAATCATCTAAAGGTGGAGCGCTTAAAACTTTTCATCTTCACAGCTTTACTGTAGAATAAAAGTGTTTACAGAGCTTTATTTAGAGAGTTATCGCTCCGACCGTAGCTGTTTGCACAGTAAAAACTCACATCAGAGCTCTGATGAAACGCACAGGACGGACAGAGATTACACGCAGTGCGAACTCTCTCAAAAACAACACCTCTGCTTCTCTGACCTTGAGTATGAGCGGCGATGTGGGTTTGAGCTCCAGTATTCCAGTGGGGCTCAGTGGTTCGAAGACGGGGTCGGGGTAGTAGCTGAAGGTCTCGTTGACCACCACCAGAGCATTCACGTTGTCCATGTAGAAGCCGATCTCGTCCGGGCCGGTGCCGCTCTCGGAAAAGCCCAGTTCTGAATCGGCCACTGACGGCGCCAGGCACACCATGATGGAGTTGTTGTACACAGTGCAGTTCTGAAAATGAGAGAGACGAAGCATGAAAGCTCAGCCGTTCAGTCTGAGGGTGAATCTACTGTAAATGAGCGGAGAAGAGAAAGCTCATTAAGCCTTTTTTTTACAATTACACAAAGCACAGACAAGTTTAAACACTTTCCATGATAAACTAGTGTGAGCTCTGTTTGAAAGAGAATATCACATATTAAAACTGTCCTTTTCAGCTGCTGACAATAATCTGCAGGCTGTCGTTTTCTTTTAACAGAGATGGTTTGGCATAATAAGCCTCTCTTTTTGTATGTCAGTTCAACTGAAAATGTAAATTGTTGCAAATTTATGATCAGCTGCTAACAGTAGACAGTGAGCTGTGTGCCTTTGCTTGTACCTAAGAATAGTTTACATTGTTACCTTGGAGAATACATGAATATGTGATGTGTGGTCATGTCATCTTCAAATTACGGGGTCAAACTGATGTATAATGGCATGATGTCTCACATATCCAAGCTTAATTATCTGTACAAAGTACTAATGTAATTTTGTCTCGTTTAACTTCAGTGCTATATACATATATGCATATATAAACTCTAAAAAAAGAGTCTCGCTTGAAACATGTTTCATTTTCTGACAAGCTTACTTGTGGATGCAGAACTTCCTTCTCAACTTTCTCTGAACACATGATGACATTCATTGTAATGACTTATTCATCGCCATCACTTATCTCAAGCAACTCACTGCAAGCTGGCTGTCATACAGTAATGAAATCAATAAGAAAGGCTGTCATAAATGTTAGCGAAACGTGCTGGAAAATGTAAATGCCGCAATATATTTCGGAAAGTGGTTGTCAGTTAAGTGTTTGTGATTTGTAGCAAATGGGCGACAGCAGTAGAAAAACATCAATGTGGTCCTTTAAGAGTAAAGTAGCACTTTGATAAAGGGCTGTGTGGGATGCTTCATGCAGACTGTTTGCCTCAATAAATGATGGATTCATCTGCAGGTTGAAGTGCCTTAGAGTTGTTTGAAGCTCAGTTCTTAACCCTGACAACCATAAAGCCTCAGCTCACAGTGACGGTTGCCAAAGTGTTTTGAGAAGGATGAATCACCTCTACTCTTGAATGGTACTTTCAGGTTGTCTTTTGTCTCCCTAAAAAACGCTACCTCCATCTCTCTCCTTCACTCATATACGTGCGTGCGTACACACGCACACACACACACACTCTCCTATTTTGACTCTATCTTTAAGTGACACAAACGCGCGTGTGGTACGGTGACGTTTGAGAAGCGATGTGGCCTGAGGTAGTGTCAGATGTCTGAAGCTGTAGCTGCAGAGAGAGGAGACGTGAGCAACACACAGAGACAGACTGCCACCTTCAGCAGCTGCCTTCACGCTTTCCACTGTGTGAAGGGGGATACCTATATATGTTTCTCACTTCACGTATGTGCAGCATGTGTGCATACATTTGACTGTACTGCAACACATGGTTGTGTGTGTGTGTGTGTGTGTGTGTGTGTGTGTGTGTGTGTGTGTGTGTGTGTGTTTAAAACTCACATGAAAGGACTCAGCCTGCCCATACTTGGCCCTTATCTTTGGTTCCCGGATGGTTGCGAGGTTGGTCCCGCTCACTGTCAGCAGAGTGCCACCACTGTCGGGACAGAAGAGAGAGAGAGAGTGAGATCGAGGAAGAGGAGGACATGTCTGTTAGGTGGGTGAGACCAATAAAAACAAGGGTGCCGAAGCCAAGTTTGCATGGTTTGAGATGTGATATTTTGTAGAAATTATCAACTGGTCCTGCACATTTTTTGGACTTGTTTAGGCATCTTGTAGAGAAGAAAAAATACTGTTTTGCAAATTGGAGAGAAACAGGGTCAATTTTCAAGACAGAATAAGGCATTTGTAATATAAAAATAAATGGAATGCTACATTGCACCTATCATCAAAAAGTTCAGAAAATAACCATTTGACCAGAACGCCAAAAAAAAGGAAAAATAAAGTTTGACTCCAGGTGTTAAGTGCTGTGCCCCGGGCCTCGGGTAGGCCTGAGGGAAGACTCCCTTCAAACGGAGTTTGGTGGAAAAAGAGTGGAGGATGAGAACACAGGGGAGCACATGTGTGAGTAAAAAGCAAAGGGAATGAGAGAGTGGGAAACCGAGGAAGGGTAAAGGTCCACAAAAAACCTCCTCATACTTTAATAACAATAAAGTTTGCCTCCGGTCAGGGAAGGTCACTGGACAGGATCCAGTGAATAATGTTGCCAGAATTTGGCGGGAGCCCTGAGCTTTGTTTTGTCTACTGGGTTGGAAGTATTGAGAGATTATGACTGAAAATGTTTGTTGCTTTGAAACAATAGCTTGCTCACACAGATAAATGAATTGTTTTTTCTGAAGTATTTTTGGAGATTTAGGTGTTGTTTAAAGGGCAATGCTGTGCTTCATTTTCATTCAACATTTACAAATATTCCCACATACAGATAGCTACGTTTTGAATACAATTTGATTGATAATAGCAATGCTGCAATACACACAGTAGACCAGTAGTTGGCAGTGTGATTTAGTGATGAACATTAGCGATTGACTGTGAACCTTAGTGCACATGCCTGTTTTCAATATTTTGCGTGTTTCTGTATTGTTCCATTTTCAGGCACCTCGAATGCCATCCTAAAGTAGACAGGCAGCCAAAATGCAACAAACGTTTTGCATTTTCACTCGAAAACCCCACACTGAAACAAACCAGTAATTGTTGGTGGGGTTATTTTCCTTTGACGTTCACGAGTGCTAGGAGTACAGTACACAAAAAATATAAAGAAGAGTTAGTTTGTTTCACTGCTGCGCTTAAAGTAGATTTATAAGGTTTTCACGAAAGATGTTGCACTGTCTGCATGCCCACCTTGTTTTACCGCAGCAGTTCCAACCTCGGAGTACCCTACTCTGTTTTCTGCCAGGAGAGCACCGCCTCTCACTGCAGCTTCGACCATCTGTGACTCCAAAAAAACAGTTTTATAAGATTCTCTATCCCTTTTGTGTCTTGCTGCAGGTTTCTCACTGCCTGGAGGAGAATATAGTGGAGTCTTTCGCACCAAGTAAAAGGCCAAGATAAATCCTTGTATCTTGAAAAAGTTATAAACAATGCACAGTGGACACCAAGGCATTTTTGTAAACATGCGGTGGGCTTTCAATGGGTGCTTTGGGCCTTGGTGGACTTCACAGTTCAAGCACCTGCAGTTATGATATTTCACTTAAAAAAGGACTCTGGTCTCTCTTCAGACAACTTCCAGGGTAAATGCATGGTGCAATGTGCCGTATTCTGTGTTCAGAAATTCTTCTGCTATCTACATCTAAAAGATGTGTTTTTTGCTAAAAATGTTTGTCTTTCCAAGGACGTGTACGACCGAGGTAAGGATGCACCATTGCCACAGCGAAGCTGAATGTCCAAGTCTGTGACTTTTCTGATTATATTGTCAGAGACAGATTTCAGAGTTTCAAAAAACAAAACAAAACAAAAAAACATGATGTTTTGCCTTGCTCACTGCATGTTTTTGATAGGAACTAGCCTTACACAGAGGAAATTCTATCGATGCTTCCCCATCCTCCTCTGCAGCACTACCAATTATTGTCATGATGCTGTGAATAGTGCTGAGTGAGGCTGCCTGTATTACCTCCAAGAGAAAGTGAAAGATTAGGAGCACACACTTTCAAAGCCTTTATCTGATGCCGCTGCAGCTGGTTCATCATTCACCTACTGCTTTCCAACCTAGTGCTCCTAGTTCTAGAGCGCCCTGAAAGATCACATAGTTGACCGTGGCAACATTTCGGAGGCGTCATTATTGGGGTCATAGAGGTGGCAACAAAGAACATCAAGCTGCGTTATAGCATCAAATCACTCTATGAGGCACTGGACAAGCCTTTGCCTCTAGATTGGCTCAGCAAGAATAACAAGGCATGTGTCTCCAGCAGGGTTTACAAGCATTGATTCCTGTAGCACCGAGGCCTCTCCTCAATGTTAATGACACATCAAGCACAACAACAGTGATACAGAGAAGAGAAGCAGAGTCTTCAATATTTTAGATAGCATGGGTAATGATTGACATTCATCTCTTGGTGTGATCCAAGAAATCTTTAATGATGGGGGGGGTAAGAGAGTAAAATATGAAAGCAGGTGCACCATTTCAGGCAGCATTGGCAGAGAAAAGGATTCAAGACTGGATATTCGTCTCGGCTAAGGCTTTTTCCTTCTTTTACGCTTGGCAGGTTGCCCATTCCTGCCTAAGGAGAATAGGTACAATTCATCTAAGTGCCTTTGTGTGGCACCATGTTAAGGATGTGACTAAAGATGTGTTCGAGAGAATTAAGTCTTTCATTGGTCAACTGATGTACTTGTTAAGTGCAGTATTCCTCTGTTAATATGTGAAATACCGTTCACATGCACATTTTGCGACAATGTGTTTCATTTGCAGTACTGTAATCCACAGTTTGAGCAACTTGAAGTGAGACACTTCACACAATCCTCTATGGCGGGGTGCCAACATGAAACTGCGAGGATGTGGCAAAATTAATTCTGCACAAATTAAGTTTGTTCTGTTGAGCAGACGCTAATTGCTATTAAGAAATGTAAGTTGTAAAATTTTGTAACTTCGGTCTAAATGTTTTCTAATCATTTTTTAATCTACTTTCACTTTGAATGCAAATTAGTTTTCCTATGTGTCACAGCAAGGAAATGCGCTCTTGGATTATTTGTCTCTTAGTTTGGACTGCCACAATTTATTCTAGAGATTTATTATTTAATAATAAATACATTGAAATATCTTATGGTATATTAATCCGGCTTATTGAAAATGTTGCACAGGTACCATATCACTACCTGCTTGTTAGATTAGGAGAGAAAAGAAAAAAAATCTGCCATTTTACTACTGGGCTCCTTAAAGGTGAGGTGCAGGTGGCTAATAAATAGAAGTGATGAAGCAGATGATGCATTAAAAAAAAAAGGTTAATGCTGTTTCACAAGTGCATCATGGCTGTCTGCATTTCTAGCCCTGCTTGTCCCCTGGCTCTGTTCCCCACCACCCGTTCCCTCCCCTCCTGCTCCTCAGCCTGATGTATATTTGTGCTGAGCTCCTCTGTCCCTGTTGCTCCTCTCTTTGTCTAAGTGAGTCTCTTTAGCTCAGGTACATGCTTCAGGGAACAGACAACAGGACAATCAGGATAAACTCTCAGGGATAGCTGGGGGGAAATCCAGCCGCTGCTTTTCTCTGCTCTGCCTCTGTCTATCACCATCCTCGTCCACTCTTTCAGTTTTAGAGCTCCCTCTGTTTTCTTTTTTCTATTGATCGCCAGAGACGTTACAACATTTCTCCCCTATAACAATAGGTGATTTCTCAAAGCGCCCCTGTAGAACTGCTCAAACAGTGGTGAAAATGGCAAGATGATCCAAATGCAAACACAGTAAAAAACACAGTAAAAAAAAAAAAATCTCTCTCTCTCTTCAAATGGAGTATTGTTGTGTAATTAGATTATCTTACACACTTGCACACCTGCTTTATTGACAGAATATTTCAATGTTTAGAAATGACTCCTCTAACCTCTTCTACTGTTGAAATATCTGTCCAGAGCCTCCCGGTTGGGCAGTCCTGAACTGATTCATTTTTTAAGAGCTCTGCCTTCCTCCTAAATGGCCTTCTCACCGTCTTTCTTTCACAATGATCGGGCTCTGCAGGAGAGCATGTATTCCCACACGGCGTCAGTCGGATATGAACCAATATAGTACCATATCACATCCGACTTGTTCGCTATACTTTCTACCTGAGCCAGCATGCGAGAGAGGGCACAGGCTGAAAAGCATCAGTTAAATGAAAGCTTCCACTGGCTGGAAGCACAACACACGCTTTGTCTATCAGAGCTTTTAGGTTTTTTTTTTTTTTTTTAGATGTGTGTATGTGTGTTGTTTGGTAGCGGTTTTCTCGGCCAGATGGAGGAGAGATCCAGGGGCCAAACAACAAAGTCTCTGGGAATCAGCAGGGTGTGTGTCCGTGTGTGTTTCTGTGTGCGTGTGTGTGCATCTTTTGGTGAGCTTCCTGAGGTTGAACTCCAGTTTGGAGCCCCACATACACGTATACAAAAACACCCTCTCAGTGGGTGTGTGAGGCAGTGATTGGGCCTCAGCTGCTGCTCGGCCAGTCCTACTGGGCGCAGGGACCGGGGCAGGATTCATCAACACTCTTCTCTAACGAGCTCTCTGCTCCCATCTACTGATGAGTCACCGCAGGGAGGAAAGCATCACAGAGATGGACAGAGGAGAGCGGTAGGGGAGGAGGTAAAATGAGGTGAAGCATGTCTAAAAAGATGGTGCTGGTTTGTCAACATTTTTGCTGGGACTTCTTTGACAACACATTCACCTCTTAGAAAAGCTAAAAAAAAATGAAGGCAGATTAACTGTTGCCAATAATCTGAGGGAATAGGTGGTTGCAATTAATAACTTTGCTGAGAAGCTCATCAAACTGGAATGGTTTAATGGAGTATTAATCATTCTTCTTTGGTGTTGGAAGAGGCCAAGATGTAGATAAATAATCAGAGAGACAAAGAGTTCACATGCAACCATTTATTAAAATGGAAAGGTAAAGAGGGCCTGGCTAGAACAGTTGAATGAAGAATTCATCATTTTTCTTTGTTGCCAACACAGATGGTATGGAATACTGATTTCATCAGAAATGGTTTGTTTCTACTCTGGTGAAGTAGATTTCATGCTTATTTGGCAAGAGCATGCAGGCTTTATGATGGCTGCCCATCTTGCCAGCCACTCACATCCAGACATCTAGAGCCAGAATCATAGAATTACTCACATGTATGTACCTGGTGCAAGGCAGTCACAGACATACTGTTTTGAGGTGGGGTGGGGGTATCACACTCATACTGTATTTATGTCATATCCCATTTTTTTAACTTCTATTTTAATGCCATGATGTTATGTATGAAAGATAATGTGGGAATGCATGTTTGACAACCTGCTGCATATCTTTGGCTGTCAATAGCATCACATAAGTCATGTTTTTTTTTTGTTTTTTGCGTTAGCCAAGTGTTTTGTCATTCTAAGACTCTTTACAGGGAACTTAATTACATGTGTGTCCCTGAAGGACTGATTAGTCTTCAACATTAACATCACTTCAGTATATAAACACACAGTTTCCATAAATAGAACTCTTATGGCCCTGGTTCTTCATTACTGCACTGAATCTCCATCAGGCATAGTACACGCGTGCCCTATTTTCTTGTGGATCTGCTCCCCAGTGACACCCTGTCATGTTTAGCGCTGAGCTCTGGAGGGTCTTCATTTATTTAGCTAGGGATGTAGAGTACAGTATTGCACGGGAGCGAACGGAGCGCGAGAGTAGTTCAGAAAGGGGACTTTGGCATCACGTCCCCTGCGCTGATCAGTATTAGCTTAACATTCAAACAAGCAATGGGCTGTATAATCCGACAAGCTCGCGCTCCACACTTTCCGATCACTCACGCCACCGTAGTAATGATTTCCTCCCACTGAAAAAACATCTCGCTCGAGCCAGATGACAAATCTCCAGAGGCACCGTCAATTTACCTCCATCAAAGCCTGCTGGCGGAGATCTCATCCAGCCTTAAAAGTCTGCCTCAACAACGCCTCCTTAAATTTGTCCCACTAATACTGCCGCATCACAGCCACTACCTGGTCCTCAAGGTTCGGTGCATTCATTAAGCTCCCTGCCTAAATCAAACAGCCATCTGTCACGCCAGTTTGTCCAAAACGCCCTGGAAAAGGCGAGAAGTGAATCACACTCGGTAAATCATCTGAGTTAATGGTAAAGACGATGAAGTACCTGGCGATGCTCCAGTCAGGCTCAATCCTCAGGACGGTGGGGTCGTCAGTGTAGTTGAACTTGACCTCTGGGTTTCTGAGCTCGGCGTCATCGATGTCGACCAGCACTGATGAACTGCCCGGTGCGATCCCTGCTGGTGTGACACACACTATCTCATGGGCGTTCCTCCTGGATTAACAAATGGAATACAAACATGAATGAGACAAATGCAACATTCCCACACACTTACGTAAACTGTAAAGCTGAATCCTGAATGACACAAACTTCAGTAAACTGATATTTGTAAGAAACTGGTTCTCAGTTCTCGCAGGAATTACTCTGGAAGGAGATCTGGGCTAAAAACTAAATGCTAAAATATTGAGAGAAAAAAACAAGTGACTGGGAAATATTTTGGAGGGATAAACAATTCACACTTGAACAGAGAGAAGAACACAAGAGAGGCTCTCGACAGTGTCCCACACAGCTGCTGTCTGGCAGAGTCTGATTACTCTAAAAACAGAATTATAATAATGAGGAGGCAATGATTACTTTCTCCTGCCAGGGCGGCCTTAAATACTGAGGTCCAAGCTGAAGCTTGACATATTTAATGACTTGCTCATTGTGCTTGTAATTACGACTGTCCGGCGTGGGAAGCCAATTAGTCTCATTCTCCTAAAACCATACAGCGACTCGTTAATTTGATTAGATAATTCTACTTGTGACCAAGGCACTTGTAATGTCGGTCATGTCCTGCAAAATAAAGACTCCTGGCTTGCTGGGCCACAGGCGTCACATTTGGAATCAACAACGTATAAAATGTAGGTGAATTGTATTTGTTCGATGAATACTTCCACACTGGATAGCTTGTTTCTGACTATCAGACAGATTATATAAAGAGTAGTTTGGCTGGTCTAGGACCCTGAACATATTCCATGTCCCTGATAAAAGAAACCACTGTCATTGGTTTTTATCATTTTTAAAATTCAACTTTTGTGAGGAAAGACTTTCTTGCCATGCTTGGTTAAGCTGGGGCCTTGATCTGAGTCACATCTGATTTTATTCACATGATGCAACTATGTGACAGTTGTGTGAAGTAAACATAAAAAGTGGAGTTTTATTTATTTATTTTTATTTTAATTATGTTTATTTAAACATAATTATATAATAAATCTTGAATTACCCCACTGGGAAATTTCAGCCACTATTGCTAGTGCTTCCACCCCTGGATGCAGAATTTATCTTACATGAAAAGTGAAGTGTTGCAAAGATGAGAAAAATGAAGACACAAAAGCATGCAAAGTCCTGCTTGATGCTGCTTCCACCTGCCATGATTGGTGACTACATCCGTCACAAGCACTTGGGGTACGGATGGGGACTTTTGTGTGTGCATGTATGAGTGTGTTTGTGTGTATGTGCATGCAAGGGAGTGTGTGTTTGTCCATGCTTGCATGTCCCATAGGCAAAATAACATTTTCAATTGCAGTCTTCAGTGCAGTCCCCGGTAGCTACATTATCTAATATGTATTTAGCACAGTTGAGTGGTGGCTGCTTTTCTGGGCCATGACTAGGAGCGTTGTGTGAGTGTGTTTGTGTGCATGTGTACACTTTAATGTAGTGAAGCACACTCTTTTGTGCCTTCATATACCATGGCAGTTACTCACTGCCTCACACACACAGACACACAAACACACACACACTCAAACACATAAAAAGTGTGTGATCGAGAGAGAAAGACAAGAGAAGTAACAATATCCACTCTCGCTGCGTCCCTTGGCCTGCAACCATAGCAACCCCATTCACAAAGAACACATTGCCCCAGCAACCATTGCAAGATGCCACGAACACAGCCACACAGTTCGGGCGTGACAGATAACGACGGGGGCTGAGGTGAGCGAGCAGTTGTGGTGGAGTGGAATCTGCTGGATTACGGCGAGGAGGCTGCGGCGGCGACGTGACTGCTGCCACATCAAAGCCGGCAAACAGTCGCTTCAGTGGAGATTAGCCAGGAGCGCCTAATCCATGCGTTTGACATGCAAGCAAGTGTGGTGATAGTTTGGACTTTTTTTGCGCACTCGATTAGGTAAAGCCTGCATGAGCATGGACAAAGAAACACACTCACACACACAAAATTCACGCAAACATGATGCAGTAATTACATGCATACATCTAAATTATGAAGTTTTTTTGCAAAGTACACAAACAAATCTTTGCACCTACCACACACTGTTTTATGCAGATGTTTTTCTCTATTTTTATCATCCGCTGTATTATCCTCAGCACCACAGGTCACTTTATGAATTTATTTAACCGTCTTAAATGCTCTTCATTTGTCTTGTCTAAATCTTGCTCTGTGATCAGTCACATTTCCCCACAGGGATGATTGCAACTATATTTAGAATGAAAAAGAAAACCGTTCCTCACTTTTTGAAGTAACAGGGCTGCGGTCCAATGCTGACAGACACGTAGCTGCCTGCATTGAGGTAGCTTCCCTCGATGGTAACCCGGGTGCCACCAGAAATGGGTCCCTGAGATGGCTGAATACGGGTGAAGAAGGGAGTCTGGAGAAGAGAGAGAAACATATTTCATTTTGTATAAACAGGGAATGAGATCAATAGAATGAGAAAAAGTTCTTGAACTAAACAGCACTAAAACTATTTGTAGTGCTTAAAAAACCTATTTCACCTTAAACAAATTGGCAACAGAGGTAAAGAAGAACATTTTCAAGACGATAAACATATTTACAAAGTAAAAGCTGCATAAATTACAAGAAAGCAACACTCCATGACAAGCACTAGCTGCAAAACAAGGAAAGGGACATTTTTAAATACACTTTGCCCTTTCCCATCAAACCCGTTCACGGACTGAACACTTTGATCACTCACCACAAACGTGAAGGGCCTCGGCGACAGAGCTCTGTAGTCATTGACGCAGTCTCTCACACACACCTCGACCTGCGCCTCCTGGACCCTGTAGCTGGTGGCGTCGTTCAGCAGACACACGATTCTGTAGGTGGAAAGGTGGAGAGATTAATGGAGATAATGAGAGGCTGAAAGGTCAGGCTGAGGATGCTGTTGTCCCTGTTAGTCTTTTGCATTTCCAGATTAACCTTTCCTTCCGTGATGTGTTTTTATTCCACTTAAGTACTGAAGTGACCGACAAAACTCCGGTGTGCACCACAAAAGTATAGCTTCAATGATCCTTACATCACAACAGCAACGCTGGAATGAGCAATCAATCATATGAGGACTGTTGGCTTTGTATTTTATACAGATGTAAAAGATCTGAATCATCAGTGTTTCTGGACAGAAGTTGTCAGAAGAAAAGGACGACTGCAGAAGAGTTCAAGTAAAACAAGCCGTGGAGATGTCTTAAGTCACATAGGGGCATCAGGGATAATGTATAGAATAACTTCTGTGTGTCTGTGTGTGTGTGTGTGATATTTGAATAGAGATGCCCTCTATCCCAACATGCATCATTTCCCAACTAACTGCTCTACAGAGAGATTGTTTGATCTGCGTGAACTCAATTCCTCAGCCGTGTAGGACCCTGCAGAGGAGTAAATGTCAGGATGGAGGGATGAGAAAAATAAAGGAAAGAGCATATGTAGGGAGTAATGGAGGGGAACGGCAGATGGAATTTACACTCACACACACTATCACCCCCTCCACACACACACACACACACACACACACACACACACACAGAAAAAAAATCCCAGACGTCATCTTTTTAGCTGCTAGATGTGGCTGCATGAGTAACTCCACAAACACACACACAAAAACACACACACACACACAAATCATTTGACTGGTCCCGATGAGAGAGGAGGTGGTTGCTGCAGCCTTTGTTGAATGTATGAGTGTGTTTGTGTTCATAGGAGAGACAGTTGCTGCCTGTGTATATCTGCAAATGCATTCTTCTGTATTACTCTTAGCACACACGCCTGCCCGCCACTTTCGCAGACTGTGAATGCCTCCCTGTGCATGAAGTTACTGTACGAGTGTGTGTGTGTGTGTGTGCATCCTCAGCTCACCTCTCTGCGCTCACATACTCCTCCTCCACTGGCACGCAGGGCACCTTGCCCAGCCTGACGCCCATCTGGATGTCTCTGAACTGCAGGCCCAGGTTTTCTCCCAGGATGGTCACCCTGGTTCCCCCTTGGCGAGGCCCCGTCTCAGGGAACAACTGATCCGACAAGAGGAGGAGGATGGGGGTCAGGATGGTGGACGGGGGAGGGGGAGGAGAAGGAGGTGGAAGGACAAGAGAGGATACAAAAACGGAAAAGTAAAGATGAAGAGGGAAGAAGACAAAGAATCAATATTTTGCAGTGTTTGACCACAGAATTAAGGAGTGTGTCCAAACATGCATAAATAATCCATACTTTTCTCATTCAATTAGTCTTAAGTCTGAAACCGCTCACCCTCCAACACACACACACACACACTGATAGCCAACATCAGGCAATTCAAGTTTTAATGAAGAAAAATCACCTGTGTGGCTTTGAAAAACAATGAAAATGAGATAAAGAGAGGCCGAAAAAACAACTTGCGCTGACACGCGGGACCAAAGCGACATCATCTCGGGCTTTAATTGAAACTTATTACGGCGGCTTGGCTACGGCGGCGGGGCTGCGGCGGCGTAATGCTCTGCAGCGCTGCCGAGCCATAATGTGATTTATCTGGCCAGATTACGGCGCGTAACGGGTGCAGGTGTGGTGTGACAAAACAAATACGGTGACTGATGGACGGTGGCTGTCACACACACACACACACGTTCGTTCAGTACAGCGCAGACATGCACGCACAAACCTAATCCCTAACAAGCATCACAAGGTAATTATGTGTAATCTGTGCATTGCTCTGCTCTCTGTTGTGTGCAGCGCATGGCTGAGCACACAGGACAAACTCAGGCCGACTGCAGTGCTGGTGCGACACCACAGACACCACTTGATGAATTGTTATTTTAACAGTGTGGACTATTTGGAAGGAGATGATTAGGCTGTGCCAGACAAACAGGATTTGGACTTTTCTGTAGGGAAAGTCATCTTCAGAGGGGAAAGCTGTTGGCTAATACAGCAGTAAAGCAGGAGCAGGTTAAATACCTTGTTCAAAGGCATCTCATTCACTGATAACAGGAAGTGCAAATCCTCACTTTTCCAAGACTCCAAGTAGTTTCACGCACAACCTTAAGTCCAATGCACCAGCAAGAATTTGGAGTATAATTTTACCCAGAAACGCAATTAAAAGGGAAAATGAAGTGAAACACTAAATTGTAATGGGAAAGTGGAAAATGGGAGTCTAAATGAAAACAATCAAATTGAAATATTAAATGCAAGAGATTAAATTGAAATGAGAAATGATAAAGGAAAGCATACGTAATAAAAATGAAAATGGAAAATAATCAAATGTGAAAAAAAGTTAAATAAGAATGTACAATTATAACTTTGCAAAAAAAAATAGCAGTGGTAAGAAACTCAGTGGAGCATAAAAGATTAAAAAGAATTAAAGCCTATGAGTGGAATTTCAATATGTCTGACTCCCAGTGACATTTTAACCAAAATCATCTCACATTTATACAAACTTTCATCCCTGCGATCTCAGAACTGTTTGATAAAACATTATCCGTCTAATAATAACATGCTAGAGTAACGTAACAAATGCACACATGCATGTTTCTTCAAAATGAAAGATATCATATGATTCATTCTAATAAACCTAACATTTTTCTTGTCAGTGAGCTACCAAATACTTCTCTGACAGGCTGCCACATTAACCACACATGGTTTGGAAGCCCTAACAGGCTAAGAAGAAAAACACAATTTCTTTGGCAGTATCACATGACTGCAGATATTTCATGCACAAAGACAGACCTTTAACAGCCATAGCAAATGTACACCTGATAACCCAGCAGATAGGGGGTAGAGTGAGCGTGTTACTGTAAGAACGGGAGGAAGAGTGAGGGGCTGCCTGGCTGGGGACAGAGCTGCCGACTTGTGGAGCAGACTGACACTGGAACCTCAGGCGCCAGCAGAGCCTCAGCTTTCTGGTTCCACAAACACAATAGCTGGTAAACACTGTCCAGAGCGAGTAGCCATCAAGCTCCAGGGTACGATATGGACAACAGATGTCAGGGTGTGGAAATGGGCCTTCAGATGGTTTTGGGAGGAATGGAGCTGTGATACCACAAAGCACAATATCAGCTCACCACCAAGCCTTGGGACATAAACACAGGCAGAGCCACAGACAGACAGGCAACAGTAACAAGAGAAGGAGCGCAGTTAAAAGGGACACCCGCCATTATCTGTGGGAGGCAATTGGAAAAGGCACCAATGAAGACTATGGGAAAATATACTACGGTACCAGGAACACACACAACAGTCACCAGCCTGTGGGAGACAGGTCTTGAGGCATGTCCCGCTCACAAGTAAGAGAGACGCTCACTTTAGAGAACACAGTCCTGTACAAAACTGTGGTTTTCACCGAGTGGAGCACCTCACACAGTCTGAATATAGACTACTACAGTTGTTTTCATATGTCTACTCTTTATGGTGTCCTACAGGGTGAGATGAGAGAGGGTTTGAAGAGGGTTTTGTAGTCTGAGGAAATAAATTAGGTATAACCATCTTTGTTCTTATTCATAGTTGCGAGCACACAGGTGAATCCTTGTGCATTTTCTAGCACCAGTATCATGACGACCCCAAAATAGAGCAGGAAATCTCAACATCCCTTAAAACCCCCTCGTGGGAGCTGGCGCTGATGAGAAAATGAAAGTGCTGGTTGCAACTTGGCTAACAAAACAGAAATGACTTGCATAGTTTGTGGAACAAGAAGACTTAAGTAAGCAATAACATTGTCTCTAATAAACCCCATCATGATTTTGAGCTATGCATTAGAAATATGATCACTGTGGTGCAGAAGATTGAGCCAGACCACCGTACCTCCCTGCCACCAAAAGAATGTAATGCTGTGCATCATCATATTATTTCTGAGATATCCGAGAGTGATTTCCACTGGAACCTCAGAAACCCTTGGAAGTATAGAAGTATGGCACCACATAACAAGATAACCAGTGCTTTCTGAGCCTGTGGGCATGCAGGCAGACGCCACAGTGTGGAAATGGGACCTCAAGCAGCTTTGGACTCACGTTGCAGTGATTTGACACAACAGTACCACGCTGAAGTACATAACCACCACTCTCTGGGGGATCATAACGTACAGGCGGCCTAAAGCTGAGAACTGACTTCAGGCAGTTCTGGGAGGATAGCGATCTAATATAAGACAATCACTTTCAGGAAGCTAACTAAGAAGACAGTGGAAACAACTCCAATAGGAAAAAAAAACAACATAATTATTCCTCAATGTGATCCAAAGTGACACAAGAACCACAAATGTATGTGGGAGCACCACTGTTTTAACACTATCTCTGCCAGCTCCTCAGCAAATAGCCTGATACTTGCATCAAATGGCAATTTTTGTGAGTCTTCCATTATTAAGTCTGTCACTGGCTTTCCTGTTTTCCCTCATGGCTGAACATATGCTCGTCATGAAGGCTGATACAGCCCAAGTGGCTATAGCTACTTGTACCTCCAGCCTGAAATTACATGGTTGACCAGTGTTTTCGACTGTCAAAACACCTGGGAGCTGGAGAAGAGTTTGGCATCATGTTAATGTATTTTCTGGGGCATCAAAGATTAAGAGGCAATAATAAATCTTTTCATCTTTGATTTATTTTTCTTCCAGTGTTTTGTCTGTTGGAGACCACTGACAGGGACTCCGCTGGAGGTAAAGTGCCGTGGCGTCACTCCAGCAGTTGCAGTAGCCACATCAAATCATCAATATTACAGCAGTGGTTTCTTACTAGCCCCTCATGACTATACACATCTAGTGGGTGTGTGTGTGTTTGTGTGTGTGTGTGTATGTGTGCACTCTGAAACACAGTAATGTTGGTGTGGTTTGAGTTGTAACTGTTAGCATATGAGCGATTGAGAACCGGCAGCTATTAACGCTGGGAAAGTTGTTTATGCGGTCATAAAGTAGCTTGAGAATTCTGAAAACCAATACAGACATATGGGAAAAATCTACCTTGGGATATCCTAAGGGTAAATTCCTGGTGTTGGGATCAATGGGTTATGATATTGTGATTATGACTGTTGTTTTCAGAATTGAGAAAAATGACATGCGGCCGTCACTGGGCAGCAATTTTAATATGACGCAATAACGAGAATTAAACAACCAAATGGCGTCTTAAGTTGTTTAAATAAGCTCCGTCTTCATCCATCCATCATCGTACCCTCTTCGTACCCAGTGGTCTGCAGGGGTCTACTGCTACCTATCCCAGCGGACATACAAAGGCAGGGAATTCTCTAAGCGTGTCTCCAGTTGACATAAATGCATGCCAGAGTATGCAGCACTTGGTATTCCCAGGGAGTCTCTCCCAGGCCATACCCTGCTTAGCGTCTGAGATCAGACGAGGTCAGGATAGTGTGGCCGTAAACATCAGCAACAGTAAATGAATCCAAAAGTAACATTTGCATGTCAAACATTAACTATCTCTCGTTATTTTAAAATAAGCATCTTTCATCAATGTCAGCAGCACAAGAACTGCACACAGGGCAGTAAAACATCACTGTTACTGTGGAGACTAATAAACCCTGTTCATCCTAAATTATCATGACCTCATCCTCACCATTCACTTATTAAAGGAACGTAACCATAAACAGTCTAACATACAACTGATGCTCAGTGTTTAATCTGTCCAATTTTTGGCCTTCAGTGGTTTACCTATTGAAATAACTGATGCACTTAATTTTACTGTGTCTGCTTGTTGTGTCTTGTAAACAGTATTGCTACTGAATCTAAAGTAAATGAATCCATGACTCAAGAAAAGGAAGCTCTTAGATTCTAACATTTTTTTTTTATCTTTTGCTTTCATAACATTTATTGCTCTCAATCCCTCACTTGTGCTATTACCATAATATAATATTTTGCTCTAAACACATTCTTGTGCCTTTGTGTTTGCACAGACAGGTGCACAAACAAATTCAAACTGTTAAGCACGTCTGTCTTTTCAACCTATGAATGCATGTTAAATAGAAGCATTGGGAAGCACATGTACACACAGCATCGGCTAGCCGCAGGAAGTCACAGGCGGATATTTCAGGTGAATAACTGAAATGAAAGGTAATTTCAGCTGCTTTCCATAGTCCAGCATTCCTATTCATTCCATTTTTTTTCATCTCACAAATTAGTTATTGAAGGCTTGAATATTGCATTGTATCAGTGTAATGACCAGTTCTGAAAGGTCAGGAGAGGTGACCACAGTCACAGAGCCAGTGAACCACCTGCGCGACCTTAACTTAGTGTTCTGACAGTAAGGAGAATCAACGGGGATATGATGAAATATGATTTGATGACTTTAAAATTTCTCAGCCTAAGGCATAAAATTGTATGTCCTGTGTCATTTGAACAGTAACTGAAGCTTTAATGAGGCTCCCTGCTCTTCAAACAAATGAGAATAGATAAGACCAAGTGGGAATATCCTCAAGTGACACAGATTACTCCATTAATTTCAAGATAATCATCTCATTCATTAAATGTTCATTTGAGATGGATTCAAGTGTAAATATCACGTCCTATCACAGACTTTGTACCTGCTACAGTAGAAATATGTTTCCATTGACTGTCAGGTTTTACTGATAGAGATTGGCAGACAAGGCTTTTTTTACAGGCAAAAAGACCTCAGGAAAATTACCACCCAAGTAAACAATTCTTAAAATGTGTTTGACTTAAAATGAGTCTTTGCCTAAAAGCATCAATACACAAAGCAACAACACCCGATAAAGATGAACATACCTAAAAGACAGTTCTTTGAAAAAAAAAAAGAAGTAAAACTAAACAAACCTCTACATGGCTCTGTCGCTACGTGCCTTTGTACCAGTTTGATGTAAGAGTGAGTAATAGTACCATTTCTGTGCCAAGGGCAGGCACAAGGTCCCAACATGGGAACACATTAAAATAGAGCAGCTTTCATTGGCGGCTCAGGACATGCAGGGCTTTCGTGACCACAGGGGCTTCAAGAAAGAGAGCTGATGCAATGGTCTATCAAGGTTTACCAGCCTTGGATCTCCGCAGGTGCCTTTACACTCTTCATGAGTTGACAAGATTATGATGAAGTGCTCAAAGAAGCCGCGCTGCTCTTCTTTGCAGGTGATTTTAAGAGAGTTGAAGGTATTTCATGATTACACATTTCTTTTGGATGTTGCCAACTGAATGTTTGTTTTTGTTTTATCCTACCACAGGCGACTTTCTTGTCAAGTTCAAGTGTTGAAAACTAGGCTACAGCAAAAAGTATCTGTAAATGCATGCATGAACAAACCTTATTATAGTATGTGTCTATAATTTTAACTGCTTACTTGTATATGTAATGAGCAATAGCAATTGGAGTTAGATACATAAAAAGGCATTGATACTTTCAATTAACTTTTAACAGCATGATAAAAGTCAGCATCCATCAAACATCAAACTTTCAGTCTCAAATGGTAAAAACAGGCTTGTTCCATGATGCATGTTTTACCTAGAGTTTCTCATCCTCTAAAGACTTCTGACTGTTTTGTTTGGAGTAAGACTCACTCAGTGTGATCACATTACTGATGGTGAAGAGTCTGATTCTGGGATGAAGTTTGGATTTGTGTGTTTTGTCTCATACTTTTCTCTGTCCATTGACAACTAGGCTTCAGACTCCACACTTTGAGCACTGGCTCGTGAACAGTTTGGCCCAGATCATGTGATTTCCATCACAAACTTCTCAGTGAATTGGAACATGTTAGTACACTGTCGGAAAAGAGGCCAGTGCTTTTCTGTCTAATTGGCAACAGTTCCCTACTAACCAGTGGAATAGCAACGGCTGAGTGTGTTTTCGTGGCATGCGTGTATGTGTGTGTGTTTGTCTCAATTTGTTCAATGGTGTAGCAAACAAAAGGACCAGTGTGTAGGATCGAAAAAAAAAAATGGAACATGGGAAACATATTCATGCTTTCCTCTTTGTATAATTGTATAAAACTACAATTATTATGGTCTCATTATCTTACAACAAGCTTTTAATTTCTACCAATGGACAGATGTCTCATCGACAGTTAACCATGGTGCATTCACATTATATGAAAACAAGGAGTATCCTGGGAATATGGCAATAACATTCAACCCCACCATTCTCCACAAACAGCAATGATACAACATTACACATACAAACTCACAGCCACTGCAGTAATAAGCAGCAGGTGTCACCTTTCAGTAAATACACTCTCGCCATCACACACTCTCTCTCTCACAGACTTACTTTAGTGATCTTAGGATGGGTACAGCGGCTGTTTCCAGAGGTGGCGTGCATCCAGCCTCCACCTTCAGTCAGCTGCATCGGGAGATGGGGATTTCCTCCACCTGTGCATTCCTGTCGGAGGGAGCACTTCTTGTCCTGGACGCACCAACCACATTCAAACCTGGGGTCGGCCTTCAGGCACATACCACAGCTGTCTCGCAGAGCTCTGCACTTATACAGGTGTGCTGGTGGGGAGAAAGAGGGAGTGTGTTCAGATTTAAAATCTGAAATCTGACATGATTCATATCAATTTGTCATCTATTCACAGTGCAGGTTGTATCAGTTTCAAAGGTGAAGGATCATTTGAAACGTGAATAACCATGGAAATAGGGCATGAGAATACGGGCTGGCCAGGCAACAATCAATAGAGAAATCAGGTTAGCTAAACTGGCTAAAATGGCTAATTTAGTACTTGAAGTTTTTGTCTACAGTATAGATAAGATTAAGTTAAAGTAACCCACTTCTTTGTCATTCTCTAATGCTTCATCCTTTCAAAAACTCTTATGACAGATAAGGAAAAAAAGTGGAAACTAAAAGCGAACAAAGTAAAGGCTATTGCTAATAAGGCCTTGCATCTAAACTCTATCAACTGAGGTAACAAGCTCCATTGCTTAACTAGTAATGGACGGTGTGCGGTTTCTGCTTCATTAGAAAAATGTCTCCTTTTTGTATTTATGTGGAAATATTTTTAATGAACACAAAGTCCCGTTAGTTGTTAATTTGAGAGAAACCAACACTGGCAAGAAAAAAGTCTGACAAATCATGAGGAGTATATGGGGCTGCTAGCTGGAGCAAGAGCTCGAACAGCATAAATGAATGTTAATCACCCGTGTAACACCTAAAACCTTCAGTAGGTGATTAGTACCATTCCAAGCTGTGACGATTAGAAAATAACTGTTTCCACTGATAAACAGAAGAAGAAGAAAAAAAAAACACATGACCCACAGGGATATTACAAAAATTAATTCGACAGGTAATGTCTTCTGATGCCATGAGGGAGTTGATAATTTGTTGTGTTAAAAAAAAAAAATCCCTGAACTCTGCAGAGTGGAAAAAAGTCATTAAAAGTAAAAAATGAATAAATAGATAAATAAATAATTACAACCTCAAAGACCTGAGAAGAGAGAGGAGAGGGAGATGAAAGGGAGCGGCGGAGGGAGGGAGGGAAAAATTTAGCAGGGCTTGTTAACAAAACTGCAACAAGAATAGTTGTGAATTTAAAGATGGTGGGGGACCCAAGAGGATGACAAAATCAGAGAAAAAGATAGAGAAGAGAGGGAAAATGAGGCAGCGACCAAAGTAGAATCTGAGCAAAGACAAATAGGGGAGGGATAGTCAAATGCAAACAAGAGAGGAATAAATCCTGGTAAGTGGGGATGATTTTTGAATTTTGTTCAGTCACCATTTACCACCTGTTAATCTCTGTTAGTCATAATTATTGAGCAGAGAGACGACAAATCCAAAACCTGCAGATGTTTCTGTTTGCTGTCACACCAGTTAAACAGATGTGAAATGAATTCAAGTGGAAGAACAGAGACGAAAAAAAAAAAAAGCAACAGGGCATGGAGGAGTCCCCTCCCTCCTCCTCCTCCTCCTCCTGCGTCTCCTCCTCAGCAGACAGGACGCGGCTGGACTTCAAAGAGAGCTTCTTTCCTATCCATCTGCCCGCCTCGGCCCTCCGCTCGGCCTAATCTGATTAGCCACAGCTCAGCTTAAAAGTAGCGCGACGCTAATTAATCTGAACCAAATGAATGATTTAATTAACATTAACATCTCCACTTTACACCGGGGCAAAGCCGGGCCAGGGCCGAGCGTCTGTGCCGCCGACGGATAATACAGCTCTAATTCAGAGAGAGAAAGACAGGGATGGAGCAGGGAGGGATTAATACAGGATGGAGGGAAACAGGAGGAGAAAAGGAGGAGAAGGTCTTTATGAGATTTGTATGAGTGAGGACGCTTTTATAAAGCATGTTCTTAAGGAGTTTTAGACCTTTAACACTAAGCATTGCATTGAACTCATAATCCTAATAGGTTTTCTGTGAGGCTTTAACACAATATGCACAATACATCTCTGGTTGGTTGATAGGGCTGTTGATTCATTACTCATCCAGAACCAAGCCACACGTTTCACAAGTCTGTCTTTAGCGTGCCATGAATACACCACCAGCCTCGGGTGCTGCCTGTCTAAATTCCCTTTCACCTAGAAAGTCAGGAAGCCCGCAGTGCTTAGTCAGAGCCATGACAACAGGAACACGTCTGGTTCACAAAACCCGTGATCGATGGATTTCACACTCCTAAACTCTCAGAACTAAACACCATTGCTGCCACTTGCAAAGCACTCGCCGTGGCACATCCCTGGGGCCGGACGTACAAGTGTGTGTGCTTGTCTGTAAGAATATGTATGGTGCTGGGAGGGTTACTTTTAAAATGGATCCCACAACTGATAACAAAATACAATCCATCTGTCCATTATCTTACATTTTTAATGAATTCCACATGTGGCTAACTCCTCTGAATACTTTTGATCAGCACTCACAAGGAGAAAGAAATGCGCCGAAATGCCAGGGAAATATGAAAATACAGGGAAAATGCTAAAAGCCCCTTGAAAGCCCCTGCCCCAGAGATAGAATTTGGGACCTTCTTGCTATGAGGTGATGGTGCTATCCACTTATCCGCTGAGTCATCCATAAGCCCTTCTCATAATCCTTTGTTTTGTACTTTGGAGCCTCGGTCTGATTGCCATCCATTTAAAATGCAGGTGTGTTGGTGGACATCTACTCACATTTTGGATCGCCAGTAGGTAATGCATTACATTGCTCCTGGCAATGATGTGATTCGTTAATTCACAAATATTAGCTTTTAATGCTCTTTAAAGTATTTATTTGACTAGCAAAAGTCATCAACTCCACAAACTTTAAAATTGCAGAATTGAACTCCATCTCCATAATTGGACATGTGATTATTTCTACAGTTTTGGCTGCCTACTTGTCAGCACTGCTAAACTCAGGAGGCTTAAACCACAAGAACGATCTTTCATTGAAGACAGGCTAAAACCACAAAGGAGCAGATTTTAAACAAAATAACACAGACAGGAAGAATCAGGTCATGACCGATAAGCAACTCATTTCCAACCAATCTGCAAAATGAACTACATGTCTGACATTTATCAAAATGAGGTCAGATAGAACACAAAGGATGTGAGATTAAAATGTGCATGTGTGACATCTAAAGACTGAAGTGCGGGGTGGATAGAGGAAAAAAACAGAAGAGAACAGAGCACGAAGGGTTAGTTAATCTGACTCTAGACATGCAATTTTTTGCAAAAACACTGTATGACACACTTGAGAGCAAGACTTATATTATCTTGTGTAATGGGACGTCAAAAATCATTAGCCTTCCCCACCCAATATATTACACTTGATAAAGAATTTAGATTTGGTAATTGTTTTCCACTTCATGCACAAATAGTGATTAAAAATAATAAATGCCATCCCTCCATGTCGCTTTCTGTTTTTCTTTATCAATTCCTTTACTCTCATCTACCCCCTGCTATTACATGGTGCATTTATCAACCTGTCATCCACCCATCGTTCTTCTCCTCCATCCTTTCTTCTGCCTATTGGTTTCAGCATTTGTTTATCTTCCTCTCCAACACCCATCCCTATTAATTTCTGTGTTGGGTGTTTGTTTGTTATCATCCCCATCCATCAATCACTCCCCCTGCCCCTCTTTTATCGCTGAGACAAGAATAGTGTTTTTCCAAACAGATGGCACACTTTCACCTTTCTCTCTGATGGCTGTCAAAAGTGAAATTACAGTTTTCTTATGAAGGGGGGTAAAAATGCAAGGGGTGTTGTTGGTCCACAGAAAATCATTACAGACAAGTGGGATTGATTGAAATTTCTTTTTTTTTTTTTTCTTTTTTGCAGAACGAAAATGTGAGTGGTGAGCGGGGCAGGTTTGGCAAAGAAAAGAAAATGTTGTACCTTGGATGTTGGACGGGTTGTCAATAACAAAGATGCCATTCCACACCACGGAGAGGTCGACAGGCAGATCGCTGATGTCGCTGCCCTCGTAGTCGTACTGGAACACAGAGGGAAGCAGGAAGACAGGCAGCGTGTGAGAAACTGTTGACTCCTAATGGATTTGATGCAAATTGAGAATTGTGTGAGATATTGTTTAATTTGCATTGTGATTCTCCCTGGCTTGTTCAGCACAGATAGCGATATAGCCTCAGAGTGCTCACATGCATAAATCCATATTTACCAAAACAGCCATATTTCATAAATACACAGTGAGAAATAACAGATGGGTTACAGCTGAATGGGCATGGCAGGACGGAGACGGAGGGGAAGCCAGGTGAGGAGATGAGGTAGGACGGAGGACGGGTGAGGCGAGGAAAATGGAGGGGTGGAGGATGAAGAGGAGAAGATGGGGAAAAGGAAAAGGGGGAGATGAAAAAATGGTCAGAGAGGTGAAAGGAAGACTGAAATCGGACACTGGCAGACACGCGAGAGGACCTTATTCATTTACGCATGAGCTAAGTGGTGGGAAGAGGGTGAGGAGAGATAAGATATGGAGTGGTGTAAAGTGAAATTGGCATTTCCAATTTGCTCCCTGACACACTGGATTTGATAGACGGAGCTCGACCATCCCATATGGGGCCCAAGACACACAAACACTAGGACACACACACACACACACACACACACACACACACACACACACACACACACACACACACACACACACACACACACACACACACACACACACACACACGCACGTGCACACACTCGATACAGTCAAAACTTTTCTCCCCTCATCTCTGATTCTGCTCCACTACTCAAACGTTAAGCTTTTCCGGATGAAACGCTTGTACTTAATGACGTGTTCTGTGTAAGTTAAAGTGTGATGCTGAGCAGCTCTTTCCAAACAAACACACTGAAATATGGCATGAAGGTTAACCGCTACATGGATTGTGTTTTGTCAGCTTAACAAATCTAAAATGCATTATTTTAGGTGATAAACAAAATGATTTATTCAAGATTAGGGAAACACGAAAGTCAATGTGGGAGAAACTGAGGCTAAGTTCCAAACACAACTACACATATTAGTCCTGGAAAGGTTTTATGCGTTATGCGCATGGCCACAGGGGCCTCAAGTCAGCAAAATGTAAACAGCTGAATCTACAGACTGTTGTGTCACCATGTTTGAGTCGCTGCAACACTGCAACAAGACAGAAAGACATTGTGATTTTGTGCAAAGTTCTGTTGTAGTGAGCATGCTATCTCCATTCCTATTTAGGGTATCTTAAAGATAATAAGAAAGACATGAAGTCAATAAAATAGATTTAGAGGTCTTTCAAAACACTGTGGCATGGTGTTATTATAGACCGCAGTCCAGTGCAAAGCTTTGAGTAGCTGAGACGAAATCGCAAGACAAAGAGAAGAAAAAGCCAAAGTTAAACATGAGGGAAAAAGAAAAAAAGGAGACATTGTGAAGCAGAGAAGCAGCCACCGGAGAAGGAATGTGGGAAGTCTGGGTGTCTATTGAGACTGTGAGGAGGCTGAGAAGAACAGAGAGCAGTCAAACCACAGGATGCTCCGAGGTCAGCAGCTCCACAGCAGAGGGATTCAACCACAACACTCTAGCCATAAAGGAGAAGCCGATTGGTCTCATTCCCATCCCACTAGTGCAGTGTGCCTCTTATCCATTACAGGCTGCTGACTTTATTAGCATCGCTATTACCTCCCACAGTTTAAAGGCCTGTGTACCTAGCCCTGTGCTTCCAGCCCAACTGAAACCACAGCGCACACACACGCAAACCCACTTACTACTCCTTCTCTGCAGAGTGGCCACCATTAAACTTTAAGGGTTTCGACTTGTCTGCCGTCACCAAAACACTGGGTGAGCTTGTTCTCTTGTCGGTGGCTGCCCACCCTGCTGCCTGCCACATCATGCTTTATTCATGCTGTCATAGGTTTGAGACGCCGACACAAACCACACCGTGACACCATGGCACCCTTTCACACAGAGCGTCACCCTCTGTTAGCGCTCTTCCCGGGGGCCACTTTGGTGTTTAAGACAAGTTTTGGGTTGATTTGGAAGTGCAGCAAGAGGTGAAAGGCAGAAGAAGAGGGATTTCTGGGAGTAAGAGTTGTGGAGCTAAAACCACTAAATTGCCACTCTAACTGCAGGTGTCACATGAAACCTACAAAGTAAAACTCTCACAATGGGAAAACATGCTAAAAAAACACAAGTCAACAGAGCAAAATGGAACTTGATAAATAAATGGGGTTGACTGGACTTCTAAGCTGATAAAATAATTTAGCAGCTTGTCTTGTTTAATGTTTTAAATTATTTAATTGATTCTATTTTAATTTCCAAAATGTTTCCTTGCCTCTGTAAAGCCCTATGAATTCATTTGTGTAAGAATGATTGTGCACAAACACACTTGGCTTGTCTGGTCTTGCTTTGCCTTGTGTGTACTGATAACTTATGTTGACTTTCTACTTTCTACTCTCAGTGGACTGTTTCATTTTTCTGAATGTAATAAAACAAACAAACAAAAAAGTCTTAAAACCTGTGTTAAAAACTTACTTACTTAGTCTTATTTCACCTGATAGTAACTGCAGATCTTGAGTATTGGCCATTCTTGACCCTTTCCTCTGGCAAGCTCTCTAGTCGTGTGTGTGTGTGTGTGTGTGTGTGTGTGTGTGTGTGTGTGTGTGTGTGTGTGTGTGTGTGTGTGCGTGTGCAATTGTGTGTGCAGTGGATCTAATTATACTGTACGGTACTGCAGTGTGCTTCCTGTATCCCTGGAGCTCCAACAGGAAACAAAGATTCGGCCAATACACCAACATGTCATGTTTTACTATCTGATTGTAGGGAATGAGCATGTATTTCCTACGATAGTGTCAAATATCTGGGGGAAAAAAAATCAAAATCAAAATTGCTTTGACTTGGCCTGAGAGCAATTGGATACTTAACCTTAAATAATCCTTCTCTTTAAAATCCTTGGCTCACTGCAACATAGTTGTTGGCTGTTGTATTCGTGTGTGATTTAGGATCAATGCTCCCACATTTCCTACATTTTATTATGTTTTTGTCTCTCAGCCATTCCGCTATGGGATACCTCTCTGGCCTCTGTGCAGAATTTCTTCCATACTAGGAATTCCTCTAGTCCACTGGAAATTAGATGATTTTTTTGTCCTGCTGGCTCAAAGCTTACATAGTTGAATAAGAGAAAGTGATTGTGGACGCACAGATGGATAAGTTCAAGAACCCAACACCTACAATTCTGGATGCTATATTTCCCTTTTTTTAACTTTTGGATTGAACAGGTACTGACCATCAGCACATCACTGACTCCTGGCTTTGATCTGAGGGTGGTGACGCTGGTGCTGTTAAAAACGCAGTCTTGCTGGGACCCTGTAGGTAAAAGTTGCTCTCCCCATACTGAGCAGTCTCTCTGCTGGCCTGCCATGCTGACTTTCCTCCCCTGAGCTGCTGGAGATGAGTAATCAGACTCATTACTGAAGCCTCTGGCCAGCTTCACCATGTCACTGCATGTAATTAATCTACCTGAGCCAGCTCATAGTGTACCCCCCTCAGGGGAAGAGGGAGTGGAGGATGGGAGAGGAGAGGAGAACAGGAATTTAGGTGAAGGTAAGAGAAAATGAGAAGGTAGAGGAAAGTTGGACGGATGCGAGTGGAGGACGGCTAAAGAGCAGATAAGGGTAAAGTGAGAGGAGAGGAATTAAGGGAAGGGGGAGAGATGATTAGAGGCAACAAAGGCCAAAGCAAGAGAGGCAGGGATGACAACAAGAGGAGAGGAGGGACGCGGGAGATAGAAAAGAACGAGAGGAGAGCAAATGAGACATTAAGAGCAGAGGACAGTGGAGTTTAAACAAGGAGGAGATAAGAGAGGAGAGAGACGACGAGGGCCAATGAGAGGGGACGAGGGAGAGAGGGAGGCGAGGTGACGAGGGGGGGAGAAAAAAAAGGAGAGGGAGGGTAGGAGGTGTAAAAACTACAAGGTGAGCACAAAGCCGTCCCTGGCCTCATTACAGTAACACAGCAGCCTGGCGCTGGTTCATTCGTTATCTGCTCCCGCACTCGTTTATTCTCTCGCTACATGAATCGTCTCCATGGACTGCATGTCTCCACGGGTTGTATGAATAGATATGGCTACCATGTGTGTGTGTGTGTGTGTGCGTGTGCATGCTGGAGCGACTGGAAAGTGCCGATGTTAACAAAACAGAGCAGCTGGCTGCTGGGGGGCAGAGGGGGAGGAGGGGGAGAAGGTAGGAGAAGGTGTGTGTATGAGAGTGTGTGTGTGTGTGTGTGTGTGTGTACGTGTGCAGGTCACCGCCGTGTAATTAGTCATGTTGAAGGATACCTGAGCACGTGTTAAAAATACACTGCTCGGACACACATACACACACAGGACCCCCATTCCAGTTGACTTCCATTCATTTTAGCAGAATAACAAATCGCCCGTGTGTGTTTTTTGTTTTTTTTTTATTATGGTTTCTTTCGCTCTAAGAAAACATGCTGTTCATTCTTCAGTGGCTAAAAAGAAATAAACCAAATGAAAATAGCAATTTTTCACTGCTCTACTGATTCTGTCCTCTTTTGAGAGGGCTGTTTTGTTTTCTCCAACATCAATGCAAGGCCACAATGCATGATTAATAATGGTTTTGGTTAAAATTGACCCTAATTTCATTGAGACGTAAAGCCTAGTCTAGCCTGTAATCACGCAGACCGCAGTGATGATTCTAATCAAAGCCTCCATCTTGAACCAACATCACTTAGCTTTATGCGCTGGGAATCAACCATGCAGCACATCATCCCTTTTGGAACTCGTGCACAGAGGAGAGGTGTGTTCATACAAAATGCAGAGCAAAGAACCATTCCTGTGAATTTCACATCGCTTGGTCTTTGTTGCTTTGCCATTCGGGTACAGAGGCAATAACTGTGTGTGGCACCTCAGCTGCAGACTGAGTCCAGAACTCACAATGAAGCGGGTATACGCCTCCTCGCCTCAGCAGTTGCCCCGGGCGATTTCTAGACTAATTGTGCCCACTCGCAGCTTTAAATCTGAGTTTTTTATGCAATCACTAGGCCGCCAAAACTCACCTCACACTAAGAGTGAACATAGCATTGCTGTGAAAAATCTATCGACAACAAACTGGGGACTAATTAACTTTGCCCTGAATGGTTTTCAACAAAGCACATTAATGGCATATGAACAGGACTCATAGCAGGCTCCAGGCAGCGCTGTATTATATATGGGCATTATACTCCAAGTGTACTACATATGTGTAGCTTGTTGGCAGAAGATGGGGAAAGTCTAGACAACGACAATGACCAGACCAATTTGCGGAATGGGAACAAACACACACACACACACAGTCTGTCATCCTCCTAAAAATCGACCGTGCTGCTCACAGACGCTCCCAGACACATGGACTTACAGTGGGCAGTTCACACATACACACACACACACACACACACACACACACACACACACACACACACAGTGTGTCTGATAGAGTATGTGTGTCAGTGTAATAAATCATGTAAAGCAGGTTGCTAGTTGTTGCTGATGCTACAGTCTCCGTCTGCCCCACATGATTAGGAAGAGGATCATGTGGAGAATCTCCATATGTCTGTTTCACGTTGGGCTTCCAAACCCCTGGGGAGTGGGTGTGCGTCTGTGTGTGTGTGTTGTCCATGAACCAGTAGGTATCAACACAGCTTGGATATCTGTGCATGCCTTCCAGTGTGTGTGTGTGTGTGTGTGTGTGTGTGTGTGTGTGTGTGTGTGTGTGTGTGTGTGTGTGTGTGTGTGTGTGTGTGTGTGTATGTGTGTGTGCGTGCGTGCAACCCCAGCATGTGTTTTCCTGTGAACGTCCCGGAGTGCATTCATGCGTACTCCGGGTCCCCGGTGTATTTGAGTATGCAAGTTCAATGTTTCAGTGTTTGGAGTGGGGCTAAATAATGCACAAAGAGACAGTAAGATTGAACGGATGAGTGTACATCTACTGCTGGCTAATTTTCTCTGTGATTTATTACACTCTGCTGCGGCAGTCACAGCCAGCTGTGATACATATACACACACTTCCCTGCTGAGAATACTGAATACAATGGTAGCGAGTGCACAGGCTCTCAATCATCGATGGATCTTCTGTGTGTTGATGCACTGCATTGACTCTACCATTCTCATCTTTCCTATTGACACAGGCGTAATTAGAGGAACTCAGTTAATGAAATGAAGACTACAAAGACACATGGTCAAACGTTTTTTTTTTAGATTCAATTTTGTAAAGAAAGAAATGGTGTGACATCATTGCATTACTGCTCTGCCCTATGGATCTCCTTAGCTTGTGTGCAAGGGTTAAGAAAATTGATAATGATGATAAAGCACAAAAACATTGCTTTGGGAAAACAGAGGTAAAGTGTACTTCAGTGTTTCACCTCCATACAGTCCGACAGGGATTTCCTTTATTCAAAGGGACATAATCCATTTTTTGATTCTCGAGAATGGTCAAAGCCTGAAAACATTTTGATTTTTAACATGTTTAATTTTACACAATGCAGTCTGATAACTTTCCTTTTGATTTTCTCACAAACTAGTTTCAGACTTTCTGACTCCCTGATATTTTCAGACTCCTTCTATTTCTAGGCATAATATATGTCTCACTTGCTGAGCAAGACTTTGTATTATGACTTAACGTATTGTGTAAAGTTGTTCAGGAGTCCCTTTTTTGTCTGAGTCTCAAGTGATCCTTCACCGTGAACATCAAGTTATCATTTTTGTCGAAGTTGCATGGATAATTTTGTCACATTCAATTAATCTGCACTCAGACTGCATTACCATGCAACCATAACATGACACAGCCAGAATTTAAATTGCAGTTTATTCGCAATGATTAATAACACAACTCAAATGTGCTAATGTGTTAATATGCTAATAGACGATGAACAGGGTTGCAACACGACTGCTGCTTTCATACAGACGAGGTGCTGGTTCTGGCAAAATGTTGTTTTCTTGGCAGCAACTTCTTTCTACATTTTCTCTGAGATCCACTTCTTCCTCCGCACAGTTGAGACTGACACACCTATTATGGTTCACAAGGGAAGACCAACATAATTTTGGTTACAGCCGAAAAACCATCTTTTAAGGTCCCAGACCAATTTATCTTGGCTGTGTGTGTGCCAGCCAGTTCAAAATGATCTTCTGGAACCAGCACAGGGCCGCTCCAGTGTGAATACGATGCTGTGTCACACGCCTCAATCTTGAGTTTGTAACCAGTGCCTCCAGTCCCTTCCACCCTCTGCTGCTACAGTTATTCTCAGCAGTCTCACTCTTGCACAGCTCATCATTTTCTTTTCTTTTCCAACATGGGCATCTTTTATTTTACACAAACACCCTGTCCCCATCTGTTCCTCCCTCAACTGCCTGTTTCCCCTCAGTCCTCTTACTGAGCTCCATCTCTCTGTCCTTCCCTCTTTATTATTTTCAGTTTCTCTCACCTGCTTCTACCTTTTTCCATCACAATCTCTGTTGCATCGTCATTGTCTGCTCCTAATTCCCTAACCCACTCTTTGGCTCGCCTCCTTTGTCTTTTCCTTCCCTCTTTTCCACTTAAGCACTTTGCCAGGCTTGTGCATGTACATCTGTGTTTGCATGTGTGTGTGTGTGTGTGTGTGTGTGTGTGTGTGTGTGTGTGTGTGTGTGTGTTGTGTCCGTCTACCACACCACTGCAATTCATCATCATTTTATCTACAGCTCCCTTAATTGGATCCTATCACAGTCCCACCTGACGGGCAGCGAGGCAGGGGGTGGAGAAAAGGAGGTTTACTCATTCACAACAACACATGGATATGTTCTTGTGGGTGCCCGCACACACACACACACACACACACACACACGCACACACACACACACAGACACATACACACGCACTTCATTCCCCACATGCTACAAAAACAGCTGCAAAGTTGTGTTTAGGCTGACATATTTACTATTTTCTATTACTTATGCCACAGAAAAAAAGATTTTACAAGGTATTTAAGTGTACTGAGGAATGAAGGACTGTGTGTGTGTGTGTGTGTGTGTGTGTGTGTGTGTGTGTGTGTGTGTGTGTGTGTGTGTGTGTGTGTGTGTATGAGCTTGTATGCATCGAAGCAGTTTTGCTGAGAAAGTTTTCTGTCCTCCAGCATCAGCACCTCTCCACTGTGATTCTGGAGCAGTAATGAATGTGACTATCTAGCACTGGACATGCAAACTGCACACAACTGTTTCTTGGAGCGTTCAACAGAACAGAGATGACAAAACTATCTAACTACTAACCTATAAACTGTGGTGTTCCAGTGAAGCGTCTTTCAGAAACACTGATTTTAATGATGTGATTGAGACTCAATTCCTAGACAGGGTCTCACAATGCGTCACAAAGTGTCGACGGAGTTATTTGACGGGTAAAAATCCAACTACTTCTTGCAGCATGATTGCGCGTGTGACTTTGATAAATGTATTCAAGCATTCAGCTTGTGTACAGCAATTACTGTTTTTGCAGCTCATTTCAACAGTCTTTCAAGTAGTCAGGTCACTCAGGGCAGATCCAAAAAAAAAGATGGCACCCTTAAAAGTCAAATATAAAAGAACAGCCACACGTGTGTCTAAATTATTGTTCCAAAACACAAAAGAACTGTAAGAGCAATCTCGACGACCTGGAAATCTACTTCAATAACCCCTGAACTATTTTTCATGTCACTTTTTAGACACCTGAGGCAGAAAAATTTCCAGGATCACAACCTCATTCTTCCGCTTTGTGGGGAAGAAGTGGGTGACTGGGCTCCAAAACAGCGAGTGGCCACAAATCAGCGATGTGTTCCCAGCCCGGCAGTAATGCCACAGTCGGCTTAATGACCCACGGCCGCTGACGAGCGTGTGACACGCTGAAAGCCACACACCGGCTCCTGCTGCCTTTTTAAACGGCGAGTGAATGCTATTGGCCCCGTGGCCGCTGCCTCGCATGTTAATCATATGTCTCGTTAAGTAAGTCATAATTGCCATCGTTAAAATGCCCCCCCCACACCCCCTGCCCGATGCCCTGATTGGAGCGGAGGAAATTAACACTGGAATGATGGTCGCTCACTATTAGCTATGACAGTCTGACTGAGGGTGAGGAGAGGTAAAGAGGAGGAAGAGCTTCAGTTTCACAATTCAGCTGTGTGGGACTGCCAGTCTCACACAGCAGCTTCCTAAATGGTTAAATGGCGAAAGGACCTACTGCTGGGTCGTTTAGAGCAGGAAGATTGTCTGAGGTTTGTCTTTATCAGATGACATGAGGCACTTTAGCCTCTACATAAACTCATATCAACGAAACAGAGATCACAGAGAGTTTAGCCTCCGTTACTAGCAGTAATCTCATTAATAGTATAATTCTGCAACAAGGACTCAGAATTGCTGAATCACTCAGAATTGCTGAAAGGGAAGTCATTCTCACCTGTCCTTCAACAGCACTGCAAACCCAATGCCTGAGACAATAAATAAAGCAGCACTATCCAGCTGCATTCAAAGCTCATGCCTTCCTTTGTCCAGACCAACAAAACTCAGTGTGCATAATACGTGTTCACATGACATAACCAGAGCACACACACACTGCGTTGTGTCTTACCATGGTCTTCTGACACTGGATGCTGGAGCTGTTGAACCTAAGGGCTGGGACGCTGTGTGTGCTGCCCTGGATGTGGAAGATACACTCGTAGTTCTTCTGTCCAGACTGTGGCTGAGGCAGGTTCCGGGCCAGCAGGGTGATGGGTCTCATCACTCCTGCCGGGATATATATCTGGGTGGAGGGCAGGATCTGAGGACACTCCTGGAGATGAGCAAAATAAGAATACAGAAATTGAGATGTGACTGGGGAAAGAAAACAGACAGGATGTCGACGGGATGCAGATGTGAGAGGACAGAGTGTTCTGGTCTTGCTGCTGGAGAGATGAGATAAGAAAACTGACATCCTCTCCACTGTCTGAGAAGGGAAAAAAAGTCTTTTTATAAAAAAGTGAAAAGTAATAATTGTGTTTAAGAAGTGGCACGACAGAACTTCCTTTACCTGCACATTTACTTATGAATAATTTTCCTTTTCTCTAAAGAGCACCCCAGCTTATAATTCCAGATTCATCTCAGCCTCCTTTGTTCTCATGTTTGAAGAATCCGACAGTCTAAAACCTCCACTTAGAAATTATCAACACTCTCGAGGATCAGCTCTCGTCCTATTTATGAAACACTGTATATTGAAAGAGGCAGATACTTGTCAAAATGAATACATGCCCTTTTGGATTCAAACCCCTCCCAGTGGTAATGAGGTGGTTATGGATATTAGGTGTGCTTTTGCCTAAATGAATGCACCGCAGGATATTCTTATTCTTCTGGCGTGGACAGAAATGTGAGCCTGAGGCAGCGTGTCTTTGGGACATAGACTGTTAATTTCACAATGTTTGCACTGTAAAACAGCCACAGTCTCATAGATTATACAAGGAGATGACAGAAGGGTCCGCTGAGGAGTTTCTTATAGCTCTTCAATCGATATACAAATTAGAAAAGCAGGAGCTTTGTTCCACATTAATTGAAGGAAAATAAGAGAAATCTCTCAGCAATTTCTTTTTGCCCCAAGTAAACAAAAAGAGGAGCTTCAGCTGTTTGTTGGAATCTAGGCTACACCCACCACTGCTCACTGTAAATCTGGGGTTCCAATGTGTTAAATAGATTTTGCATTTGTCAAATCAGACTCAACAGAGAAATCATAAACATCACATGCATTATTGACACAAAAAAAGAGAGTATCTTACTGATGTTGACATAAGCCATTCGCCATTTAAGTCATTGTTCCAAGATACTTACATTATTGCTTGTAGAAATGTATTTTTCATATTACATGGCTCTTGCTTGTTAAGTCATATCAAGTCAAGTGAGTGGATAAAAAGAGACTTTGCGATATCACAAATGCTGTAATTACAGCACCACTGAACAAGTTGTTGCAGGCGAGGTAAACAACAATGAGAGCAAAGCAAATAACAATACAGAATTCATTAATTAAGACATATTCTACCTTAAGTGTCATTAGGCAAACTACAATATTCCTATTAAGGTGGCAAACATTTATGTCTGCAATGCTAATGCATTGTACTTAATGGGGAATGAATGGCTGAAGTCAAAGCACTGCAACGGCAGTCTCACACTCTGATTTCAATATAAGTTCTCTCTGTGCAGAGGTAATGTCTAATGGAGCATCAGTAATGACTTGCAGATTGGCCGGGGAATGGTACAGAGTTTAGGGAGGGGAATAATGATACTACAGACACCTCTGCTGCCTTCATAACAATACAGCAAACTCCCAAAACTGGGCAAGTGTGGTAGGATGAAGGGTGAAGGGTGAACGATTTGGACATTATTCAAATCACATTTTTTAAACAGTTTTCTTCAAAAAACTCGCACACAGCACTGGATATTCAAAATGCATACAATTATCTAAATGTTCTATTTCAATGTTTCTAAAATTGTCTAGAAACTTTATGTAAAGTTTGGAAACCTTTTTACATACAGGAAATAGGAAATACATTTTTATTGTGTGCCTTTTGTCAAAATGTGTTCTCCGTGATGGACTGGCAGCTTGTCTAGGGCGTATTGCTTGCCTTTACCCTCTGTCTACTGCAAGAGACCTCTGTGACTTTGCTAAGGTACTCATCAGTCAATCAAAGGTTGAATCAATAATCAATAATGCAAAGCAGGTCAATCTAATGTATACGTAATAATAGAGCTGGATTTGTGGACTGTAAGGAGAAAAATAATAATTACGTGATAATCTGTCAATATGAGTTATTTTAATTCCCCCCACTGCCCCCTGGTGGCCACAACAGGAGAAACACAAAGGGACAGTAAGAGTGCAGCTTTACTGATGTTTGCCAGCTGTCCTGCTCCAGTTTATGACCACAGTTTGGGTAATGTGAATGCTCCTACTTATCAGCAGGAGGCTGGGATGAACAGGTTTTTATTGATGGAGCTCTAACATGCTCTGAATGTGGTGATGGAGGGTGGAGGAAAGAAGTGAGGAAGGAGAGACAGAGAGGCGATCAAATCAATGCCAGTGCGCGCAGTGAAGCAGATTGTCAATTAGTGAGACTGACAGTCAAAGTTTAAAGTATTCACAGATGGCGACAGGCCGCTAATGAACTGCTTCTAGCCTCTAATAAAATGGAAAGCAGGGCTAAAGAAGCCCAGAAAGGAAAAAGGGAAAAAGTGCACGTGTGTGTGTGTTTGTGACCGTGACTAGATGGAGGACTGTCCGGTGTGATGAATCAGTCATTTTTAGGAACTGGGACTGAGCATCTGCTCCAACTTTGGCACAGTAATCCCGTCCTGACCATAATACACCAACACATACAGTACACACTTGTATACTTGATCTAATCAAAACCATGGATGGATTTTGCATGAATAAAAACCTGTAACTAGCCCTTTAGTAGTTCACTGTTATAACTAATTTATCTCATACATTTTCTCCTCTGAGGCCAGTGAGTCCCCACAAGGTACTGTAAACAGAAATGCGTACCCCATGATGTAAAATGCAGGTCACTTACACACACACACACACACACACACACACACACACACACACACACACAGCAGCCCATTTCACATCTGTGCCCCTACTGCATATTCTAGCTCCAATTGCTTCATACTCTCACACACAAAAGCTACACTCTCTGTCTCTCTCCCCCTCTTTCTTCTCTGTCTCTCTCCCTGGGTCTGTTCCTTATTACTGATGCATCAGAGTCAGGATAAAAAGCACAGCGTCACATTCCTCAGAGGAGCGCAACACACACATACACACACACACACACACACACAGGCATTCCACGCACGGAGCGCATATATGAAGAACAAAGACTCAAAATCATGCAAACACATGAAGAGAAAAGAGAGGGTAAAAACACACACACGCACACACACACACAAAGGAAAGATGGTATGAACAAAAGATTTGGGAGAAAAGGATTGTGGGAGATGTTTCATTAGAAGTGGTGACAGGTGTCAGAGCAGAGTCTGCATCAGATAGCAGCTCAGTTCCACACAATGAGACACAACTATCACTTTACCTGGGGGATTCCTCTAATCCCCCACTTTCTCTCTTTCCTTCTTTCACTCTCAAATACTCTTTTTTTTTTCTCGCTCTCTCTCTCTCCACAACTTTCGTCAGTGCCATCTTAGTTTCCCAGCCTTCAGTTTAACCACAGCTGGCTGAGTGCCCACTGGAACATTCCCAGTGTAACCACCAGCACGCGACATCTACAGAAACGCCTCGTTCGGAGATAAATTTACTGCAGTGCAAGTCATGGATGAAGAGCGGGAGGATGAGCAGAGATACAGTAAATTATTGGATGAGACAGGGTGAGGAGAGGTGAAGCGAGAGGTTGAGGAAGGGGAGGAGATGAAGAGGCGAGGTGAGGTCTTGGGAGCTATACGCTCGCTTATTAAAGTGGGGGTTGAGAGTCGAGGAGGTCGCCTTCCCTGCAGAGTGAGGCAGGCAGGGCTGCAGCATGGGAGTCGTCCACACCACATATACACAGTGTATACATCCAAACCTTTTCCTATAGGAGCAGTTTAGGAACACACACATACACACACACACACACACACACATATGAGATGAGATGAGCCCAAAGCGGACATTATACGCAAACAAACCAAATGTGCACACGCCATTAACACTAAGTGCTACACACACACACTCACACACTCACGCACATACCGATCAAAGGCTAAATCTTGCCCTCTGGCTCTGTGCAGTAAGCTGGTGCTGTCTCGGGCCTGTGGAGTGTTTTACAGTAGCCTTGGGGCCAAATACACAGACACTGTGATCAAAGGCGGAAAGGAAAGGTAAGAAAAAAAAATTAGCCTTCAACACTAGCGGTAAAAAATCTCTATTAAGGCTCTGTCAGCTGCTTCTGGCATCTGCAGGCCTGTAGCAGCAGCTCAGAAGTGCAGCAGAGATGCAAAGACACTTTGCTGAGAAGTGACTGATACAGTCCCTCGTCTCGTCTCCTCTTCCGCCGCTTGTGTTTATTCATAAGGCGGCTATTTTGAGCTGACAAGCTTAAAAAAATGACACTGCATGCTTGCAGACACTCACTCTGGAGTGGCGGCTACATGCATCCTGCGGTCTCATGTGTGCTGTTGTCCGGGTGTTCTGTCCTGATTTAGACCTTTTCCACTGCGGGCGCTTTCACCCAGAAGATTAATAGCAATAACGGTGCATTTGTATCAATTCCATTGTGCATGTTTTGTACATGTGTGGCTCATCAGACGGTGAGATGAGCTGCTGAATTTGACGGTGGAAATTCCTGGTTATGTATGATATGTAAATGCAATTTAGAACAGCAATATGGATGACCTTAACAAAATCTGCATTGTTAGAGACTAATCTTTACACTGAAGTGAAGAAAAAATGGATATTTGTGATTCTCACTTGTAGTTGCCTCTGAAGCAAATGTGAATGATAGCTTTTGATTACTTTGTGGATGTGAAGGCTTTAGCTTATATCTTACGAGTGATGGATTTTAGACAATTAGCTGAGGGTGTTGTCAATGTGTAAATGGCTTCATAATGAGAAACACAAGGCTTAATGTGAGTTCCTTGTTTCTCATTTCATGTTAATTTCAGAACTAAGGCAGAGATAACAGTCCATGGAGTGTTTTCATATCCATTTAAAACACACTGCTCAATTTCAGCCTCTCATCCTGTCTTCAGTTTGTATCACGTAAACTTCTCCCTCACCTCTAGACATCATCCTGCCTCCCACCATCTGGTTTCTACACGCAAAGCTGTTTATTTGACTGGGGTGAAGGCTGTACCCAGGAATCCGGCAGACTGGGACGCTCTACCGCATTGTTATATTCCCTTTTCCTTTGCTCTAAAGCCTCCTTTTCCTCACATCTTTCACTCTTTGTTGGCACATTTGTTGGTTTGAAGACTCCGTGAAAGCCTTTAAAACAAACAGGTCGGAGAAGGAATGGGAAACACACTTTCGACTTGTGTGCACAGGGGGGAAAAAATGACATTGACTTGATCTCTATCCTGCTCTGATGCACCTTAAGACATTGTGTCATTCTTTTACATCATTTCCCCTACTTCTAATTACTTTGTATCAGGGAGGAGACATCACATTTACAGTGATGTCAGAGATGAGGTGAGAGCCCCGATTGGCCACAAGCTGTCACCCATGAGGCCACCTCCATGAAGCGCTGACAAGCCCCCGAGTATGATGGATGAGGGAGTCGGTGTGTGTTTGTCTATGTGTGTGAGTGTCAGGGGGGTCAGCCCAGTGTAGAGTGTCCCCATGGATTAACGTTACAGTCCAATGAAGCATTTCAGAAAGGAGGGGGCGAGACCCCATCGACCAATGCTGCTACACACACACACACACACACACACACACACACACACACACACACACACACACACACATATATCAGGAAGGAGGAAAAGGGGCCTGATATGATGACCACATCTCCCAGGAGAGTAAGAGCAAGACTTATCTGTTGAGCAATGTCTCAGTTTCAGACGCTAATATTGTTATACCCTTAGAGAATAAATCTAACAGAGTGTAATATACACACACACACTCGCTCTCGTTCTGTCTCACCCCCACATGCACAGACACACAAACCAGAGAACACCACAATGCTGTGCCATAGGTCATTCTAGAAATCCCTATAGATCTAGCCATTCAGGCTGCACGCAGACAGGTCATGAGGTGTATCTTTAGAGATCTGCAACGTTTTTTTTCCCTCTATACAGTCATGTCTTTCTTTCTCTCTCTCTTCATCAATAACATTTGTCTTGTCTCTAAGCATCTGTCTCCTATAACACCATAGAAAAGGGTATAAGAGAGGTCAAAACAGGGAATTTAATCCACCTATTCATCATGAAATCCAGATTTTACACATTCTACACAATAAGATACCCTGTCGTGGATCTCTGCATGTAGTGGGAGGTCAAATAGAGGCCAGATATAAGCTGATATCCATCAGCACAGCTGCAGCTGGGTGGTGCTAGATTAGAATAATGTTTGATATGTGGATCATGAATTGAGACTGTGGACACTAGTACACGTTGCATTGTTCCGTTGAGACCTTTTTTGTGCATCAAAGCATGAATACTGATTATTAAAACCTCATAGCCTAGGCAGGGTTAAATAAAAGTACAAGTGGAGTAGAACTAGAGCTGTGCATATTGGAAACGCCCCCCACCATTTCACAGAGCTCTTCATCACATGCTCCCATTAGCATAGCATTGCCCTGTGCTGTATCTCTGATGACCGAGTGTGATTGTGTGTCTGGATGGTCAAAGTGGAGGATGTAGCCGATAAGAATCAGCACGTGGATCGATAGGATCCTCTAAAAGTACACAACCTGTTTGTGAGTGTGCAAGTGTGTACTCCTGGGGGTGACAGCATAGATACATGACAGATAACATGAAGCTATTCAGAATAGTCTCACTAAATACAGCCCTGTGCTCTCTCGCTGACTTTCTTTTTTTTTTGCCTGCCAGGATGAAATTTTGATGAATTTTGTTTCTTCTCATCTGAGGGAAGTGACACAGTGCTCCTTGTCAAGAGGGATCTCACCAAAAACAGACTCGCAACCCATTTTAGACGCTGACCTAGAGAATAATAAGAGATTTCTGTGACCCACCTAAGTATCAGGCAACCTTTCAAGGTCAGGACAAAACCCCCGTGACAAATGCACTTGTCTCTTCCTCCGTGTATTCAGGTTCATTTACTACATAAGTCGGAGGAAGAGTGAATGGGTTTCTGGGTCCCAAGGGGTCCTGGGTCGGGAAAGTGGAGCCGAGCCACGACGCAGCCAACTTCACAACAAGAGATATGGCGGTGTCTGGTATGCAAATTCACCGGGGCCAAGAACTCTTGAAAGCGAGTGCCTCTCTTCGCGAGACCCGTTTCATCTCTTATTCCACATTTGTGACTCATCCCCCTGCGCTTCATTTCAATGAAAAAAAGAGAAGGCAAAACTTTTCATCTATTTTGCTCAAATGACCCAAGTTCCTCAGTTATAGTCTCAGGTGGAGAGAGCGCAGGCACCCCATTGCACCAAACTAGGAACTCTTCTGTTCAATAAAAGACACTTTGAACTGTGCTGGAAGCCTTTTGGAGTGTCCACCCACTCCTCGCACCCTTTGACTGCAGGGGATACGGAGCGAGGCTGGTGCTGAGGTGAGGATGAAACGCGCCGAGACTGCACATTGTTATGAACTCAGACACTTTTGTGAGCATAAACAATTCCTCGGCTTCATTATAGCCTAATTAGAAGACACAGATATTTACGAATTTAACCGCTGAACTTCTGAAAACTTGAGACTTAAGTGCACCATCGACAGTCATTTTAATCAGAGAAAATTAGTCCACTTGAAAATACTTAATATCACAGGAACACTGTGTTCCTGGCAGCCCGCGCTTGCACCAGCTTAAATGTAGTAGAGCAATGGCCACCCTCTGTTGTTTTACCTGTATTGCATAAATCATGCATTCAAATGACTGATTGTCAATCTATGTCTACTAAAAATTGAGCAAAACGTCTAGACCTATGGAATGAAATCCAGATGGAATTATAATTATTAGGAGGTATTATAGTGCTGAACTGACTCTAGGATGAAGTCTGTGTTTAATGATGTTTAAGAGAAGAGGCTGATGAGATCCTTGTGACAAGTAATCTGAACCTTATGAGAAATATCTGTGAAGTTTACGTAGGAAAAAAAAAGAGCAAAAAGAAACTTGGCAAGCCATGCACCTGTTTTCCAAAACTTTGGCCATATTGATGTTATTTTGAGAATAAAATAAGATTAAACCTAGTTGTTTGGTAGATAGATGCTACATAGGAAAACAATGGCATCCATCCCTCATCCTGTTCCTCCTTAGTGCACCGTTACACAGTATGACAGCCATTAAATTTGTCCACTGAGACATCAAGCTCCATCAAAACTCTATGAAAACTTATTTTTAGCATACAAATGGACTTGTGCTCTCAGAGTGATTTTCATTGGAAGGCTTTAACAGGCTGGAAGAAGTGGGCTTTGATGAGAAACTCGGGAACATAGTCAAGCGTCCTCTGGACAGAAAATCACAACATATAAAGGTCATCGTGGACTGTTCACGTTCTCAGGTAATCCTCAGGAACAGAAAAAAATAATCAATCTGTTGTTCTGCCTGGGAGGCCACGAGCAGAAGCAAGGAACTATGCAGAAAATGCTGCAAAAAAGAGGCTTTGAACCCTCAGTAACTTAATCATGTGTGGCATTTGAGGACTTCTTATTTACTGACAAAAGCAATCTCCAAAATTTTAAAGACAAATACGCGATGCAATTAAATGATTTTCCACAGCCTACTTTCATGCCCACTTCTCCATTCTCTCCTTCTCCTCCTGTTTAGTGTCGACCCGTGATGTCTTTCTCTCATCCTGACTTCTCTTATTTTACTCACCAGGTTCCTTCTCTCCCTCCATCATACTTTCCCTCCCCTACTCATCACGTCTTCGCTGCCCTAATTTTAAGTGATCTTTCTTTTTTTTTCTCTCCAGCCTTACTTACTGTAAGTATGCCAGCTAAAAACAACATGTTTACTTGCTCCTAATTTTGCAACGCTTGTTGACAAATTGGCCTTGAGCAATTTGGACCAATTCACAGTCTATCTATCTGCCATCACAATTAAAATACGAGGCATTTCATTGTGACCTGCCCCTCTGGAGAGGGATGAATCTTATAATAATACGCCAAACCTTTTACATTCTGCTTATTAAAGTGAAGCTTCAGGGTTATTCTCACACAACTTTTAAGTGGCATTATCAGAGGAAGCATCAGTGCATTCAAGTTATGTGAATTTAATTAATTGTGTATTGATGAGAGTGAAAGTAAATGAGCCAGATATGAAAAAAAAAACAAGGCTGACTCTTAAACATGCATGATGGAAAGTGCGCACATAGTTTTATGAATTGCTTTTTCTTGCAGAAGGCATTTTTCCTAATTATTTGCAGTACTTGCATGGATATTTTCACAAATGAAGCCCCTGGTTGTTTTAGCAAGCTTGCTGCTTCCCTAACAACTAGGCCACTGCCACACTCCTCCCCTCACTTTTATTGTGGATGCTCCACCTTTCGCATCTCATCTCGTCTGTCTCCCTCTATTAAACACGCCAACGATCAGAGAGGCATCTGGAGATGCATCTTTAAGCTTTAATACACTTTGAATAATTAACACACATGTGCACACAGCTCCACGCACACACACACACACACACACACACACACACACACACACACACACACACACACACAGCTGAGTCTATCAGTGGCAGGCAGCTCCGGCAGCCAGAGAGACCCAGAGGGAGCTGAGGAGGCTGCTCTGTGCCAGCCCCAGAGCCTCCAAGCTGGGCAACAAGGAGCTGTGCACCAGCCTGAATACCAGCAACTAGCAACAATGGAGAGACAGCCGAAATTGACACCGTCAGCTGGGAGACAGAGAGAGAGAGGGAGAGAGAGAGAGAGGGAGAAAGAGAAAGAGAGAGAGAGAGAGAGAGAGAGAGCGAGGGTGTCTGGCTCTGGCTAATTGACTTGTTGGATGAATGAGGGAGAGGGTGAACAAGAGGGAAGAGCTCACAGGGTTAGAGATCAAAAAGAGAAATCCATGCAGGGATGGCTGGCGAGGTGCAGAGCGCTCTTTTGAGTGTGTATCTTGTGTCGAGGAGGGGGGGGTGCTGTGTGTGTGGAAACGTTGGCTCCCGGCTCGGGCTGCGCGTGCACCGGCCACCGCGCATTCCCGCGCCGCTTCGTCTCCTTGACAGACACATATGAGCATCCGAGCAAACTCACCCATCACTGTGATTCATCCTCTAATTAGCAGCACGAGGGCTAACGCTGATCCACATATCTACATTCACCTTCTGTTCATCTGCAGCCTAGCGCAGCCCGCTAATGATTATCAATGAGGCTGGGCTACAAAGCCACCGGTTCAATCCCCCGCGCGGCAGCAATGCATCACGGACCTGCTGTATTTCACCGTGTGTAAAGAGGTCAGGCCAGGAAGGGGGGAAGGACAGAAACAAAAGATAACGCGTGAATGGGGTAAATTAGGAGAGGGACTGAAAAGAAGGGCAGGGTAAGTGGAGGAAGGAAGTACGGAAATGAAAACAGAAAGGAAAGCAAGAAAGAATAAGATAGAGAGAGAGAGAGAAAGAAAGAAGGAGAGATCACAGTGAGAGCTCTCACGGCGACTCGCGGCTTCACATACTGAAAAGGTCACTGCCTCGATACTTAAGTAAACTGTTCCTAACTGCTGATGCAGAACAAGGACGGGCTCGTAATGAGAGAGACTCAGACTGCTTCACTCCGGCAGCGTCTTAATAAATACATCATCCCCACGACAAATACCCAGTGGGAGCACTACCTTACAAGAGATATGAAGGATTAAAAAGAGGAAAAAGCAACTGTGCTAAACCAACACATTCCAATGCTCTGTGTCACGAGGGGGCACAGAGTGCTAGAAGTGGAAGGTGTCAGAGTGTGGAGGTGGGGCTGGACTTGTGCCTGGGGTTCGACAGCTGGTGCATCAGAAATGGTCTCCTGTAGCGTGCACGCATTCGCCCAGTCAGCCTTCTGAGAAGTCTAATCATTTTGCTTGTGCATCAGATTTTGGGAAGTCTGCAAAATCTGCTCTATACCTAAAGTGCTGTAAATTGGCACATTAAATAAAACTGAACTGAATTAATAATGGCCGTAAATAATGACTAACTTGTTGTTTTCTGGTTTTACATTTACACAAAAAAAGACAAATAAGTCACTTCCTGTCCAAACTGCCATCTGGGACTGTTACTTGGCAGCCATTTTGTCTCTACTGTCAATCATGAACCGCATTAATTCATCTGTGGGACATGAAATATCCAGAGTAAAACACAGCCCCATGCAAAATGAATGAACAACTTAATTACAGAGCGAGTGCAGTGCACTCAATAAGTGAATGAGAAGGAAAACTTGTAGATGAGAAATTAAACTCAAACAAACCCCTTATTTCGGTTTCTCTTTCTGTTGGTTTTTATTATTGTCTTATTTTCCTTATTTGCAGGCATCTGAACCAGCCCTCGGGCCAGCGCCGGCCCGCTCGCCTCCACCCGCCCAGTGCTGGGATTCACTGAGGCAAAGCAAATTTGTTTGCATTTGTTTGTCCTGCTGTTTGTTTCTCTCATTGTTTGTTTATGCACGTTTCTGTTTGTGGCCTTCTCAAGTGTTTCTCCGACTCCGGCAATTTTCTGCCTGGTCGCCCCTAATATGCCTCTTTGTTTATCTGCTGTCACAACACAGCTGATTTATATATATTTACGTATCCAGGATGTGACAAAAGAGAATTACATTTACTTTAAGAGGGAGGAGGGAAGTCTGCATTAGCTGTTATCTGTTTACACAGGGAAAAGTGCATTTTTGTGATGTACCTGTGGAACAGATTCACAGATGCTAGGAATTTGATCAGATATGAAGTGAAGTCAGCCTCGAGAAATATGACAAATGCCTTTGGGAAGATAACCAGTGTAGTGTGAATTCAATCACTTTGGCAACCTACTGCTAATGACACAGGGGGAAACTTTTTCAGGCAGTGGAGATGGGCAATATTGCTTTCAGCAGGGGCTACGAGCTGGTAAATTAGAACAAAATCAAGGCTGGAGGAGATAAATGTGTGACAACAAAACTGCTGCAGCAGCCGCCGCCGCCGATGCTGTTGTTGTTGTTGATGCTGGCTGGAGAGCACATACGCATTGCTTCAAAATGTTACACTGACAGTGTGGACGAGGGAGGATCAAAACATATGCATCTGTCACAAAAGCCCAAAGCCTTCTCTTCACTGCTTGCTGCGTAAATGACAATAATCAACATACGGATATGGCAGTGGCCCTGGCACGCACACACATACACACACACACGTATGTGTGTGTGTGTGTGTATTTGTGTGATCAAAATTCAGTGGAATGCCCCTGACATTCAAAGTGTCTTGGTAACCATGGTGACGCCTGCACCAAAAAGACTGAGAGCATCAGAGGGAGAAGAGGAAGAAGAAGAAGAAGAAGGAGAGAGAGAGAAAGAGAGAGAAAAAGAAAGTGAGTGCTGTGGCTCCCTAAACGAGAAGGGGATGGATGTCAGTGTGGTGTGTTTACAGGAGGGTGCAACATGTGATTACAGGTTGCGCTGAGTCAAGTGCTATTCACCCTCCCTCTGTTCTTCCCTCTCGCTCGATCCACTTCTCCCCACACACGTATAACACACATATAGTCGTCTATATTCAGCGAATCATCACATATAATACGCAGAGAGAAAAACATAGAGTATGATGCACATTGAGTAAATGCCATGTTTGTGAAAGCGACAGCAGAGGCAACAATGTGTAGTATACGTCACACAGTCAAGACCGAAGATGACAAAAGAGGAAAGAAAAAACAAGACAAAGAAATGTGGGGAAAAGCTTTCTATCACCTCATGATCACAGTAGACTGAAAGTTGTTAATCCTTCGCCTGAAACGCTGACAAGACTAAAGTGGTTTGCCTCGGTGTTAAAGTGCAACTTTCTGAACAATCGGAAGTGGGTTTGTGCTTGTCAGTCAGTGCGAACTTTGGTGTGAGAGACGGTGAGAATCAGAGACCTAGATGAGGGAGAGGAGGCTGTGAGGGCGAGTGAGCTCGCAGATAGACGAGGGTTTTCATGCAAATATAACATTTGGGATGGTGGCGCACACTGCCATTTGCATACTCATTCAGCCAGACTTGTTTATAAGTGAATAAATCCAGCGCTGCTTGGAGTAGAACAGCTGCTGCAGGGCCACTCAGAGCACCATTCATTCATGGACATACACACACACACACACACTCGATATACAGGTTCCAGCTGCAGCCTCGCCACTTTCCATACTCGTGTGTGAGTGGGGCACATGTATCAGTGGTGATAAAGGCTCTCCTATGTTGCTTTGGACGTCTTTGAGAGCCAGTTTCTGTGAGATCATTTTTAACTGCAAGTGCTCCTGTTGTGTTTCCTGTGCTCTCAAACCCTCACCTCAGAGGTGTTGACCCGTCCCTCCTGGAAGGAGCAGTCGCTGGCGTCCTGCGTGCACATGTGGCGGTATTTGCACCAGTGGCATGGGAAGTGCCCGTTGACGCAGGAGAGACATCTAGAGCAAGTGAGAGACAAGAGAGAACAGAGGGGTTACACCAAATAAAATCATTTTCCTTCTATTAATCTCAGTCTTCTTTACGTCCAGGACTATTCTCCTTTTCATTCTGAAGGTTTTCCAGTTTTGTTTCCAGTTTGTATTTTTTGTTAACCATCGAGACTGTGACAGCGAAGCTGCTGATCCAGTCACTGACAACTAACAAAGGCCAAGGACATGAAATGATTGAAATGACTAACTTTTCAGATCTGTCTATCCGTAACTAATAAGCATACCCCTATCATAGCATGAAATAAATACAGCATATTAAGATTAACCTTGATGTGACTAATATTGTCGTTACGTCAGTGGATATCAGGTTAGGGTTACGTACCCCTAACCCTAACCCTGTGAGGGTTAGTGAGGTGAGGTGAATGGATTCCCCATAATCACTTTTCAGGCACCATCACAAAATAGTCACTCAATCAATCAATCTTTATAAATAAAGCACCTTTCATGCACAAGGCAAACTCAGTGTGCTTTACAATGGTAGTTTTATCAGTGCCTTTATGCCATCGCATCAGCTGAGGAACAACTTCCAAGAAAAACCCTGAGAGGCAAAAAAATGTAAGGAACCTCAGGGTGAGAGCCAGAAAAGGGGATCATCACCTAGGACCAGCATGTGGACACAAACAGAGCAGTTTACAGATTGAACAGAACATGGTGGAGATGGTGACGTGAGGACATCTCAATAAATAGCTGTGGTTAACTTCATACATGTATGCTTCTCTATTGTTTTTTCTTTACATGTTTTGGATTTGTTTTTACATTTAAGAAATGGAGTACACATATATGGTGACCACTGACCTTGAGTCCTATATTTTTTTACACCATATTACTGTCTGAATGTTGAATTTATATCAGAAATGAATGGCCAGTGAGTGGCCAATAACAGGTTAATACTGGTATCACATCACAGCTTCAAGTTGGCCATTTAAAACCATAACATTCCCCCAATGTAGCATGAAGCTGCAGCAGAAAATGTCATGTACATGGCATAATGATTCTTAAATGTCAGCCTAACTTTAAGCTTTCATCTTTGATGAAACTGTTACATTTCGCAGACAAAGACATATTCAAAAAATAGGAGTCAAAGTTTAATATATTCCTCTCAACAGCCATTTCCATTCATAACATTTTAAATTGCTCATTAGAATTAGCATAAAAATACACTGATGGCAATCCAGCTACCCTGACCTAAATTCTCCAAAGATGAGGTACAATAAAGTCTGGCGGGACTGTCACTAAGTGAAAAACAGAAAAGAAAGACGGGGAAACCTTTTAATGTGCATCGTGTGCTGCGGCTGAGCATGGACATGCACATGCACCGACAAGTCCCACGACATCAAATGTTTATTGCCAGATCTCGAGAAATCATATTGGAATGACAAGTGTTACTGTGGCCTTGTGCATTAAGACTTTACTCCAGCTGTCAGCGAGGCCAAGGCCGACACTGCAAACAGCAGAGAGAGGAGAGAATCCTTGGCTATCCACTCCTCCCTCCTCATTCTCCATGCTTGGAGGCTTACAGTGAACTAAGCTGGCAGACCAAGATAAGCCTGTTTTTTATATAACACTTGTTTTGTTTTTGTTTTTTTTTGTTTGTTTGTTTTTTCTTTTCCCTTCAGAGTTGAGGAACAAAATGAATATATGCACATTCAAACACGGATTAACATTCAAAAACAAGGCTATCATGGCAACCAGGAGAACAAAAACAAAAAACAAAGGAAAAAAATGAAACTGCGGAAAGAAAGGTTGACAAAAAGGAGTTTAGGTATTTAATTTGCATTGAGAAGTTAAATAAATAGTCGCCCAATAACTATTCAACTGAGGAAAGCTTTAATGTCATGATGATGTCGCAGAAGAAACCTGAGCACTGGCATTAGCAACTCTCCAACATGCTCAGAACTTCCTAAAATGTTTTTTTTTTTGTTGTCTTGTTTCATCCCAGAGTGAAACAGGAAGACTTAACTTCACAACTTTCATTATCATGTTCTAGTCTTATTAATGTCAGAGGTCTTTGATAGCAGAGAAAAAACTTAATTTTTGAGCTGCAGAGTTTGTGGCAAAATGATGAAAGAAATTTAAAAAAAAGAAATGACAGAACTTGATCATCACTAAGTCTAAAAACAACCTGCTATTCTCTTTCAACTTGACAAGTTCCAGATTTCTCATCTTAACAGCATTATTGAACAAAAACTGCTTAGAGTTCAATAGTTAAATATTACGTCACTGCTCTCTTTCATTTGCTGTCACTGTGCTCAATCAGGCCCTAACCCTGACATCTTTATCATCCTTGTCTGTTTCACACAAAGCGTAAAACACATTTGCTAGCATTGTTAGCTAGTCTTCACTAATTTGTTGCTGCTTATCTTGGCAGCCATTTTTCTCATTAATTGTTAGAGAGACATCAGAGCCAAGAAGTGAATATTGCATGTGACTGTAGTTCCATTTTTGTTGTTTGCTTGACAGGAAGGATTTTTTTTATGCCTGAGCCATGTAAAATGCAACACTGACATAGTTGACCAGCACAATACTGAGTACATTGTACTTCATAGTATTCTTGCAGCTGTCTCATCACTGACAGCTACAACGTACCGTCATTCACTGTAAATGAACGTTATAAATGATGCCACCTTTTGATCAGGAAACTTGTGCTTGGAGTGCGGTGAGAATATTATGTGAAGAAATGCAAAGTCTTAAGAGTAAAGTGAAAACAAATCACGCACACGAATGCACGTTTGTCTGCACCATTTGACTGAGAGGGTGAAATCTAACAAGACTGGTGCATATGGCGAAAGGTAACAAGCCACAGAGGGCTTTAAAAGCCAAGTTCTCCACACTGACAAACAATTGCTTAGCTCGCAGTGCCACCCCGCTGCCAGGAAAACTGACTTCAAATTGCATTTCAGTCTAATCCTCGCTCTGTTTTTGTCCCTCTGTCCTTGGTTTATTCAGATTTCTAAAGGGTTAACTCCTAAATCGCCTCTATCAGAGTGACAGAGTGATGGGGGCTTGGTGTTGCCGGCAATAAGCCAGTGAGACTGAACTGCAGTGCGAGGTTTACAATCAATGCCAGTGGATTTCCACAGGGAGCAGGGTGGACTAAGGTTATGCTAACAGCCTGATGTTTGTTAGTGGAGCTGGTGAGCCAGTTCCTCCTCACTATTAACCCTGGGGTTCATCGATTTCTTGTTGAAGCAGTGTGTGCATACATTTGCACATCGGTGTGTGCGTGTATGCACACCCACGGCTGCAATAACACCCTCACAGCCTGAGACACACTTCTCAGGCACGGAGCTGTCGCCCATGTTGACATGGCTGCGTTCCTCTGGGTCACCTGGGCTGTGGAGACTTGTCCTACAGTCGAGCTGTCGATGGCTGGACAACTGGCCTGGGTAAGTGGCTGTGCTGCTGCATTGTAGTCAATAAAATCCCCTGCTACTTAACAAGGCCTAGCAACAGAGCCGGGTCAAACGCCTTTTCATCTTCGCCAAGCTTTTGTTCCAGCGAGGCTGGATCAATGGAACAAAGCTGTTGATATGCAAGCAACGGCATCGCACAGACGTAAGAACGGAGTGAAGAATCACATGCTCATTTAATTCTGGTCAATGTGGAGGAACTTACTGGTAACACTGTTGTTCTTTCTTGAGCCAGAGGGTGGTCTTTTATCTAAGGCTCAGGAAAATATGTTAACATCTTCTGACCCATATGAGGCAGGTCTGTGACCCAGTACAGCTGTACTAACTACCAGCACAGTGGGCATTTGCAGGCATGTTGCAATTCTGATTAAAACCTGTGATTGGTTTCACTTCCTGATTCCTTGATACCACTCCTGCAGATAGTGTTGAGATGACAGATTAGATTGGCTGGGCTTTGTGACCTATAAATAGGCCTCTTTATCTTTCATCCAATAAAGCTGCAAAGTGAGTAGCAATAAAAACCATGCTTACATCATTAAGTCACAAAGCACGGGAACCAAATGAGAAGTTTAGATTCTCCACAGGGGATGCAGACTCATTATGAGGTATTATTGCAACTTGACGCAGCGATGTCCAAAAGCAGCGAGTCTCAACCCCCAGTTTAATTAAAGCAGGTCACACTTATTGGGCACTGGAGCAGCGACAATTGCCACAAAAGGCAGCTTAAGGTGAGCGATTCAACTCTAAAGCACTGAGAGAGCTACCGGTGGGTAAAGAAGACGTGACATGCGGCCGGCCTCCGGGCCTCCAAGAGGGCCCTTTCTGGGTGCCAGAGTGTGAGCCAGTCTCCTCCCTTGAGCGCTTGTTTTCACTGCACAGATTTTCAGCCCTTTCATATTGTAATGGTCACGGTGGCCGGGGGCCGCAGCGCTAACCTTTTAGCTGTGTGGGACGTATTATCCCAGACACAATGGGCGCAATCTGCATCTAGTTGGCCAACACTCTGCTTTGTACGTCTCTTTCCCTCTTCATGCCTCCTCTGTCTCAGTTGTCTATTTTTCCACACCCGCTCCCAGGGACACGACTTTTCTACCCCGTCCCACTCTCCCTAACCCTCTGGTGCACTCCCTCCGATTTGTTTCTCTTCCTCTCTTTAAAGATGCATTATTCCTGCTCCCACATGCTCAATTAAACTATTCCAAACCTCTTTTTTAATGCAAATTTATAATATTGTAGTAGTGTATGTAAATAGCTGGCGGCGTAATTTGCCGTTCCAAGCCTGCTGCCTTCTGTCTCCACGTGTCTCCTCCCGACTGTGCGTGCACCTGTTTGTGTGTGTTCTTACGAGCGTGTGCGGCGCTGGGGCTCCCACCTTTGGGCACGTTGAGCAAGACTGTGTGAAGCAGCACACGAGCTCGTCTGGGTGCTCGCCTGCGGGCTACTTTGCCACTGCATCTGTGCTGATACTGTACATCTGTGCGTCTGCCGCTGAGAGCCTCTGCTACACTTTCACCCGCCCACCGCCCACAGGCAGCGGCTCTATTGTACACCGCCGAACGACGGCATCTTCTCACAGAAGGGGTCAGAGGTGGAGAGGTGAAAGGTGACAGTGGAGGGGGAGTGGCGCATAATATGTGGGTTTGTGTTACATCTGCTGCGGTAATAACAGCACTAACAGTCCTGCAGAGTCCTGAGGGGGGCAGTGAAGCCAACATCAAAGGCTTAAATAGCAGCATGCCTGTTTATGCAGCGCAGAGAGGAGGGCTAGGTAGGCTGCTTAATCAGAGCTATGACACGTAAACACACACACACACACACATACACACATGCACAAGAGGTCTTCCTGCTGGCTCACAAAATGCATTAATAAACACCACTGTGCAGTTACTTTTACACATCCTGTGATGTTGTTAAACTGACATATAAATAAACAGAAAACTCCACATAGATACATGTTCTCTCTCTCTCACACACACACACACATAATGAATCAAAGCCATTGAACTAGGCCTGGAGGCCCTGAGAAGTGGCCCAGGTGAGCTCTCTCTCCAAGCCCACTCCATTATGACGATCTCCACACAGGCGCCCCGGCTCAAGCTAATTAACGGCCTATTACTATGCAGATATATGCAGGGCCGAGAGGCAATAAATGGGCTTGATGAACGAGAGAGGGGCAGGAAAAGAGGGGAAAAGAGAGGTATGGTAGACAAGGAAGCAATTGTCAAACAAGAGGAAGGTGGGAAGGCAGAGGGGGAATAGAGGGCCAGGGGGACCGGAGGGGAGAGGGAGAGATGATGCATGAGAGGAGGATGAAAGCAGGACAAGTGCTCTTTACTCCCCTCATTACTACTTCCTTGTCAAGCCAGTGATTCTGACATTAAAGGTTATTGTCATAATGTCTCAAAAATGTTCTTTTGAGTTTTTAACCCTTCAGGGTTTTGGCCTGGGAACTTTGTGAATGGAGAAGGTGCTGTTCAGAGAGGTTAACTGGGAGTCAGGCTTTCAAAATCCAGTGGTAGAGTAACAGTTTTGATAGTGCTTCACCATTAAAACACAAGGAAAACCCAAATGTAAGACAATTGTGTGGAAAGACAGCTTTACTCTTGCTCTGGTTTATTTTCCCTTCTATTGTTCTTTTCTTTCAGAGCAAAAAATAAAAACAAAACAGAGTAAGGGGAAAAGACGGACAAAGAGGATATTTTCAGTGATGTAAACATTAGAGGAGAAGTAATGCCATCATCAATCTACACTTGGCAAGAAAAAGAGAAATCCACTTCGACTGTGCCGCAGATGCATTTTCATTTCAGGTGTATTGACACAGAGTGTGCCTGTGCCAGGTGAAGGAGATCGAGGGGGAGCGGGGCTCCAGAGCAGTGAATCCCACTCAGCAACTTGAGAGGAGCAGCCAGGAGTCATTTGGGGAATGACATTTTATTTATTTTCATTTAACCTTTATTTAACACGGCAGGTCAATTAAAAGCACATTCTTCATTCATTATCAGGCTGGTCTGCGTGCTGCTCTGCTTGCTCCCTCTCCCCCTCCTCTATAAGTCCTTTGCTGGCATTACACAACATCCTCTTTAAATCTTTTGGACTAATCATTTTTCTGACCACTGTAATTCTCATTTGAAATCCATTCTTTTGAGGGTGAACATATCATCATGAAAGCGTATGAAAAAGTGCATCAAAATTTTGTCTTAGTCCAGCCAAACAGGAGCGAAGATGACTTAAAGATGGTCATCTTTCTTCATGTTACTTATGTTCTTGTATATAATAGAAAATGCACCAAAAGTCCACTTGTTTGCATGGTATTAAAATGATTTCAGCTTGGGAGTGACTCTTGGTTTGACAATTGTATTTGTAGGTTTTGATATGTGGTTTAATTTGATCACTGCAGCATTACAGAGTAATGTTTCCTTTGTCAGACAGATGTAAAATAGCGCTAGAAGCACAGAGCAGTTTAATTTTATAGATTGGCCACCTCACGTGATTTAGGTTAATTAGCAGCAGCTGAGAGTTGTCCTTAAAGCCAGCAGCCCTGACGGACGACTTCAAAACAACTTTCACCTCCACAGATACTGTACATTTAATTACACTTTTGACCGATTAAGCACTTTTCTAAGCAATTTAAATAAATTATCATTTTACTCAGATTAATCTATCACATAGAAAACAACTGCCTGTACTTAATTCCTCAACTTTTTTGACTAACAGACTCAGCCATCTATATAAATACAAACATTGCTCTAATACTCACGTTGAAAAGCTTATTGGTATTCCTATACTTAGATGATTCATTTGCAAGAAACACAACAGATGTGTTTTAGCCACCCAAGCTTGGCTGCCCTTCTCGTTCTTGCATGGTAAAGAATCGATTTATTATTTCACTCACCAGTAGTCCATTCATTGCTCGGGATTTAATTAACTAATTGATTTGTAAAAAGCTTAATACATTGAATAATGAATTAGCAGAGGTTGTGCACTGTTCTATCCATTCTCCATTAAGGGAGTTATTTGCAGGCCAATATTTTAGCATTATTGCTTTTACTAGGGAGCCACAGTCACCTTTGTATTGATCAGGGTTTTCCACTAGTCCACATATTGGTGCAGTGTTTGATATCATTCTATATGGGAAAGAGCTTGGTCACTTATAAAAAGACACACAAACAGATATTGTTTCACTCCCGTCATCTACTTCTAATTGCCTTAGCTCCAATTTCTTCGTTTTTTTAATTTGATTTAAAAAAAAAAAGAAATAGAAACTTACGATTGGTGGACACTGCAGTTGTAGAAGACCAGGTCCACACTGGCAAACTTCTTCCCTGTCTCCTTTGACTTCACATACAGCTTAATTACACGCTGGTCACCTGAAAGGAACAACAAGACACAATAGTACCTCTGCTCTTTTTCTTTGTCTCTTTATTTCTTTATTTCATTCTTTCCTTCTTTCTTTCATTCTGCAGTCTTTAAATATTTCAACAGTGCACAATGGAAAATGTGTCATGAACCCAGGATCATGGCCAAGAATGGCCGATGTATTCTGAAATGTTAACAGCCTCATTTTAGGTGTTACTTGTCAATTCTTGTCTCGCTGACATTTTGGAGCCAGTGTTTCTGCTGGACAGTGAGCAGAGCCTGGAGCACAATCGATAGCGTGAGAGAAGTTACCCAGAGACGGAAGTTCAGCTGTCCATGTACATTTATAGGATTTGTGCAAAAGCTCTGTGAATCAGCAGTTTCTTTTTTTTTCTTTGAATAATCACGAGTAAATGGGTGCAGAGTGATTCATGTTTCTCACAGATGAATGAGCAGATTGAATGAAGTGAAAAACAAAAGTGTTTGTGCAGCATCAAACAAACAAAAACTGCTCATCCAAAAAGCCTTAATGAGACAACATGGTCTTCTCCACAAAACAGGAGTTTAAGCGTCCAAGATGTCAGCAAATGTTGAATCAGTATTTTTCTTAATGCAAAAGTGCAACTGTGGCAGGATTGAAACACAAAGGTGTCACATGAAAACATGGTATAATATTAGATACATATTCACAGAGATAAAGTATTATTTCAAAGAGCCTTTAATGGACGCAGCTGCTGGCAGCTTGAGTATCAATACCATCAATTCACTGATTGTGAATAAGACACTCATCTGAACTCAGCTTAAAAAGGCTGCCTCTTTCAACTAGTTAGGAGGCTTGCTACCTTAGCTGGCTGGCTATGGTTGGGTGCTTTATCTATGTATATCTTCTGTTGGTTCATATATATATGAGGAAATATATATGAGGAAATTACACACCATTAAAGAAACTCAATTCTTAGAATTTACATTTTTACAATAAATTCATTTATCCATTTTACCTTGGCCTCTTGTGATGGGTGCCACCTCTTTTGTAGAGGGAGACAGGCAAAAGATTCGTCCACTGTAGATTCGTCCCTCTGTTTCCACATAGTCCTCAAAGGAGCAGTTCACTCCAGCCGACAGACTGGGCACATTCTGTGCCTGAAGTACCAACTATGAGAGGAAATGAAAGCAAGAAGATGAGGGACATGAATTTAAAATCAATATGCTACTTTACTCCCGGAACAGAAAATGCTGCTCAGATACATGACTCAAAACTCCCTTTTCACTTCACCCTGAATGACGGATACACGATGACACAAGAAGGCGATTTATCATGCCACATCTGTCTGGCTCTCATGTGCTGTCCAACTTCCTTGCATCCGCTTCCTCCTGTCACATCTTAGAACGGGCACACTGACGCACACTGACACACACACTGTACCTGCACTTCTGACATGGTGACAGAGATGGTGTCGGGCTGAACACTGAGCCGGACACACTGCTCCACTCTGGTGGTGAAACGCTGTGGCTCCTCCGCTCGCTCGCAGCGATCTTTCCTCGAACATCTGCAGCAGAAGGATAAAGTTCCAGGCCAGGTTTCAGTCAATATAAATCCATTATATGATTTACTGCTGTCATTTTTTGGCCATCCCAGTCTCATATAACAACGCACCCTGGCTACGTTGATCCAAAGTGCAAAAACATGAAGGATTTACAATAACGCACCTTAAATTGGATGACTCTTGTTTTTTTTCTGCCTACACTTTTCCTATTGTTCTGCATCCAGAACGTGAAGTAAGTCAGCAACAGCATCTATGGAAACCACCATAGAAACCAGGAAACCCTCTCTCAATACCTGAACTGAAGCTCAGATGCACTCACTGGAAGATTATGGAAATAAAAGTCCTGGAGACTGATCCAAGACACAATACATGTACTGTTTAGGACGAGCATTTCATCCGTCACACAGAGCTTAACTACAACTGAGAAGAGCTGAGTTAGATCGGGGGCTGAGCATCCTTAGCAACCATCTTAATGACAGAGGAAATTCACTGAGCGAATATTCTGAATAACATACCTAAACTTTCTGAAAATACTGACTGACTCAAAACAGGAGTCTACCATGTTCTTTTTTTGTTCTAGTGGCTGAATAATAGTTGGACCAACATTGCCGGGGTACATTTTTACACAAAACTGGGTTGTTTTGGGTAATAGAAATATTGGTTTGCTGAGTCTCAAGCAGAACGTCTGATTCCCCCAATCAAATAAAAAGGCAAAAGGTAAAAACAAATTGATCACTATATCCATATATATGCATATAGTGTGAAGATAAATACACCCAGTCCAAAGGCAGATGAACAAAAAACCAACAGGTCAGGCAGAGCTCTAAAGTCATTGATTGGGTCCAGTTGGTCATTCATCAGCTGCTTAGTGATCAGCCAAAGTATGCATGGAGGTCTTTAAAGAACAACGGTCCTCACTATCACTCTGATGACATGCTTCTCCCCCGATTCTTTCAGAGACCTTTTCGACTAAATAATGAATAATTTGTAACAAATTGTCAATTCACTGGGAGCGAATTAGCAGAGCGTCCCTGACTGAATTAGCAGAGCAGCCTCACGGAACGCAGTTTTCTGGGGAGCGAAAAAAAGCAATTTCCTGAGCATCAATTACATCGTTAGGGAATCTGAAACGGAAAACTTCATGCTGACTGGACTGTAAAGAGGTTAGCTTAAGCAAAATCATGTGCTTGACAGATCCATCAAACAACATCTGAAGCACCCTCTTCCCACATCTTTCTGAAGTCAGAACTGGTGCAGCCGTGTCCAACAAATTTTGCAACTTTGCGAAGCCGACAAGCCAACAAGCAGCAACATTTCACAATGTGATTGGTCACATACAGAGATGCAAAAGTCGGCTAAGTTGAGACTTCATTTACAAGCTCAGCAGCCACGTTGAGAGGGAAACTGTGGCATATGGTGTTTTAAAACACACGAGGAATTGCAAAAACAAAAAAGGGGCTTTTAATACAGCTCAGGAATAAGAAAATTTATCACAGTATCAACTGTAATTAACTGCTATGACTTCTGCATGGGCTGCAAGTGCAGAGCAGGATATGGACTTACACATTATGCAGCACACACCACCCACAGTGAGGATCTCCTGATCCGAGGCAGGCGCCACAGGAAGTGTACTGCTCGCAGCTCTCCACTGGTACACGGCTGACCTGGAAATAAAACACACACACACACACCTGGGTTAATATTACTGAAAAAAAAAAAAGTGAGCGCTCCACCTTCAAACAGCTCACAGAGTATAGAGTTGATGTACACAGAATCTACCGGAGGTGTCCTGTGCCTGGAACATGAGATTAAAGGAACAAGCCCACTGTGACTATCAGAGATAAACAGCTCTGGAGGTGCTGCTTACAACTCAACACGGCTGCATATGAGGCTGGCTGGAGGGGGAGAAGGAGAGGTTTTGAAACACATGTAAACACGCAGATGGGCTAAGATTACACCCCCCGACAAACAGCTCCTCGTGCACCACCCACAGTTCTCCTGTGGATCAGAAAAACACTGCTGCACGCATGCAGTTCACGTCGGGAGATATTAAACAGAGTCCAGTTTCAGTAAATAGTTCAAACTGTGCACTGAGAGCCATCATGTCTGGACAGCAGCCTTGCAAACTGAAACCTACTTGACCTCTACGTCTTCTTTTTCCCCTCTTTTCTACGCAAGTTGTTACATGACATATAACTTCCAGATGAGCCGCTGTTTCTTGTTTAATTAGGAGAGGTCGTGAGACGTTGAGTGATTTTTAATCACCTCTCCTAGTCATAACATGAAAACTATGAAGCTAGAAATAAATTAAAATCTAACAGATTAATGAAGCAAAGTGGTCCCAGAGCTGCTACTTAAACTACGCCCCTTCAAGACCCTGATCAAAAAGGCCGATCAAACACACAGGCAGTGGGCAGTCTAGCATTTAAGCTGCTCTTTCAAGGTGCCCAGAGGAGTTTTAATGTGTCCGCTACTCATGACAGTCTCATCAGGCTCAGCTGTACTTTATAATCCTGGACGGTACTTTTCAGCTTTTTGGAGCTCAACACAAAGTCAGGATATATCTTTTTGTCGGCGCACTCCTTTCAAGGCTGTTAAATGTAAGAAAGAGGTATCTTATGCAGAAATAAACCCATTTCATAAACCTGTTTTTCTCTGCTTTCACTACCAGTTTGATAAACAATATCCAATCAAAACTCTATGTGTCAGAACAGTCCCGCTGTCAGGCATCATGCCATTTCAAAATAAATCTCCTAAAATTAAGCTTGATGACGCAAATTAAAACTGTGGAAAATGTAAACGCTTGACCTTCATTCAAATATTCATTTTGCAGATTGTGGGCAGTTTTTTCTTTTTTTTTGTAAAATGAGCTATCATCAGGACATAAGAGGGCCAGGTTTGTGCAGTGCGTGTAATGCCTGTAAATTGCTTCCAAAGAATATGCTATTGTACTTAACACCACCGAGATAAACATCAAGGATTACTCCTTTGTCTGTTAAATCTCTACCGGCTGCCATCTGTGTGTCTGCACGACAAAGATAAGATGGGACTCCAAAGATCTCTTCAGGGAACTTGTGTATTAACAAGGACATCATTCAACGCTGTCCAAATATACCTGCAACCAATGAAGCACCTGATCATCAGGGGAACGGCTGAGACAGAAAGGAAGTATCACTTAAGAAGAGCTTTCACACATACATAGTTGTCACATTTGCAGTAACTGTCACACAGTCATGTTTTTCTGCTGCTACCTGCATTTTCACCAGCCACCATCTGTTTGCACAATTACCAGCAACAGTTTCCTTGAATTTATCGCGGGTTACAAAAGACTCAAAAGTTAAGCAGTAATCTTTTTAGGAAGGTGTTTTGAGATGCTTTAATCATCTCTCGGCTCGCACAGGTCTGCGCTGTTCCCTGTCCGCATCCGTGTGATGAATTTCAGCTTGCTGGATGCAGTTTGCTGGTGACAGACGGATTGGCAGACAGGAAACTGCCTCAAGGAAACACACACACACACACACACGGGCAAACATACACCCACTTACACCCACATCAGTGAGAAAGTTACAATTTGGACCCAACTGAAAGTCTGAGAGTTTTCTGGGCCACTTCTTAAATACTTTAATACATCACTGACCGCGTGAGACATGCTCACACACATGCAGCGCCTGCACCCACCAACACACACATACACACATGCACACTTTCAGCTGCCTGAGTCACGTGGCTCTCGCCATCAATAACACTGCAAAGGCAGGAAGCGCACCAGGTGAGGGTGAATTCCAATGACATCTGCAGGCACAGCAGTGCAGGCACCTTCAAAGAAACTCTGTGCAGCAATTTAATTTCTCTATCTTCAAACAGCAAATCAGGCTCTTTAATGTCTCCTGCCTGAACAAGTGCTGCATGATTAATCAGACACAAACTCATATTTTGGTTTGTGAGTAACTGAATTGCATTTGTCTGTCATCCAATCAGTGCATTAGATTCACATGCATCCTGCTGGATCAGTACACTCAGTACTGTCAATCATGCTGCTAAAATCTGCTTTAGCTTTGATTCACAGAAGCAAAATAGTCTAAATCAAAGTGAGCATCCGGCAGAGCTCAACCTGTCCTGTCCAGTAGCTCAGGTACACAGAACAGGTCTGAATGCCTTTGTAGTGACGAGCAGATTTGCTCGACAAGGGCATAGGCATAGGCACTGTTTTTTGATATCAGTTTGTGGAGTGGAGTGACAGGTTGGTCCCACTCATGACATGGAAGGTTGTGAAGCTTTATGAGACATGAGTCACTACAGTATCAGCTGCTACATAATACAAATCACAAAATACTGGTCAAACCAAGAATGTGTATAGGCAGCATACTGTTAAGTGATTTGAGGATGTTTCATTGTACATCAAAGCACAAGGCTTGAAAGTCAAAATAAAGAATAATTTAAAAAATCAAGGCATTTGACCACTTTGCTTCATATTGCCATGTTGGCACTGACACTATCTTCATGTTTGGTTGGTTGGAGTACTGAATGACTATGTAGACACAAAAGCTGAAAAGGCATCTTAGCAGAGACTTACCAACTTGAAAGAGCACTGTCATCTCAAAATTTGCCTCGTGTGGCAACGATGTAGACGTTTCTAAAATGCTATTATTTCTAAAGTTACATCCCCAGACTGTTTTTATATGAGCTCATATCTGGGGGAGATATAAGCAATTCTTCTCCTTTGTCCTCAGACTGTGAATCTCCTCCTTCTATGTCACTCAAATATACAGTTGGACACAATAGCTTATGGCAGATTCATTGCATGATAATAGTAACCTGTGTCTGATGAGTATTACCCTATAATGCCTCCATTACCAGGCGCAAGCCTCTTACAGGACACCAAATAGCAGCAAATTGCAGTCATTACTTGTGCTTGGACAAATACCACAGTAGTAATACAGCCTGTCTGACAGAGGGAGGAGGAGGGGAAAAAAAAGAAAAAAAACATGTCGTGCTCAAACACAACAGCCAGAGAGAGAAGTTTATTCAATGGGGCTTTGTGGTACTGGGGCGGATGATGTATTCGAATGGAACAGTTCAATTATTGAGTTTTAGAAAACAGATAATGGGATGGGAAACGGGAGATGCTTGGCCAAAGACTCTTTGTCTTACTGAGGTGGCTGCGGAGAGTGTGTGTGTGTGTGTGTGTGTGCGTGTTTGTGCGCGACGGTAAGTAAGTGAGAGCCACCTATTTATATTAAATATGGCATTTTCATCCCTGGCCTATTTGCTGCTGCAGAGAGAAACACATTCATCTGCGGACAGTGGAGGGAGGCGGAGGGTGGAAAGGACAGCAGAATTAGGAGATGACGTGGTGGAAGACAGAAAGAATGAGATCCCAATGGAGAAAATGTCCATTTCAACCATTCATTTTGGACTTGAAACTGATAATGGACAGCCCCCATACTTTTTTGTCATGTTTCTGGAGCAAAGAAAAGAATGAGGACAGCAAAGATAACAGGCTGTGGTGTATGTGTAGGTGTGTGTGTGTGTGTGTGTGTAGTAGGTGTGTAGAGGGTGTATTAGAAATAAATAACAGCTACAAATGAGGCTCTCTCATTTGGGGTCATGATAGAGAGGCTCTTAATTTGCCTGGTGGCAGATGATGATGAGAGGAGGGGTTATAGACTAGACTGTGTGTGTGTGTGTGTGGGTGTGGGTGTGGGTGTGTTTGTGTGTGTGTGTTGGAGGGTGTAGAAATGAGGGATGCTGGGAAGGATAGATGAGACAGACACACAAATGTAATTGCAACTGATGTTTCATTCCACATATGGGGCCCATGCAGTCGCAGCTCTCCTCAGCTATAGGCCCAGCTGTAATTGTCCCATCTGTATAATATGGGCCGAGAATATAAGGCTCTATCACGACACAATAGGCTGATGGATGGCTCTCTCTGCCAGGCAGACAGATTTTAAGGCTGCCGCACAAACACACATGTAGTCAGAGAGCAACAAAGTGCAGAGAGCAGATCTTCAGCTTGTGGTTTACACAGCTTTGATGTAAAGCACCTGTATGTAATGATGGGCCCTAAACATTGGAGTTAATAAACTATATGAACTCACACACTCGGATGTGAGTCACAAGTCAATTAAAAGTCTGGAGCTGGTAACTCTGTGCAGTGTTCAGTATGAAAACACGTACACATGTGGATTAAAACAAAACAATAAAAAATACATTTTTCATTCTCAATTGCACCCCTGCTCTTTTCTTTAAATTATACTTTATATTATAAAGTTATTTGTTTGTCCTATTCTTTTCCCTCCTTTTTTTCTCTTTCTCCCCCTTTGTGTGTCTGTTACACTCTCATCTGTCATGAATTTGGCTGGACACACCGAAAAACACAGCTAATGAGGCCATAGATCACAAGCAGACACCGACAGACACAATACTAGAGGAAACAGAGACACGAGGAAGAGAAACAGAGGGAAAATAAAGAGACCGACAAGGGGATGATCTCTCCATCATTATCCTTTAACAGTACATTTTTGTTTCCTTAAGTTCTCTAAACGCCAGCAGGTATTATCCATATCCCAATAATAAGTGAGCAATAGGAAACTTCAGCAGTTTCATATCCGGAGGCTTTTCCGAGAAGTCCCTGAGAGTGAATACGATCAGTGAAACCTTTGCTATGATCCTTTCCAAAATGTCTCTCTGTCATCTTTCTCCTTTGAGTCAGCCCTGCACAACACATATTGTAGACTAGAGGTAAAATAATGAGCATGTCAATACTGTCTGCTGTCTGGAGTATGGTGGACCATGCAGAGCACAACTAGATGCAAATGTCTTCTTTTCCAACATACAGTTCGCACAGTATATCTCTGGTCCAGCAAAGCTTGTGTTTTACCAGTGCTGGCGCCTTCTTGGTCAAGTTTCCAAGCTGAGCTAATACCAACATGATCAACAGACTGCTAGTCACTGATTGGTCAGAGAGTATCGTCATTACGAATACGAGATCTGATACAAGATAAAACCCAGCATTTTTAAATACCAGCAGCACAGCTATTTGCTTCTGTTGAGTTACAATGGTCTCACTTGTCTTGGTTTCTGTGTATAAAGCCACAGTCCAAGCAGCAGATATACCAATATTGCCTCGCCCTCTATTATTCATGTGTTTGTGTCAGCTCTGAAACAATGTCACAGCAGTTTGGCACTGCCACACTGTTGTGACCCCGCTCACATTGAAGACATACAGTACTAGTAGTAATGGAAAAGAACCCGCACTGAGTCAAATCAAGCTGAGCTATGCTGGGATTGTGTAGAGAAAATACAAATGGTGTAAAACAGAATTACCTTTTTTTTTCTGCTCAACATAGAGGAGAGTCTTTTAGGAATGCGCTTATTTGTGAATGGGGGACTGAACTAGAGGAGATTATCTGCCAGAGGCAGTAACGTCCATGGGTTGCCTAGCAATGGCATAGCGACAAAGAGAACATTTATTTAACAGATTAAACAGACAAGATACTAACAGTGGGATTATTCCTGAGATCTACAGCTGCTGGAATGCAGTGGCCTGTTTGTTAACACTTTATAAAGCCGGACAGGCTGTTTCTCCCTGTCTAGTCCTTATGCCAGGCTAATCATCCGCTATACTTACAGCCAACATTAGAAAAGACGTAAATAAGAGCAGTATTGATCTAAATATCATCTAGGCAAGGCAGCCAATAAGCACATTTCTCCAAAACGTATCCTTAAACAATTCTATTATAGTGACATACGCAACCGTCTTTGTTCATTATAGCTGGCTGTGCGAGTCATACATCAAACAGAAAAGCTTAAAGCACACATACATTTACAGACTTCACACTGCTCTACATCACACAGACGCAGTCACACGTACAGTTCAGTCAAACTTCAGACAATTTCCTCGTTCAGACCCGAGTCACGACGTTCCTCTCAACCACATTAAGACATCTTTCCGTCTCTCTCACTGCCTGTCTTTTTGACCATCTCACAAATCACTTTCCTGATCAGTCCATCACTCATCTCTCTGCCCTGACAGATTGCTGACAGCTGGGGTGTGTGATTGCATGTGTGTGTGTTAAGTGAGGCAGAGTTTAAACAAATACCATGCCATCCCAAAACATCCCACTTTACATCGTATTTTTGCCATTGTTGAGTTAGTAGTCAGTAAGGTTTTGGCAGTATAACTAAAAAAAACATTAAGAGTTAATGTTATTGATGATCCTAATTTACAGTCTCTTACAGTCTCTCAATTAAAAAAATGCAATATTTATGTGATGTGGAGATGAAATAGATATTAAATGGTGAATTCTTCCTCATTTCCTGAACTGCGTCCTGTGCTGCGGCTTTGAGATGTTACATTAAACTTCAAGCATCTGTAAACCATACTTACATGCACATCTAGGCCTCCCAAGAAAAACCCACAACACATGCACAAATAATGCTAACATCGTCCAGTAACTTCCACAGACGCTGTTTACATCTGCTCCAGGCTCATGTTTCATTATAAAAAGTCAACTCTGTTTATTAATGCCACTTGTACTTGTAGATTTAACCACGAGGCGTTCGGCGGTCAGTAAAAGTCAAGTTGTAAACTGGAGACAGCGGCAGCCCTGAGGGAACTTTTATGTCTCTTCTTGGAATTATATTTGCTGTTGTCTCTTGCTTGAAATGTCTTCAAGCCATGATGTTAATCATCCTGTCACTAATTTCAATTTGCTCATGCAAAACCACTGCTAAGATGCACTGTTTACGGTGTCCAAAACTCAACTCATCAATCAGTGGACGGGGCCAAAGGCACTTGGTGCAGCCTCGTTGCGCCCCCTCATCTTTATTATCCCTGTCCCTGACTTCGCTGACATTTAAGCAACTTAGAAGCTGGACAAACACCAAAGAAAGTGCTTAAAAAAAGGTGTGCGCAGCAGTCTTTCCTCCCTGACCTCCAAGTGCCGTAAATGCTGAGTGAATTGAATATGAACCCCGCCTGATGTGGTGCCAGGGGTAGGGTTTCTCCACTGTGCAGTACAGTACAGCCCGAGTACATTTCTGTACTGTAGCTAAATCAATACGTGGAGGTACATCATCAGACCATTACACCACAGTCTGAGCCACCGCACAAAGGCAGGGGCGAAGGCATTTGCTGCCAACAGGTCACCTTACGAGGCTGTCGTACAAGCCAAGAGGCTTGACCTCGCTCTGTGAGCTCAGCCGAAGAAACACGGAGGGGATGTTAGAGCAGGGGGACATCAGAGACAGAGATTTGCTGCACATCAATGCGATAAATGGATTAATAGCCCTAGGAAAATAAACAAAAGCATAAATTGCACGTCTTCAGGAGCCAATTAGTCTGGAATAAAATAATAATTCCTCATAATGGGAGTCAGGTGAATAAAAAGCATCACCTTAGAGCTGCATGGTAGAAGCAAGGCTGGTAATTATAAGATAAGTGAGTAATCTGGAACAAAGGTACAGAAGAAATCAATAGATTATGAGCTGTAATCCACTTAGTCATTTACTTTAAAGCAATTACGTGATGTCATCCACAGGGACACACAGGACACAAGAAATATTTCTGTCTCGGTGACGTCCACAATGGAGGCTGATGACAGAATGAAAAATCTCTCTTCCCCCGCTGTTTTTATTAGATCGGGACAATTTGACCACGTAACGAGGAAACAACTTCTATGATAAAATTGATTTAGTGCCATTGTTCTTTTTTATGAGCACAAAAATGATGTGAACAGAAAGAGTCAGACCGAAGCGAAGATACATTGTGTCTCTATGTACACATGTGTGTGTGTGTATGTGCGTGTGTGTGTGTGTGTGTGTGTGTGTGTGTGTGAGAGAGAGAGAGAGGGAGAGAGAGAGAGAGAGAGAGAGCGAAAAGAGAGAAGAGACACAAAGAGAGCTATGTATAAATCCGTCGTTCGCTAATCGAAAACTCTCCTCTCGCAGGGAATCGGACAGTTTTATGTTTTCGGACTCTGTGTGTGTGTGTGTGTGTGTGTGTGTGTGTGTGTGTGTGTGTCTGTGTGTGTGTGTGTGTGCATGGGCGTGCTTATATGTGAGTCAGCGCTGCTATACAGATATGCAGTCTATACGCTGCAGAGCAATCCTGCTCTTTTAATTATGTGTGTGAGTGAATATGGGAGAAGGTAAATTGCTCTGTCAAGCTGGGAAATGGGCTTTTTGATGTTTGAGGTCTCATCACTTGGCATTTCTATTATTCAACAAGGAGACGAATGGAGGGATGAAGAGGAGGAGGAGAGGACAAACAGGGTGAAGGTTTACCTATAACAGGCCTCTGTGCATCGCCGACATTGTTTTGGTTTCATGAACTTTTCTCTTTCAGTTTCAATAAGCGATTTCTGCACATATGTACGTTTTTAAAAATGGATGTACTGTAAGTGTAAATATTTATCCTAATCTTGCGGATGTTAATTTTAAATCTGAATGTCTAGAAGAAGCAGTAGCTAAATTCGATTCAATTTGGCAACCTTTATGATGATTTTCTCTTTCTGGGACAGTAACTTTTGTGTTCATAGTCGGACCCTTTTAGGCACACATTCCAGAGAAAAACAATGCTCCTGCTGACTCATGAAAAATCTGGTTAAACTGTGATTTTACCACATCGTATCATAACTTGAATGTCCTCATCCACAAATTTAACAAAATATCCCCACAAAAAAGCAGCTTGAGTTTTTCTTTTTGAGACTTTTTTTTCCTTGAAAACAGCAGAAGTTTATACACCCCCGGGCTTGGCCAGCGACCTTAAAACTGCGATACATTATCTCTAGTCCAGACAGCCTCTGGCTAGGAAGTCGCTGCTCATCAGCAGGCCAGGGAGGCTGCGCACACTCTCTGCTCCTGCGCCGCCTGGTACATAAGTTCACATTCTGCTGCAGAGGGAAGATCCTTATTCTATTCTATGCTGTCTGAAGCCGCTGCTGGGAGAGCAGTTACTCCACAAACCCACTCCATCTGAGAGAGACAGAAGTGAGGACCCCTAAGAATATTGAAAAGATGAGGCAGGAAGAGTCGCAGAATGGATGGGCTGTATCCTGCAAACCAATTATATTTTCCCACCTCCTCAGCTCTCACCACCTCTCCCTCTCCCTCCATTTCTCTGTCTGACTGGACTGTGAATTTTGCCAAATGCTGAAGGTCTGAAAGTAAGAGAACATTGCTTCTTTCAAAAAGAGCTGGTCACTCTGCCTCATCTGCACTGTGCATTATAATTATTCCGGTTTTGCAAGGAAAGAAAAAAACTAGAGACAAAATTTAAAAGAAAACTTGGGAGAGCAGGATCAGATGTGAAGCAGAAAAAAAGTTGCATACATGCAGAGGAAAAATGCATTATCTGGACATTTTGGTTGAATCTGCTAAATTCCAGTAGTTGTCAGACTAACACATTTACATGTACTTAATCGTCCGGATATAGATGGTTTAAGGCCATAATTGGTCTTTTTCAAGTGCCACTATCACACCAGTACAATACCAAGTAACCACTCATGTAACTCTTACAACTTTTAATCGTATTAGCTTAGTTTAGCCCAGCCCAGCCTAGCTTAGCTCCTCTGCTGTCACCAGACCCACCTGTAGTCAGAAAATGATCACACACAGACTTGTTGAGGATGTGAGTGCTCATCAAAAATAAAACGTGCCTTTAATAATAAAAAAAAAATCCTGTATGGGGTCATAACAGTCATCTATAATGCAAAAAAACAATAGTAAAAAAGACAGGAGGCGAGAATTTCCATCCTTGGTCAGAGCTCAGAGCTACCTGTTGAATGCTGGGATTGTCCTCCTTTAAATTATAAACACATTAATCTCATTTCTCTGAGCTTTGTTCTGAAACTTTTCACCCTCTCTCTTGTTCCTGATATGGGTATTTTCATTACGTCAACTCTTGCCGTCTCCCTCTACTGTCATCAGCGTTGTGAATGCAGGAACTCACAATTATTCCACTGCGTATAATCTTGTAATTGCTGTTGAACCCAATTCTAAACGTTAATAAATTGGAGAACTAAATCCCTTTCTGAATCAGCTTTTCTCTTTCTTTGCTTGCATAAATGATACTGGCCATTAGTATGTGAGTGTGTGTGTGGTTATATGGGTTGGAGGGGGGTCCCACTTCCTGAATATGTACATTATTAATGTGTCTTCATGTACGATCCATTTCAGCTTCCTGGCCTGCGATGAATGAAGGGCCTTATTTCCCGTCACATCAACACGGACGGCGTCCATCGGTATCAATTACACTCCACCCCCTCTGCGCACTTATTCCGATACATGGAAGTCAATTACGTCTAATTGCTGGTAAATTACACAGCGCTCAAATTGCAGTTACTGTCTATGCAGAGGGGAAGTCTTGTTGAAGGTTATCACATCGCAGTCATTAACTGTTATGAGATAAAAGACACGTGCAGGTAAGAGAGGAGACCGCAGCTCAGCTCTTTACACAGCAGCATAAATTAATGTATTTAAAAAAACAACTGCATTTGAGAACTGCAGGATTACACTTTATCTTCAGATAAACAGAAATAAGTCAGTCATAGCTGAAATTATGCATTTCCAATATGAGAATATTGGATCGCAGGAGTTTTCAAACAACCAAAAAGTTATTGTTAATACAAGTAATTACAAGTGCGACCACCAGAAGTAATTAAGTTGTTGAGAACATTTTAAAATAAATACATAAAAACATAAATAAGGACATATTTTTCATATTAATAAAAATGCCAGGCTGGCATACTATTCCTGGCAAAGCAGTGATGCCTTTCACATACATTTTAATATTCATGATAATAGCACTTATGAGCCTTTCTGAGTGCGTATGTATTATGGCTTGGATCACATGTGTGCACAGACCGCATGTGGTTCTCCACATATGTAATTAGTTTGATTGCCCTTTCTCAGACATTTTTCCTAATGGAGCCATTGCGCTGCCATTTCCCTGTCTGTACGTTCCCACTTCACCTTTCCTATTGTCAGAAGTGACACTGTGTGTGTGTGTGTGTGTGTGTGTGTGTGTGTGTGTGTGTGTGTGAGCAAACTCACAGCAAGTAAGGTATATTTGCAACAATGACAATGTGTGAAGCAGTCTATGTACATCATTGTAGGTGTTCATTTCTCTGTGTGCTACAGACTGTCCCTAAAATCACCAGACAAATAAATGCCTTCTGATATTTGTCATCATTTCTTTGGGGTTGTCATGGCAACAGCAGACCGCATTATGGGCTGCCCCGTGAAGCTGACCTGGCTGCACAGTGGACCACTGTTCTGCTCAGGCGTGTTTCTCATACCTGTTTATCGGTGAGGGCGTACAGGTACTGATGGTCCGGGCTGAAGAGAAGGTCTCTCAGGATGGGGCTCCCATCGCTCACCACCACATTCTCATACAGCAAGGCAGGCTGGGTAACGGAGTTGACCAAGATCTGAAAGAGCAGAGAGGGAAAGCTGTGAATTTGAGCCTTTTGGTTGTCATCTGACGTTTTCCTTCTCCATCTTAAAATCCTCATGCAAATCTCTCATGCACATCTGTTATTATCCGCAGACAACAATCACCGCACTGCAGGTTTTTTTTTTCCCCCCCAAGAACAACAGCAAGAAAGCTCTTGCTGAAAGACTCCTTCACCTTCATGGCGAGGTCTCTTCTAATGTGTAGCTGCTCTGTTCAAGAAAATGATGTGTTCACTTCTGCCTCCTATAAAAGCAGCCAATTCCCATTTCATCGAGTGTGGCACTTAAAAAAGTACTTTAAATGTTGCTGTCAGCTGAAAAACAGCAAGTGAAGTGACAGACGACAATTTCAGCACTTTCCATCCAGTTCTCGCTTAATGCTGAAACTCAAGAATCTCACCAGTCGGTTACGGTGCCACAGTGGCTGAAAACAGCAGTACACGACTAAATGATGGGTCTTTTGTTGCTGCTTACTGTGTTAAGTCTACTGACAAAATTACAGAGTTGTGAGGATCACTCCCTGTATACCAGCAAGTAAATTGTTTTCTCCTTCCCACTGTACCTCTTTTAGTCTGGATCTTTCTCTTTCCAATTTCCCGACCTCCATCTGCTCATCCATCACCTGACAGTTTAGTCTGCTGCAACTTTTCTGTTTTTCTGTTGCACAGACTCGCTCTGTCATCTCACTCCTTTTTTTCCCACCGGTCCCAACAGTCTGCGGATATTATCTGCCAAATCACTACCACAGTTCCTTAATCTTCTCCTCTGAACACACACTTTATTAACAGACATATACAGTAACAAAGTTACTGTACTGTATATCCTTCCATTGAGGAAGTTCTTGAGAAGGCGTAAAGTCTAAAATAAATAAAATTTGCACTAAAATCTGATAAAGAGTTTACAATTACTTTTTAATGACTTCTTATCCAAACTGAACATTTCAGTTTGTGTGTATGTGACCCAGTTGTTATTGTCCAAAGGTGCTTTGCTGAAGCATCCTATACTGTACATTGCTCCCACAGGAACACAAACCCACACACTGAAACTTATCCCAATACAAGGGAGACCTTTTGTCCCTGTTGCATTTCTGGTTCCATACTCTCCCTCTCTGGCTAGGCAACAGCTTGCACTTGCACAAACACACACTCGCATACATAAGCTGATATAAAACAAACAGTCCATTCTGAAACTGCTGCGCGCCTTGGGCCGCTGTCTCGCTTGTGGTGAGTGAAGCGCTGGGGCGGGAGGTGGAGCGGGAGCAGGGAGCGTGTACTGCCCTACAGCTCGGGGCAGAGGGCAGTTGGAGTGGGATTCAGGTCAGCTGGCACAGAGGGGACTGCAGACTGGAGCAGGTGACTGCAGAAGCTCATCTCGTCTCGCAGCCTGCAGCTCTCTGCTTCCCTCCTGCGACCTCTGCACTCTGAAAGTTAGCACGTCCAAACAGACTTCTCGCTGAGGAAGTGGCTGTTCTTAAGGGTGAGAAACTTTGATTAACCCTCCAATAACTCACTTTTTTTTCCATTCTTGCGTGTCTCAGAATCTACTCCGTGCAATCGCATGTAGAAGAAAACTTCACTGTACCTAAACAAAGCATGAACATACAGTACTATGAAGAGTTTCAAATAAATGTCTCTCTCACTGAACTAGCCGCAGAAAACAACTTTATAAATTCCACTCCCTCCAACAGTCTAGTCTCCGCTCACTTTATTCAAAGACATAAAAGTGAGAAAGGGCAACAGTGGGGCATCTGGAACTTTTTAATGTCTCCATTTGTCCAGTTTCTTACTCCCTGGAACTTGTTATCAGTGAACTGAGGCAATTAGATGAAACAACCTCAGCAACAAAGCAGCGTCTACCCATTTTAAAAGTGGCTTATTAAATATGCTTTTAAAGCTGCTCCCAGGGTGATTAGACAGAAGAAATACATAAAGATTTATGTCACAGGCAGCTTACCCGCTATTTTGTTTACCTGTTTTGACAGTGGTGTGTAACATATCTGCAACATCTCTGACATTAATTGCTTCCATTTGCATTTATCCACCAACCAATTATTTTCAAAAACCATATACACTATCTATAGGGAAGATTAAAGGCATCTTCTAGTCTATCCTAATACATCTAATCTAATACATACTATCTAAAAGACACATCCATTCAGTCAGTGCAACAGGAGACAGGGTGTCTGGCAGGGCTAAGCTGTGTGCGATCGCTGCATTGTGCATTTATATTCCAAACATTAAAGCTCACGCTCCTTTCCTGGGTGATGTGCGGTGAGGAAACGGGAACAGGTTGCGTGTCTTGCATCGCGTCTTTGACCTTTCAGCTGAAATACGGTCCCTCTCCAGGCCCTCAAGTTGAGGCAGCTCCACAGTGACAACACCGTGACAAAAAGCTGGGATCGGGAGAAACATTAAAGGTGACTTTCTCTAATGAGTTCTTAGCCCATGCTCTGACTTTGAAGTTACACTCCCTTTCCTTTCCTCTTCTTTCCAATCCTGTGCGTCCCTCGCTCGGACCTCTTTGTCTGCTCTGTCCTCCTGGGATTAGGCTCATTACCAAACTGACGCTGCTATCGCCAAGGACACTCTCACCCTCACACGCACACACAAACACACTCACGCTTAACTCCATTAGTATAGCCAAAAACGCATGCGTAAGTACACACACTTAAAACAAGTCCTCTAAGCTAAACAAAAACCCTTCTGAACTCTCATTTTCCTTGTGAGGACGTTGTGTCTGCATCTCTGTGTGCATTTCACAGTAGCAAAAAAGCCATTAAGGTCCTAAACAAGGTCATTTGCTCTAAGGTTTTTTTCTGGAGAGTAGGTGAACTTGATCATTAAAACATAGCGTGAGAGATTGTCTGAAAACAGAAGTTAAAGTAAATCCTGTTAGCCTGTCTTTTCTTAACCAGCCCTAAGTCAAGACAACAGACTATACGACAGGATTTCCTGGAGAATTAGACTTGACACCTAGATAAGGACACGTCGTTGGACCTCCTGCTGACAGTGGCTCAGCCTGATGGGTTGAGGGGTTTCCTGACCTCTCCCTGCACCTGGAACGCTCCCCGTCTCGGCAAATTTTGGCAATATTAAGCTCAATAATTATCCAGTGAGCTAATCACATGTGTTTCCCAGCAGATGCTGAGTGGATATTCGGGTGGGGGACGCAAGTTGATAACAGAGGTGCAGACGGATGAGATGGGAGAAGGTGGGAGGCGAGCAGGAAGAGAGTGGGGGCTCTCAGTGTCTGTGCACAGAAGTGTGTCAGGAGAGAGCAGAGGAGGACGAGGTAATAAAAGTGAACAAAGGGGAGTAATGAGCTTTGGCTGGAGTGCTACAGTGATTAATGCCGTGCTGGGTTCAACCACCGGTCATACCTTTGGGTCAGGTGAAGTGGGAGACACAACCACATCACTTTCTCTGACCCATCTTTTACTTCTGAAAAACTGCACCTTGATTCTTTTTTTTTTTCCCCAGAGTGTTTTTCTTTGTTTGACCTCCCGCCCTCAACCTACTTCATCCTCCCTCTTCTCTCCTTCCATCATGCATGTCTGGAACGCCACATAATGATTTGATTTGGTTCATTATGCTATTTTGCACCTGGCTTTTATTAGTTTTCCTTCCCTTGCCTGACCTGCCTTTTCCTTCATGTACTTCTCTTCTCATTAATTTCATAACTTCATGTAATTCCCCATATCTCCTCTTCACCATGTTTTCCCTTTCTTTCCTTTCCTTTCCCCCCTTGAGATCCCCTCCTTCCGTCTTCCTCCTTTCCTCCGCTCTCCACTCAGAGACTCCCCCCTTGTCCTCTCTCTTCCCTCCCAAACACAGACCTCTTTCTCCGCCGGCGTGTGTGCGTGTGCGTGCACATGTGTGTCCAGACACAGCAGTGCCCTGTCCAACCTCAGCTGTTAAACATCTAGTTAATTACACGGCTGGACAAAGGGGAGGGTGGGGGGTGGGGGGGGGGTGAAGGGAAGGAGGGAAGGATGCAGGGAGGGAGAGAGAGGAGAAGATTGGAGCGTCTTGTTAACCTTGTTAGCATTTCTCACTGAGACCAATGTTACAAATGTGCAGCGAGGGCGAGTAATGAAGCAGGGTCCTAAATGTTCAACTGGCTCTTTGATGATGAAGGGGACAGAGGGAGGGGGGAAGACATTTCCTTAATGAAATCTATGGTCTGAGTGTGTGTGTGTGTGTGTGTGTGTGTGTGTGTGTGTGTGTGTGTGTGTGTGTGTGTGTGTGTGTGTGTGTGTGTGTGTGTGTGCTTCTCATTGTATTCATGATCCCTAATGAAATTGATTTTAGACTCATCTGTTGAGAGGACACACACACACACACACCTTTAAAGTTCTCAATCTAAAATTTAATGATTTATGTTAAAAGGACTTGGTGTTTTCACCCCAAAATGAAAGTGAATCGTGACTATGTAAACAGATTTATATCCTCACAACATGATGTCACAAACATTCACACACACACACACACACACACACACACACACACACACACACACACACACACACACACACACACACACAGTCCTAATAACTCAGACAGCAGGATTCTGTTTCCGAAAAAAGGAAATGTCAATTTTCAACAGCAGACAAAGAGCAAAAGGGGGTGCATATCAAACATGCAACTTGTCACATTTTCCAAAGGGGAGGAGGGGGTGGAGAGACGGAGAGAGGGAGAGAGACTGAATGGTGTCAATGTGAGTTGGTGGACTGGGATTTATAGGGCAGTCATCTCGGTGAAAGTGTGTGTGAGTGTGTGTCTGACCCTGACTGGAGGGCATCCAGAGTATCACAGCACACCTGCTGACTATACAGTCTACAGCTCTCTTCCTCAGCCCCCCCACCCCAACACACACACACACACACACACACACACACACACAGTTTGGTCGAGCCACACCGACGAGACAGGTTACTCCGAGTGAAATTAATCATCGTTCTTTTGTCGCGCCACTGCTCTCACAACGGGAGGCCCCCCCAGGTGACACGAACGTACACACACTGCCGCACATACACGCACATTCATACACACACGCACACACACACACACACACCGAGTGTGTACACACACCGAGAGTGACAGGCAGACAGCTGGCCACTGACAGCGTGCCACTATGAAGCTGTTTCCCTAACGGCTATCGATAGTTGGCTCTGGTTAGAAGAACGGAGCGCTGCCAAGGTGTGGTCAAGTGAGTGAGCGGTACAAAGCGTCACTGTTCGGGTCGTTCTGAGTTTTTTGGAAACATTTTCCAGAAACATCCATCTGTTTGTGAGCTTTTATAATAGCAGCTATTCAACGCATTGCTAATGGAGCAGAGATCGCACGTAGCAAACGGTGGTGTCCTGATAAAATGCTGGTTAGACTTCCTGGAAAACAGAGAATTAGCACGACGCAACTCTGACCTTACAGACCTCCCCCGAAATAGTAACGACTGCCCTGAAAAACTCCAAAGAACTCCACGTATAGGACAGTTTGTTTTGCTTTTTTGTGATCTTGAAACTTCACATTCAGTGTCATTTAGTGTGAGTCCAAGTGCTTTTCTTTTTCTGCAGCTTTTCCCTCTTATTTTCTCTACATTCCAAGCTTTGCAATCTTGGAACCTGGTAAATGAGCTGGATTTACTTATTTACAACCACATATGCTGAAAGAGCATGCCAGTTTATTGCAGCTATACTTTTTGCGATTACTTTATTGTCCTTTGTCACTGAATTGAATATGATGAGCGTTTCTGCGGATCATTCTGCCAAATTTTAAAAACCATATACCATCTGATACAAGAGCATTTAAAGCAAATACAGACGGTCTGAGTTAAACGAGGATTTGGTCTTCATACGGATTCGATGACAGTTTGGATCATCATCTGCTTCAAACAGGATTATGATTAAGGGGCAGATTGTTTTTTTAAAAGCTTTTAAATTCCTTGCTATAATATTAGAAAAGAAAGATAACCCAAGTTCTGAAAATAGAAAACAAGAGTAGAAGCAGAAGTGAATCTCATTGAAACAGAAGAGAGGTGTATGCATCAAAATGTCATTTTTAGTGAATTTGTGCTCCTCACATGACCCTCACAGACAATATCTGGCTCTATTCAAGTCAAGAGCACACAGACAAGCACACACACACAAACACACACACATTGCACACACAAATACAGCCGACTTCACCAGAGCTGCATCTGTACACCCTTCTTGTCAGATAGCGTAACATGGCACAGTACTTTCTCTGTTGTCGGCCGGGCTGGGCTGGGATGGTGCGTGTGTGTGCATGTGTGCGTATTTGTGTGTGTGTGTGTGTTTGCCGGTGTAAGGCCTCTTTAATCTTTAACAAGTGTGATGGACTTGAGTTTCCCCTCAGCGCTGCTCTCACAAGCGTTCCTCCAACACACACACATACGCACACACATACATACACACACACAGATCTGGGTTCCCCTGCTTGCTGCTATCATAACCACAAGCTGTAAGCGGCCCCTGCATGGTCGCATGCTTCGTTCCTGATTCTCTTTGCTTCTCCGCTTCTCCATCTCTTTCATCCCTCTCTCATCCCTCTCATCTCCGCGTCTGCCCCTCTTGTAGACTTCATCTGTATCTCTCTCATAATTCCCATGCACTTTCCCTCACTCCGTCTTCGCCTTCTTACCCGTGCATCCGTCTTACGGCCCTCTGTCCCGGCGCAGCACATAAATGTCTCATTCTCAGTCATTTAGCTAGAGCCTTATTTCCTTTAAAATGAGTGGAAAAACTGCCAGTGGGGGTCCATAAAAGAACCCCTAATTCAATGCTGTCACACTTATATCAGTAACAAGAGCCATTGTCATAAAACAAGGTGGAATAATGCAGATCGCTCAACTGGTATCAAAAAAAAATGACAACTTATTAATTCCATCTTGAAATGAGTTGATTTGCATTGAAATCGACTAGAATCCTCTCTGCCCGTCGGCACTTTAAGATTAGATTAAATGTTGGGATAGGGTTTCGTGAGGTTCCTTTTGCCTCCTCTCCCTCACTCCCACTGTGCAGCGCCACACCTGAGAAGGCTTCTGACATAACTAGGTCTGGCTGTGTGCTAAAACGGCAGCTCTGCTCTCTTCCCCGAGGCAGCTCCTGCAGGCTGAGGCTGGGGTGAAGCTAATGACATCCACACGCTTACGCAGAGAGTCCTGTGATGTGTGGCAATGAGACCCGGGAGCAGCTCCGAACGCAGCCACGGTGGACTTTAATTGGAGGCAGGTCACGGGCAGGTCTGAGTGCATGTACATGTCTATATCTACAAGTCTAAAGTAATATCATGCATGAAAAGAGATGCATGCTGCCACTTGGAGATAAATATATACATACATATATATATATATATATATATATACATAGATATTTTTTTTTCAAACAAGATATAGGCCAATACTATATTTTTTAAACCATTACATGTCTTGTATTAAAACACTTGAGTATTTGATATCTGTTCCGTAACTTCTCTGACAGTTTGTGAACATCGTATCTATTCGTTGTTATTCGTATCAGTATTTTGTTATCAAACTGACAATTAATTGAACAATGAAATGAGTGAGGCTGCTACTTCATAATGCTTATTTCTTGCTTGTTTTGTGTATTGCTGAGAACTAAGAACAACATAATCATCACCAACATCCATTCGCAGCTTTCTGGACACTAAGGTGATGGCAAGTGATGTCAGCCTCAACACACTGCTACACATTTGACCTTCATGTGGAGAAAAATGAGGAAACTATGCGCATTTCTCTACAGGAACACCATGGAGCAGCAAACGTGTCGCTGATTAACAAGTTTTGAGGTTGTGTGAAACCGCGTCCTTCGCCGCGAGGATGAGACCTGGCGCTGGACAGCTGGGATGATGAAGAGTGTTGAGAGCTCCAGCCGATGGAAGGGGTTCATCAAACAAGGTTTCAACAGCCTTCTGATTTTAGATTGTGATGACACATAATTATTGATAAAGAAGCGCCTAATAGGCAGCTTTTCACTGATGAATATGATGTGATTGGCTACTCTCATTTATTTTCTAGTTCTGATTTTCAAGTGTGTCTGATAGAAACAAGCAAGGGTACCAGAGAGTTTATAAGAGAGCTAAGCTCAATCTTCTGTTCTATAACAGGACCACTGCTACACTACCACTGTACAGTCCTGTTGTGCTTTTCTGAAAAGTATTTTCAGTACCTTCAGTCAAGTTACAAGCCATTCAACTGTTACAGTTATGTTGTAAGCGCTTTATACTACATATTAATATCATGAAAGCATCACAAGCAGGTTTGCTGCAATTTCTGTGTATTTGGGGATGTATGGAGCAGCATGTGAGTCAGAGGATTTCAAGGTGAAACAGAGCGAGAGAGCGATCAGGAGGATGCATTTCTGCGAATTTAACAGCCGGCCCTGAGCAATTGCTTTCACGCTCCCACCATGATAGTTTTATCTTGACAGCTCTGAGATGACGACAAGTGAGGACAAATCTTCATCTCTCTGACTCTATCTGTGATGTGTGTGTGTGTGTGTGTGTGCATCTGTATTTGCATCTGCGTGGTGTTTCCCTCGCAGTATCTGATTCGGTGCCACAAGCTCTCACTTGCCCCGCCGAGCTTTGGAAACAATTGCATTTCTCTTTTGTTTTTCCTCTCCCTCCCTCCATCCATCTGTCCCTCTCTTATCCCGCTCCCTCTTCAACTTGTCACGCTCCCTCTCTTTTGCATTTTTTTCCCTTGATGTACCAGCTCAGCTGACACACATGAGCAGCCAAGCAGAACACATTTGTGTACAGCTCAGCCGAGCAGGGTGTGTAGGTAAGAGTGTACGTGTGTGTGTGCGTGCATGCAAGTGTGTGTGCGTGCATGCAAGTGTGTGTGTGTGTGTGTGTGTGTGTGTGTGCGTGTGCTTTACGCCCTGCAGTGAATGGTGAAACTACTACTAAACTAGCTCAATTTGTCAAGAGCAGAGAGGTGTGGGCCTCGAGGACCATTGCACCGTTGTCTTCAAGGTAAACATAGAAGTACAGATTCAAAGAGAAAGGGAAAGACAAAGGGAAGAATTTTCAAGGCTAAAATCCCATGGATGCTGTTCACACATGCTTACACACACATACACGCACACACACACATCCACACTCACACATTCCTTTGGATCAGCCTGAGTGGAGCAAACACCAGGAGGAAATGATACTTCATCACTGCCACTCCTTCAGTCCAAGTGTGTGTGTATGTGTGTGTGTGTGTACTGACTTTGACAAAGAGTGGTCAAGACCTCAGTGTTGACCGAGCATTTTATACGCGTGGGTGTGTGAGTGTGTGTGTGCATGCGTAAATAAGAGCCTGCCCCACCTCGAGAAGGGGAGCACTCATTATTAAAAGGGAAGAGCGTATGAATTATCAGCTGCAGGCCCCCACGGACTGAATAAAGAAAACAATGTCACGGTGCAGTCACGGGGTGAACGTCACTGAAACAAATGATGAATGTCCCTCTCTTTCTTTCTCTTTGCTCTCCTACTCTGGCCTGTTGCCACGGCGATTAATTCTGGGACGCAGAGGGATAGAGGGAGGGAGAGAGAGAAAGAGAGAGAGAGATGAGAGTGACACATTTTGGACAGGCTTGCTTCAAAGGCCAGCAGCTTATCACAGCTACACACACACACACATACACATAAATTCAAGTACAACGAAAAGTTATACGTGAGGGATGAGCCTCGGGATTTGTGCGTGTGTTGTATTCGCTGATGATCGTTCAGTTTAATGCCTCCTTGTTTGTGAGGTATACATTGAGGGGGGGAAAAAAAGCAATTAAAAAGACTGAAGACTTGTGCATTGGTGCAGGTAAGATAAGAAGAAATGCGGGAGGAGCCAACTCTCTATCTGACACATTTAGCTGCGCTTCCAGCCTGCCTTTCTGCCCTTCCTCTTCCCATTCGTCCTCCTCTTCGCTCCTTGTTAAGAGTGGCTGAGGACACCGACTCATCAAAGTTACTTCAGCCGGCCTTGAGTGAGATTAGAAGCTGCTGAAAACCAGCAGTGACACGCAGCTCACCAGTGATCACTTGCGCTGTCACTGGGAGAATTGACTTAATGAGACTTCAGTGACCAACAGACAGAATTATTCAATAAGTTTCATTGATATTCGGCAGAAATGTTCTTTTCTTTCTTCTTTATTTTTTTTCCTTTTACTTTGTTCCTTCCTTCTTTTGTTCCTCGAGATATCGCCGGGATCATTTCAGGTGCACATCCTTCTTTTATCAGGCACTCACCATAGGAGGTCACCATAACTATCTGGGGTTTATTCCAGACAATAGGAAGAAATAGGAATGTTCAGCGGATCAGAGGGTAGCACTATACCCTCACAGAAAAAAAAATGTCCTGGTTTTGGTGCTTGTCTGAGATCAACAGCCTGTCTGAGTGTCTGTGTGTTTACCCTTAGGTTTCCTTGCAAAGAAAAAAAATGAAATTGTTGCTCCCAGAGGCCAGAAACATTCATGTTATGGCCAATTGGCGACTCTAAATTGCCCCTAGGTATGAGAGTGGGATTGAATGGTGTGCGTGCATGTGTATGCGTTTATGTGTACGGGTGTGTGTTCTGCCGTGGACTGGCAGCCTGTCCAGGGTGTATTCCCGCATTTCACCCAATGAGTGCTGGGATAGTCTCCAGCAGACCCCTGTGCATTAACAGGAAATAGCATCTGTCATCTGAATCAGTTCTACTGTATTTGATGGTACATGCAATCTGTGCCTTGCATCTGTGCACCAAGAAACTAATATCATCATTTATCATGCATTTACCATATAGCAAATGTTAAGGGAATATTGCCTGATTTCAAACCCATTAATAAAACGGATATTGAGTCTATGGTTTGCATTGTGTTATTAATGATGCTTAACTCATCATTGTACAACAGTAGTCATTTCAGGTTTGTTCTTACTTAATACTTGACTTTATTTACAGTGTTTTCTACTGCTATTGCTTATTGCATGTGTACATATTGTTTATTGTTCTCTATGCTCTTTCTGCTGTCCACTTTCTGCTGCATCAGTGTAAATATCTGCACCGTGGGGCCAATAAAGGACGGCATTAGTTTAGCTAGTAGCTAGACATTAATTTCCCCAGTCTGAGCTAATAACAAACAAGTTTGCCGCACTTAACAAGAGACTTAACAAGAGTCAAGCAGTAACATCAATGTTTGCAACGCTCTGTTTTTCCAGTTCTCTGCATTTCCTCCCTGTCCCTCTTGCCTCCCCTCTTGTCTTGGGAACAGTGCAGAGCAGTGGACAGTCAGATTAATGACCTCAGCCTCTCACACACTCCGTCTTCTTCGCTCCGTCTGTCTGCGGCCGTGCGAGAGCCTCATAACCATGCTGGGATGAGACACGCAGGGAGAGCTCTGACAAAGGAAAGCAGCACTTATATATTTGGACTGTCTGTTCTCCCGCTGCGCCGTCATTCATCTCCGCTTTTGCATATCTGCCGCAGCTGTCGACACAAAACGTAAAAGTCGCCTCCTTCGGCGAGCAGCCAGTCAGACTGCCGGGGACTCTTTGGCATGTTAGCACAGGTGGTAAACAACAATAAATGTACATGTAGATGCTGATACATGCACACCCTTCCTGTGTCTGTGCATCTGGCTACACTGTCGTCTGTTTGTGTGTGTGTGTGTGTGTGTGTGTGTGTGTGTGTGTGTGTGTGTCACCCGACTCGGATGTGTAATTACAAAGGAGAGATGATAAGCCAGTTTTTTCCCCTCTCCTGTGGGAGCTCACAGCTAATTATAGAGCCAGCGGAGCTTCAAATTGCCATTTAAAACAGCCATACGGTGGGAGACAATAACACACTCCCCTGGTGGTGTCACCGCTGTGTAGTAAGTGTGTCTGCGTGGAGGTATCAGTTGGAGAGAAAGCAACAGTCGAGAGAAGAAAAAAAAAAAAGGAACCAAAAAAAAAGGAAAGAAACCCTGTGGCCCTGTTAGCCAAAAATGACTGATTCCCCGGACAGGAAGCTGTACTTAAGCAGCTAAAATGTCCACTAATTTTGTTGTTAGTCAATCGTGAAAAAAAAAGAAATGTCTAACGAGATTCTTATTAATACGGAGCAAATGTGAAAAAGAGAGATATTGGAACATCCCAAGAACTGTTCACCACACAGTAGGATGAGTGTTTACGCAGTCTGGTGCAATAAAAAGTGATCTGACTTCAAGATAAGCCAGAACAAACACTCCAGGTTAGCCGGTCCAGTCCAGATGCAGCAGTCCAGATAACAGATGCTTCTTTGAGGACATGAACATGTACATTTTAGACAGGGAAGACAGACGGTTTAAGAGAGGAACAGGAGAATCCATCTACAGTGTGTCAGGACAGAGAAACCATCTCTGAACACAGCCTCTGTTCACAGATGGTGTCTCTATTTGGTCTCTATGTGGGATATGTACAACATCACCTGGCTCCAAAATGCAATGCTGCCTTCTCCTCCCTTCCCAGGAGTTTTCAGAAACGGTTCACACCTCCGTGGAAACAATAAAGAGCAGTCGTTCACAACAGGCCTCAGGTAAATCTACTGATTCAACTCCACTGAGGTTACACTCCAAGGTTCCACCATTTGGACACTTGGATGAGGGTGAAACATCTCCAAAAATCTCCAACAAGTCCAGTTGCTATGCTGCTTTTTTTATCATGTGGGGCATTCAGGCTGTTGTGGCCTGCATCGACAACCAAGCCTTTCTTCAATCATTACGGTCCAACAAAACTGATATATAACCAACCACCGACAGATTTCTGCTCTAAAGTGATCCACGCACTGCCAAAAGAAATTCTCTGCTTGACTCCCAAGATGCTATTCTACCTTTTAGGCAAAATGGAAAACAGAGGGAGCGCGAAAAATGGGCGAAGGAGGGGGAGGCAGAGAAGAAAGATGCAATGGGTTGGAGGTAGGATGAGAAAGAAAGATGGATGGGCTAGATAAGAGAGAATAAACAGAAAGAAAGAGTGAGGAGGGCTAGAGAGAGGACAAGGAGGGATTTTGTGGTCCGCGGTGGAATGTGCTTTGAGGGAACGATCACTGCCAACACACTCAAACACAAACACACGCACACACACAAACACACAAATGAAACAATATTTTTCTCCCCCTGGCCGGCCTATATTCACATAGAAACAAACACACGCACACACACACAATCTACCACGAGTAAAGAGTCACTGATACATTTCACATGCACTTATAAGGCATTCACTAAGTTACGGCATTGCAGTGTAGACACACTAACTTTACTCTCACCTATGACATGAACATACACACACACACACACACACACACACACACACAGTTGAATAGCTTCAGGAAGTCCTGCAGCCAGATTAGGTTAAAAGCTTAAGCTGACTTTGAATCGTTATTCAATTTACCCATTTATACTTTATTTTCACGTCCATGCGTATGTGTGCTTGTGTGTGCATGGGTGTGCCTGAGTATGTGTGGAGATGTTTTCTGATTACAGCAGGGTGTGTATGCAGTGTCTGTGTGCACTCTTTATTGCTGTTTCCTCCCTCGGGTCTACATGGGTCGTAACTCCTGTGTCAATTAATTACCTGTGTGTGTGTGTGTGTGTGTGTGTGTGTGTACTCGCGTGCGTGCATTTATGCATGTGTGTGAGTGATCGGGTGAGATAGAGTTTCAGTCCATCAGTGTAATGAGCGTAAGAGGAGCTGTAACTGGACACTGGTCCGATCTGTAACTAACACCACTACCACTACAGTCAGGTATAGGTGGCATGTTCTCTAGTCCTGCTGCAGCTACTGTCATGAACGTGCAAGGAATCATGGGTGGTGGAGTTAACTGTGGATGTAAACTAATCTGATTCTGGTAAATATATATAAAAAAGAAAAAACCTTTTTGTGTCCTCTCATTTGCTGCACATTGTGCAAAACTTTTCCCATGACTGCTAATCTCTTTATAGTAGTGCCAGGCAGAGACAATCTCTCTCTTTCTCTCACTCTCTCACTCTCACACACACACTCACACACACATTTTTTCAACTTCCTGTCTGCTGACTTAAAGCGTCGTTCTTGTGTTGTTAAATTCACCAATGTCTCTAACTCTTTCTGATACAATGTTTAAAAGTTTTATGGTGTCAGGCAACAAATGACACCAGCAAGCAACAAAGGAATGCAGAGTATAAACCACACTAAATCCAAACTGCCTTTTTTATGAGAGCAGAATGGTGTTTACCAACCTTTAACAACTTTTCCAAGAGGATAAAAACCTTTATGGGCTGAATTCGCGGCGAACATTACAGTGAACAGCAGCAAACGGGAGCACGTTAATGGAGGATGGATTTCTTTCAGGGCCAAACCTTTTGTGCAAATGTAATTGATTTGTGCTGATATGTCTTACTGGGTGGTGGGGATCATACTTACAATATTTTGCATTTACCTTTTCATTTACTACATCATAGTAAATGATGCTAAGGGGTAAACTGTGCCAGTCACAGACAGACCCCGCACGACAGAGGGATATAGAAACCTTCACTCGTCTCTGTATAGACAGGATTTTGCTTCTATACTGAATGAGATTCATAGTTGGTAGCAGAGCTGGAGATTTACATTCCACAAACAGCCACCCATCAATCCAGCACAGACCAGTTTCAAAAAACCAAACACACCCCCCAGGCTCAGATTTGAAAAAGCAATGTTGGCTTTTGTTGTTTTGCTCTTTAGATTTTTTTGTTTCTCAATACAATTCTCTTCTCTATCAAATTTCTGTCGTAACTCTGTCTTCATTCCAGTACTTGTGATGCTAACCTGTCATTCTGCTCACTTTCCTTTCCACCAGTGGCTTTATCCTCTTTTGTCTCTCTTTACCTCTGCATTCATTGGAATGGAAACAAAGCAGAATTGCAGGGAAAAGGGAAGATGAGGTGCTGACAGACAGAAAGAACATGTGCGCCGGGAGGAGGTGACGTGAGGTGTGTTGGATCTGCTGCCGATCAGTCAGTCGGTGAAATTCATTTCCATCCAGCAATTATAGAGGTGCTGACAGGACTAATTTGATCTTACATCGTGTACAGTATTAATGAGATTTGGATGAATAAATGGATGACAGATGCAAAGAAGCAGGAATCAAAGCTCCAACCCAACAAATAACTGAACAATGGTGCAAATGAGTCAATAAAACTGTTTCAACACGACTGTTTGATTGACTAACCGGCAGAATGAATAATCAGCTTCATAACTCGAGTGTATTTGTCAGCGTTACATATCTCATTTTATCAGCCTCGAGCCGTCACACTGTTACAAAGCTCAACAGTGCGTCATGGTCTCCTACCTCAGTGCAGTAAAACACGTACATAAAAACAGTTATTGGCCTCAGTCCCAATAAAAGTACAATAAACAGCAACAGTCAAGCTATTAACGAGCACCACAGTGATTTCTTTTTTCATAGAAAAAGAAATTACGGCTGGACCCTGTGATGTGATCAGAACACACGCACATGCACACGCAATCAATTAAGTCTGAGGAATTGAGTGCTGCAACCGAAAGACATAGGTTAGAAGGGTTGAATAAGTGGTTTTAAGGAGAAGATAAGCGAGGGAAGAGGGGAATAAAGACAGAGAAGTGAGCTCTGTCGCTGAGTTTGATATTCTCCTCAGGCTGCTCTCTGACACTCTGAACCCTTCCACCACCTCCACCCTGACAGAGCCACGGTGCTGTCTGAGTCCCGCCCGCTGACGGAGCACTATGCCAGAGCTGATCTCCTGTCACTCGACCCAAAAAAACCTACAGCTCCTTCGCGGCTCCGGGGTGGCAAATGAAAAGGCACCAGATTCAGTGTTTAGCTGTTGCAGAAGTGACAGTGTCGTCGCTTGAATGTGACCTGCGGGGCCCAAACAGGCTGCAGGAGGAAGCTGTGTGTGAGGGTGCCGGGGAGCAAACTGTCAGCTCCAAATGTGGAGTTTTGTCAATAGTCGTTGCTGTGTTTGAGGGAGTGCGTATGCGTGTGTGTGTGTGTGTGTGTGTGTGTGTGTGTGTGTGTGTGCTCAGGGGCGACAAGCTGACTTATCTCTGTGCAAACTGCAGCCAGGCATAAATATGCTTCCTTCCCGGGCTGATTCTGACAGGTTCAACCTCACTTTGAACCAAAAAGAAAACGTAAAAATCCAATCCATAAATCAAGCTCCTACAGTAATTCCAAAGCCTGATGCGGCAGCGGGAGCACAAGGGGAGGACGGGGATGGGCTTGTAATGGTCACTCCTCACTCCCTGCTGAGCTAAGCACGGACCAGAACCCAGATCTAGGACATCAGTGCTATGCCCGACTTTCACAGAATGATCCAAACCTAAGAGCTGTGAAATGTCAATCAACGGTGGATTTTCCCATAAAAGGGATAAGCGGAGCACACAAGAATAAGTGTGCTGTCCCACTGGACACAAAGTGGCATGGACCCTCAAAACCACATCCATATATCCATTATCTTACCATTGCACTCAATGGCATTGCAGGGATCTGCTACCGTAGATCTACATCTTAGATTAGGTAAAGGGGAGTTCATCACAGGGCAGACACACCATTCACTATCACTCACACCTATTTAGAGTCCTTGACATGGACGTTTTTGGACTGGGGAGGAAACTTGAGGACCTAGGGAAAACCCCAAGAGAAAACAGGCAAACTCCTCAAAGACCTTCTCGCTGTGAGGTAGCAGTGCTGTTCACTGAGGCACTACGAACGCCCTCAAAACCACATAACCACTGTAAATAAACTAGTAAGACATTTTGACAACCTCTACTGAGCCAATCGTGAAATGTTTTCTAGCTTAAAAGCGGGAGTTATATATCTGCAGAAATGGGCAATAAAAAGCTAAAATGCAACAATATTGCATGAAATTATTTGCCAATACAAAGCCCATGTACCAAAGTCTGCCGCATTTTAGGTTGGCACTGATCTCGTACAGTATGTTTCCGTTCCATACCTTAATATCATCATCAAACGTTTCTTTTATTTTTCCTCCTTGACTTCCTTCAGAGAATTGCAAATAGATTTTTTTCTGTATTTAATAATATTTTGAAATGTACCAGTCTGAGCTCACTTGTGTGTGTGGTAAGCCTTGGAGGAATGTAGGCATGTGTTGATTCCCTTTTTGCTGTGGGTGGGCCTCGGCGAGCGGTGTGCCAGGCCGTAAAAGACACCGATCCGCAGTGGTCTGAGTGCCCTAATCCCGCCATCTTTCCTCCATTTTTTTTTCAGCAGGTCTTTGGTTTGCCTCTCTTTCTGCTCGCTTCAGAGATTTTCCCTTTTAGCCTCGGCAGGCCGCGCAGTTCCAGAGGAAAAGTCAGACAGAGAGGGCGAGGAAGAAGCGGGGGAAAAAAGAAATAGAGACATTTTTTTCAGTTTGCAGACGCTGGACGCTTTGCTGTGCGGAGACAGGAAGTTCAGCGTCAGTAGAGATGAATGCAGAGACCGAGGGAGGGCAGAGGACAGAGCGCAGAGAGATGGAAACGGCCCAGTGGAAACCATGATGTCATGATTAGTGAGGTGCGACCATCCTGCAGTCGCATTGGCACCACATGGACGGCATGGAAATCACACACTCACATACACACACACACACTACAGTACACACACAGACATGCACACCCACACCCTCAACACACACAAAATCTCTCTGTGTCTGCCTCTAACCGATCACAGCTGCTGCAAGAAACAATGTGGCTATTGTCACTTTTAACCTCCAACATGTGCACGCACACACACACACACAAACACACGCGTGCATGCGCACGCACACACACACACACACATCAATTCTAAAAATCTAAAGCTTTAAGAGCTGGAAATGTGAAGTGCTGGTTGACAACATCATTTAACGCTGCAGCAAAAAGAAGATCTCCGGATAATGGCAGATATCTTTTTTTATCTACTTCATTATGATATATCTTCAACATTAATTCTTCTTCATGAAAATCAGATCATGATGCTGCCTCGAGCTGGCAAAAATGTTGAATTGTGATTATGAAGAATTCAATATCCAAGACAAAACGCTGTACATTTAAGTGCAAAATGGTAAATTGTCTTCTCTGTATAAATACATCTGGCTCTCTGTCAGTACCAGACTAAATAAAAGCCTGTGCAAAGTTTCTGTTTCTTTCTTTTCTATTAATAGAAAATACACACACACACACACACACACACACACACACACACACGCAGTGATTAAAACCAAAACTGGCAGCTCTGAATGAGGTTGTTTCTCAGCCTCATGGGACTCCTGAGAGAGGAGAAAACAAGCTAACTGGGTGGGAAGAGAAAAACTTACATTAACTGCTGATGCTTGTAACTGGAGAAAGACAAGTTAGCTTATTAAAGATCAATTAAGGAGTGACAGAGCAGGCTGAGTGATATATAGGCAAAGATGCAAACCTGCTCTCTTTCTCCGGGTGTGTGTATATAACTCACATCGGGGGGAACACGAATATGTTTACACAGTCACATTGTGTAAATCAATGCAATTCAGGATTTAATTACAAGGAATGAATGCCAGTCCATGTTATGTCGGATTGTGTAAGCGTGAGTGTGTGTGTGTGTGTGTGACAGAGATACAGAGTGAGGCCAGGCTACAGCACCAGGTCCAACAGACATTTATCTATCTACAAAGGTTTTTGCGATGGAAACAGACCAAAGGAGACCACCAGGGGGGAAACCCCCTGAAAGAAGGAAAAGAGCAAGAGGAGGAAAAGAAGAGGGAAGGGGGATAAAAAAAAATAAGGGAAAAAAGAAACAGATGGAAAGCAGTCAAAGAAAGTTGCTTTGGCAACAACTGACAAAAAGCTGACTTCTAAGCACAACTTCAGTTTAAAGATGAAATAGAGGGAGTTCAACAGTGATGGAACAAGTTATAGCAAATTTGTCATTTCACTCTCCATAAATGCAGTGTAGGTTTTCCTCCCTCTCACTCATGAAGGGTGTCTCACTGGGGAGTGTACAAGCTTAGAAAACGACTGCAAACAGAACTGGAGCAGGGGAAGGAAAATGGCCTTTTCACCGTCTTATTACAAGTCCTTCAAATTCACATCAAAACGGCTTGCTTGTCTTTCCCCTGCAGGACCTTCACACCGAGGCTTTACGCCGCCATCAGCAGGGTCACATCGATCTGTCTGTTCTTAAACTCGTGCAAATCATTGTTGTGTTGTTGAGGAAAAGAGAAAAGAAGCCCACATTGACTGTGAACAAAGATTTCCTGCGTCCGATGTTTTATTGACCCAGCCTGAACTCGTCCAATCCTGCAGACATTAACACTCTTTAACATTGTCACATCATTGTCTCCTTCACTACTGACAGAGCAGAATCATAAAGATGAGGCTTGCCAGAGGGCTGAGATTTATCCCTCCTTGTCACTTCATGTCTTTCTTAGCCAGGAAAATGAAAAAAAGTACACTTTGCTACTAACAGTACAGTCAATGGATGTCACTAAACCAACATTGATTGCAATTGCTCTTGATTTTTCCAGGTCACATGCAAAATGAGACACTGTTGCAAAGCACCGACAGCTGTTTTTTCCTTACTGGGACAAGAACAACTAGTCTATTTCATTTAGCTGCGTCATAGCTCTCTACAACCCAAACAACAAACACATGAGGCTGTTACATTTGTCTCATAGTCTCTTCCTTGCCTCAATCCATTGTCCATATGGATTGATGCTCCCTCACCCTGTAGCTGCATCATCTCTGGAGTAAAGATGATGTGGATGTCTTGAAAGGATGGATGTATTTGTACCTTTTCAATATCTGGCCAACAACTGAATGGGATGGTATTCACACAAACACAAAAATATTCTGTGGCAAAAAAATGCAGTACTGTATGTGTATAGTAGGTATCTGTGCCGAGTCCAAGAGTCCTAACAGACCTGGACCTTAATGCATTTTGTTAAAAGCATTCATTCTCAAAGAAATAAAGAAATAAAATAAACTGCATCACATTTGCATCACATTTGCTTTTCTGTTAAAAGCATGATTTCAGTTTTAAATATACAGAGTCACTGAGTGGCTCCTCAAATGTTTGCTCGGTTGCACATTTTTAGCTGTTGATGATTTCTTTGTCCTTTCCACAGCAATTAACTCATTTTTTTATTCCTGTTCAAAAAGAAAGACAAGAATTCCACTAAATTTGCATTTCATTTGCCTTTCATTAAAACCTTAATTTCCATCTATTCCCATTCATAAGACCATTACGCGCCATTTAGCTTAACATATACCATGAAGCTGCATTACAGGGATAGATAACGGCCGAGAAAGTTGAACAAACTGCGTTGCAAAGTGAAAGGTGCGTAAACAGGTTGTGGATCACTGCTGCTGCTCGCAGCAGTTCACTCATTAAGACAGAACAGAGACAGAAACAGCAGAGTGGAAACCTCGACTGACCCTCAGTACAGAGAAACACAGATTAGGCAAAACCGGCAACCTGAGGAAAACAGGATGTTCTGCAATTACTGCGAATTAAAACAAGATAAAATATAGGCCCAGAGCCCCTAAAGCTCCCGTACCTGTGATAAGAGTACTCAGCAGAGTGTTCCTCGGTGGACTGCAGGGAAATGGAGGGAAGAGGGGAGCAGTGGTCTGTATAGTTTTGATATGTTGCTCTGTAATGAATGCAATTTCCTTTTTGTCACAGCCTGTGTCAGCACTATATGGAGTCCCAGCGTCATGCCAATAAAGCACCTAGTGAATTAATGTCAACTTGGAGAGATGAGGGAGCGACAGGCTTTGTATTTTCCATTATTGTGAAGATGAAAAAGCTGCGGCAGGGAGCGAGCTGTCCGGCCCTGCTGGCACCCCTCACAGGAACACGCTCATTAATACAGGAAGCTTGGAAGAGCTGAAACCTCCCGCTACTTCCTGCGAACAAACGGCGGAAGCAACCAAACACCTGCTTCATATTCTCCTCAGAGTAATGAGAAAGTCTTCTCTCTCTCTATCTCTCCCTCTCTCGCTCTCACGCGGACTCATTCAACTTTGAACGCTCTCTCCATCTCTCTCTCTCTCTCCCTGGTCATTCGATTCAATCAGCACTCTGAGGGAGACAGATGAGATCAGAGCTTTGACCTCTACTCGCGAGCAGTCGTCTCACAAAAAACACACACTTCGAGACAAGGAGCCTATTTGAGGAAATGACATCATCATCAGCCGCTGTGTCGCCAGGGTCAAGGCTGGCTCGAAACTATTCCCATCACAGCGGAGATTACCCCGGCGAATGGTTATTACACACGTTATGAGGGATTGCTACGATGAGGGTGACTACAGATACAACCCTCAGACACCCCTCCTCAACCCCCCACACCCCGCACCCCTCCTCCCACACCTGCTGGATTGATGGCGCAGCCCATTACTGATAGATGGATGGAGCAGATTACGGGACGCTCCATTAGTGTCACTTCATATAGGTGGGCGAGGAGTCTGCGTCTGGAGCGGAGATGGCTGAGCTCGCGGGAGAAGGAGAAAGGTGTCTGGAACAACCTGGCACTCAGCGCTGATTGCAGTGGTGGCAGCGCGGGACTTAAAGGTTATCTAATGTGGAATATATTGGAGCGAGAGCAATCAAAATGGGGATCTGGTCTGACTTTTAAGGTATAAAGACAATTTCAGCATCTTGAATGTGGATATTTCATGCAATCAGCACACTTTAAATTGAACCGAACTTGACATGGCTGCGTATCTTACTTGAGCGTGCAGAGCCAACTGGAAAAATGCAGAAAATATGCAGAGACGTACGTGTTCAGCAGCAGCAATTGTAAAAACACAGATCTCCACATCACGTCTGGCAAGATGTTGTCGAACTAATTGATACTAGTTGTGCCAATGCTACGCTAACAAAATGCTAGGTGAACTTGAAGCCCCGAGAGGTTGATTTGTTCTTTACCAGCTTCATTAATCTTCGGAGCACTGCTTCAAATGCCAAGGAAGTCCATTCATTTCCATCCAGACATTTTGCATTTCACGCAAAGCACGATCTTCATAGAGGAGCATAAAGGACTGGGTGACATCATCAGTGATGTCTGGACAACGCTTGTCAGCAATCCAACCAATAGTGAATGAAACAGTGCAGGAGTGACAAAGTGAATGGTTCCAACTATGCATCTATCCAACTTATACTTTATCCATGTTTGCATGCAGACACTGGAAGAAGTCAAAGAGAGTCAAAGAGTCAAAGCCGAGATGCTCTTGCTCCAGAACTTGTGAAGAACAATGCTTCTTTCATCCACGTTTTCTGATGTTTCCTCAATCGTATGCAGCTTTGTAGGAAGCAGAACTTGGAGAGACGCCGAGTGGATTCAGTTCATTTACTGCTCAGCTACTCCTCAGTATCACTCCCACTGACAGGACAACATACGTGAACACACACACACACGCACACAAACACTCAGCACATGTGTGCTCCGAAATGATGCGTGCACAGATGAGAACTGCACCCCGGGGAGTGCGACCGTGACTCCCGCCTGTCTGCCTGCTTCATTACAAGCCGTCACCACACCCATTTACCTTGACCTGCAGCTCACGCTGGTGCAGCGCGGAGGGTCTATCGCTCCGTTCTCTCGCCTCCCCATTCTCCAGATGAGAGTGTTATTAACCCCTGTGGAGCCAGTGGGAAGGTGATTCACCTCAGTTAAGTTAATGTCGTCAGTCCCCACCTCATCTCTTGGCTAATGGAGCCTGGAGGGCCAGCTGAGGTACAGCACGGGGGATATTTAATCTTGGGACGAAGATTACTCTCTATCATTAGATGGAATAGAAAAGATGCTTCGAGTGTGCAGGTTTCTTTCCAAGTCCAGTTTAGCTCAGCGAGAGATGCATAGGCAAATCTAGCAGTATATGCACTCGGACACAAGCATATTAATTATATTTAACACGTAACTTTACGTCCACAGCTGTAATTTATGTGTTACCTATATTTGAATACACTGAATATACACTGTATAATTAAGTCATTATATGACTTGAGGTTGTCCCTGAGAGCCCTAAATGGATGGTGGGAGTTGGAGTTTACTGGCAGGGCGAGCACTGGGTCCTTTTAGCCTGCGGTGACCTGTGATCGATGGAGACCTGGCAGAGTTTTAGCCTCCAACGCTGGTGCTGTAAAGCAGCTTGCATCCACCACCACTCTCCTCTCCCTCTTTTCTACTTAACTAAAGGTCTCCTGTCCCGCTCCCCCTTTATTTGCTTCCCTCTTTGTTCCGTGCAACCCTCCTCTCTTTCCCTCTCTCTTGCCAGCCTCCCTCTGTCACATTTCTCATCCGCTCGCGGCTGCGGCATCTGCAACCTCTTTTCCTCTCCCCGTTCCCCCTGCCCTCGCTTCCTCTCTGTCTCATCCATCTCTGTGCTTTTTAATCTCTCCCTCTCTCCTTGTCTCCCTCTCTCAATCTCCCCTCCCTCTTCACTTTCATCCCTCTCTCTTGCCCTGTGCTGCTGAGTGACAGTACAGTTAAACTGTTATTGGGCTCTGCAGCAGGAAGCGTAGCTTGAGACCACAAAAAAAGAGGTGTGTTTATGTGTGTGTTGCAAAGTCAACTGTAAAAGTGTGATGAATCAAAATGAATGTTTCCACAAATTGAAAACCTTACGTGACTGATGGGAGAGGGACGGAGGGGGTGGGGAATGTAGTAAAAATATGGGTGGGACATTATCATAATATTTCAGTTCAATCCAAAGAAAACAATACACAACCCCCATTCAGTGTTATCTCTAGGATAACATCGCTCGTATGCACAAAAGAAAACACGCTCGTATGTGCAGTCTCACAGTATACGCTCCCCCACTGCACGGTTGGGAAATACTTTGTAGGTTACTAAATCTAGGTCACGAAATGTGAGTAAAGGAATCATTCAGAGCTTTTAATTTGAGCATTCAGTCTTTTCATTCATTATGAAATGGAAGTCAGTGGGTATGCTGCCAACAAGTGATCTGTGCCTTGGCTTATGTTGGCTACCTGCTGCACAGAAAACGAAGCAGGGAGCGAGCATGAATTTACCGGCGTTGAGGGTATCGACCAGGACCGAAATGTTTGCTGTGTAACGGAACAAATCCAGTGTAGCGGCAGTAAATCACGGCGGCATTTACAACCTATTTCCTTTTTTAATCTCCCTCAAAGCAGCAGACTTTTTTGCAATCACAGCAATTTTTGCAATCGCCGGTTTAGGACTAGTAAGCTCCAACATTTTCAAGACTTTATGCGAATTGTTCGGATTCTAGCAGCACAGGTTTACTCTGTGAACATGCCGCTTGTCCCAATCTTGTTTCAGGTGAGCGAAATGCTATTTTGTTTTCACTTCAGCGTTCGGTCTCTGCTCTTTTAATTTTGTTTCCTGCTGCTTCGCCTCAACTAATCAATAGTGACTGACAAACTGCATCCATCCCACACACCGCTGACAGTCCTTCGGAGCAGTTCGTTTGACTGTTTGTTAAATTTGTCTTGACAACGTGTCGGGCTTCATCCGCCTGATCCCCTCTCTTTATCATTTCGGCCAGGTTACACAGCCACTTAAAACTGGATAATGAATTTATTCCAGTGTGGGCTCACAGTCCCACTGGTGATGGAGCTGCGAGCTATAACCGCTATGATTCAAACTCTGCACTTGGCAGCCCGACGAATGTAGAGCCATATTTATTGCGACACTGAGGTTGCTATGCAAGTTGACTGTTTTCTCTCCTATGTGAGTCGCTTTGGATAAAAACATTCACTAAATGACTGAATGTAAATATCTTTCGGCAAAGTAGCTTAAAAACATTTTGACGGGGCGCCTCTCTTTTTGCTCTCTTTAATAAAACACTTCATCGTCTCAGCTTGGGGAGCCATTGTTAATGGATAACCGTGTCGCCGGGCCTCTGGAGCTACATACTTAGTAACGATGGCAAAATAACTGCTGCTGTGACAATTTGGTGGGAAATACAATGCTTGGAAGAGTTCCCATCTGATGAATATTGCGTCCCACTGAGGTCGACAGCGCCATCTGGGTGTTAACTGCCTGAGACGCATGAGAGGCCCCGTCCAGGCAGCCGCCACAGATGAAACAGTAAAACCACGGTCATTTTTCTGATCATCAAATTTAAAGGCCTAATCCCATCTGTGCTTCATTAACAGGAACATCCTCAAACACACACACGCACACACACACGTTAAACAGTGTTTGTGAAAATGAATGAGCCGGAGATTCTTCAATCATGTGTGCTCAAATAACAATGAAGGCTTAAATTTTGTGTCAATATTTGCAGACCTCGATGACTGGGTCACATCTACTGCATGGATTCAGCCGTGAACAACTTAATCGTCTGGCGTGACTCTGGCTCTCAATTAGAATAACACAGACAGCACATGCAAACAAGTGCTCCATTCAAGTCCAAGAAGATAAAACTGCCTGTCTGAACAAATATTCTCTCTTTCACCGCCATTATAAATATTCAATATTCATTATGAGGTGACAGATTTACCTCCCATGTCTGCGTCTGCCCTCCTGTGCCTGTGTGCACATGTGTGTGTGTGTGTGTGTGTGTGCGTGTGTGTATACCCTTGCACACGGCAGGACACTTTCACCATCTCGCTCCGTCACAAATTACCTCATTAAATTTCATTGCATTAAAGCCACTTTTATGAATTTAGTGTAGTCCCAGGCCCATTGTTCGCCGGCAAATGAGATTAAAGCAACATTTGCCTTTCTCCTCGCTTTCAATTATGTTTCTGGAAGGACAGCTCGGACATGGCTCCTTAATGAGCGTAGAAGTGGAAAAATAAGAGAAAATCGGGGCATTCATGGTCTTCCCAACTGAAACAGCTTTGTAAAACATTTGGGATAATTCAGACTTTCGTTCCCAAAGTTTCCTCTCGACACCATTTGGGTTTGCTTGTATTTTTTGGTGTCAATAACTCAAGTTACATTTTCAAATCTTCCTTTTTTCTCAAGATTTCCACTAGTTTTTGTCATTACTGCTGATGAAAGGATCTGTGAGGGCATGGAAGTAAACAATGTCCACACATTAATTGAGAGACGGAGAGAATGGCTTTTTGCCTCCATTCAGATTAATAATTTATGTCTAAGTGTGACTTTTTTTCCGGTAATCATCAGTGAATACTCTTTGTGTCTGTAATGACGTGTGTGGTGCCATAAAACAGTGAGCCAAGATTGCCTCCGCCCCCACTCGAAGCCGACTTGACGCATAACAACACACACTTCCACGCACATGAACACACATGCACATACACACACGTGATGAGCTAATGGTCAATGAGATCATGTTGCTAGGCTACAGATAAAACTCCTGCCAGTAAATGCTTGATTTTGGCAACGCTTTGGAACCTTTACTCCAGGACGTAAAACGTGAGATACCGGAGGTTTGAATAAAATATAAAGGTCTAATCACCGCAAGCCTGGCCTTTCTATGCAGGCATCACCTTCTTGTTCCCTGAGTATCAATGGCACGCTGTAGAAATCCTAGTCCTGCGAGGTCACCACCTGCTTCCACAGAGCTACTGTGAAGCGGATTTACAGTGTAAATTCTATTTTGATGAGTTTCAAAGGGCGTTGGCTCGACTTTGGAGCGCTTTTCGAGCAGTCATTCAAGTGACTTCAGTTTCAAACTTCAAGTTTTGCTTTTGTTTGTCAACTTTTTTTCGGATTTCACCTTCTTGAGCTTGAATATACAGAAAATATGCATTGACATTCCACTTCCCGGATGGCCTGGATAGCAAATACCACAGGGAAGTTCCCCCTACAGTTATGACTCAACGTGAGGGCCCTCAAGTCGTCGGGCGAGTGAACAGCCAGGCCGCTTTGTGTCCGCTGAAAGGAGCTGGTGGCCAGGCAGCCACCCACACCGGACAAGTGGGTTTTGTCCTAAAGTTGAAGACTATAGCAGGTCCATGTGAATGCCTGTGTGGAGAGGCTTATGGGGCTGATCTGCATGTGAAAAACATGGGGGCTTCACACACACATAGACCCCTCACAGACACTCTATGCAAGGCTTTGACCCTCTCAAAGAAATGGATACGCTCACATGTACACACACATATACACACGCTTCATCAGCATATAAGAGGAGAGGGAGGGACGCTAGGGGCAGAGACCGAAGGCAAACTGAAAGAAGATGAAAACCAGACAGTTGAAGCAAATAAATAAATAAGTCTGAAAAATTGTTCCATGGAGTTCCATGGACGTTGAGGTTAGTAAGAGTATTTAGGAGGCTCTATCATATAGAAATAAATGCATGTATTTACCTGGAAAATGTGAATTATCGCGTTCCTGTTGCCTTATTTGCAGAGGGAGCAAAACAGATTCTACAACAGGCTTGGGAGCCGAGGTTGAAGCAAAGGGTGTTTGGTTGGCAACAATCTGCATCCTCAGAACGCCACTAAACCCCGCACACTGGACATTTAACACTTGAGTGGCTTTTCCTTTTGCAGTGGGTGAGTGCTGAAGAAAATAAAACAGACAGAATGAACGCCAGCGAGGAGCACAATAAACCCAGAGGGAGGCTTGTGCGGCCGTGGAATCCCAATTTGTTTCCTTTTGTTGCACCAGTCAGAGCACCATTGATGGAGACTAACTTTGGTATCATTGTTTGTTATTTTGTTTTGTTTTTTTAATAGAACAGCACTGGTCCTCTCTGCCCTCTTTTACATCTGTGAATTCATTCTCATCTGTATGCGTCAAGGCTGCGGCATCAATCGCAGCCAAATCCTTCTCCTATGGCGTTTCTCTTAACGCCCTCCAGGTCTTTTTTCTCCCAAAAAATAAACCTAAAAAAAGCAAATGGACAAAGAGAAGAACTCCCCCTTTCCTTTTCTAACTTCTCCTCCAAATGCCGGGTTTGTTCATTTTCCTGCCGGTTTTAGTTCAAGGCCTGCTATCCCTTTCTCCATGCCGCCTCTTCTTTCTTTTCATAAACTCCTCCTTCCTCGCTTATCTCTCCGTGTCTTTATTCTCCAGTAACGCCTTTTCCTTGCAGCGTCTACAGATTCTCATGACTTCACTTTAGCCTGTTTGATGCAACAAAATTGAGTCTGTGCATATGCTAGCCGCGCATCACTGCACAAGTGTGTGGGATTGGATGTGTGCGCTGATTTACGAGGCTGCGCATCGAAATGTGTGTGACAGAAAGTGTGAAGGTGGGGGAGAGCCTGTGTGCATGTGTGTAATGGTTACAGTGAACATGTCCATGCACTTCTATGTGTGCATGCGTAATTTTTTTAACACGCATTTCCTCACTCCTTTAGCAGTGTGTGCGCACAAGAGCATGCATTTCTGCTTGTATTCACTTCACGTGTGCCCATCTCCATGTATGTGTGTGTGTGTGTGTGTGTGCCTGCGTGCATGTGTGTTTGATAAGATGGGAGGCTGGCAGATATGACACACCTCATCTTCCTCTCCGAAGGCCTCTATTTTAATCTGGCAAAGCAGGCTGTGTGTGTAATGACCTTTAGAAAGGGTGAAGATAAGTAGATGAGGCTGACTGTGAGGAGTGTTGAGTTACTGTATAGAGGAGCCAGTGCTGAAATAAGGGGGTGGGTGACAGAGGGAGGAAGATAAATGTATGAGAGGATGGGATAAAGTGGAGCATTTAGGGAGATATATGCAGACAGAGGGCTGGGAACACAGTGATGCTGAATTCCAAACCAAAGGGATCCGAACCTTCAGGCCCGCGCCCTCTCCACCACCACTCCATATTTACACCTCTAGGCCTCTCATGGGGCACTACAACCTGACTGATCCAGACATCAAACACTCATTCAAAAATTATCCTGCAGTAAAACTACTGTAGAATGCTGTGTGACAATATAGTAATGTTGCACAGCACTGAGTTCATAAATGGATAAATGTGCCGAGTTCAGGCTTTTCCCTTCACTCCCACAGTTATAACATTATAAACAGCTGGTAGTGTGTCATGGTGCTCGCAGTAGATTCCCATTAAACGGTAAAAATTAGTCTGAGGAATTTATTTCACTTAGCAATAACAATGTGAATGCATCATTTACTAATTAGCACCAAAAACAAAGTACAGCGTAGAGGGAATGTAATTAATTTCACAAGGAGGCCAACGCATACGCTCATGAACACAATCAAATCCGGACCTTATTACGGCCCCAGGATGAGGGGATGAAAGCTGGTAAAGTTCATAATGAAGAGAAACATCCTAGACTCTGGGGATCACCTAAACAGTGCCATCCACCACTCACAGCCCGATTGATATCTCTTTGAGTGAACCAAACCTAATTTTAAAGAAAAGAAGAGCGCACGGCTCAGATAAAAAATATAGTGAGTTTGACCTCAGCATGTACACATAGGAAGTACGGAAAAACATCACCAGGTACATGGGGTTAATCTTCCCCCTACTGTGGAGTGCAAATTAATAAATCGCAGTCCCAGCGAGCATAAATTTGTATGCAGCGATGTGGATGCCTGACTTTCTATTTTGGTAGTACATGTTGGTAGGATATCGCTGCTTTTAAACCTCCGCACCTTGAATTTGCAGTGCAGCTCGACACCCCGACACCTTCCTCGCTCTAAATTGCTTTCCCCGGTGCCGCTCTCATGTGCTCGGTCAGTGTTCGCAGGGATATCTGACTTTTCCGACACAGCTGGGACGTCTAAACTTTGATGCTCAGTATCTCGGTGCAGCACTCCACCCGGGTGGGAGCTTGTAATTCCGAGCTGCTGAGCTAAATGCCGACAATGTAGAAGGTAATGATAAGGATAAGTGTAAGAGGATGAGGTCAGGGGGGTGAATAGCAGAGCGGGGCGAGAATGAGGAACTGAGCGGTGTTAAGGAGACTGAGGGAGGGATCGAGGGATAAGGGGGTGACAGGCTGAGGAGAAGGAGGGATGAGGAGGTGGATGGAGGGCAGAGCTGCAGAGGGATGATGGGATAAGGAGGTGAAGCACAGTTTGGGGGCTAGGAGGGGGTCCCCACAAGTCCCCTGATTATACTAATCCTGGTGGACCCCCCTCATAGCAGATTAGCGCCTGTTCGCATGCACGCACACAAATACAGGGACGCACACCTTCTGCCGGCCCGACACATGTTGATTTGCCCCGATGTCTGGCACCCTGCAGCCACAAATCCCCCTCAGCCCAGGCAGGAGAGCAGCCCGGAGAGGAGCACACAGTGGCAAAGTCACAACTTTTAGAGAGCATGAGTGGGTTCAATTCACACTGAATTTGCTGAATTTATTTCCGTAAATTTGCTTCAAAACCCAGCACTGTTGAAGTGCACTGTACCATACTTTGTTTTTTTATTACAGCACCGAAAAATAACCAGGAACATCTCCTGCTCCACACATCATTAATGCAATTAAACAGGACAACAGGTTTTACCTCCTGGATCGAGGACATTTTTTATTTTGTAAAGGCAGAAAAGATTAGGTATGCTCTGAATGGTTCACAAAGCAACTTTAATCCTAATACTTTGATGCTTGGGATGCTCTGATCTTCAGACTTTGATATTTTTTTTGTATTTGTGGCAACTGGTGAATGATCTGGTTTTTCAGCTGCTTCGCTGCTTTACCGACACAAGTCACATTCACCCAGTCACCCCTATTCATACACTGATGGCAGAGGCTCCCCTACACTGTAAGTCTGCTCAATCAGTCGCTTCAACTATTGTCACACAATCACACATTGATGACACTGTCCTAAGAGTATGTCAACACTTACACTGCAGGGGGATGGGATCGAACCTGAGTGGACAAACACCTGGCAAAACCTTTCTTTGACACCCACTAGAAATGCCTGTTAATGCCCACACTCTTTCACGCGGCTCAGTAAATGTGCTGAGCGGGTTCAAACGTGCAGATCTACATGGAAGCAAAGCAGAGGGACGCTGTAAAGAACATGTGTGTTCAGCAAACATCCTGTGGATGAATAGCTTTAAAAAAGAATAACGGAGACAGATTGTGTCACAGTGAGTGTAAGCTACTAGTCAAGGAGCTACAGAAGGGGGCTGAATGGCAGGATATGCTTAACGTCAGCCAGATTGCACAGTGCAGCACTTCTCACTGCAAATGACACCAAAAGGATGAAGAGGGATTAGAGAACACAGCAGGCTGGATGCTTGGACTAACCGAGGCAGTCTTCTAAAAGTCACGAATTTACAGCACTGTTAGACAGCAGCCTTTAAACACGACTACAAATCATGGTCTTTGTTGGGCACTTTTTTCCTTGAAAATGTCACAGAGCATAAACAACACTTCAACCATTTTTTCCTTGGCATGAAAACAACCAAACTTTATCCTGTATTTATGAGCGGGACTTCTTGTCGACCCTCGTCATCACTCTGACTCTGTTCTTGCATCTGTCTCAGTTTTGCAGACTAGCTGGACACACACACACACACACACACACACACACACACACACACACACACACACAAACGGTGTTTGTCTTCCACAGGTCACCTAATAGTCCCTCTGCGAATGTTAACTGTTTCTCCCACTCTTTCAGAAAACTTTCCTGGAATCTCCCTCGACATGTAGGTATAAGAAGATGAACTTGCGATAGACTCAAAACTACCAACTTCTGTTTGAATCTCTTTACGCTTTGGTCACGGATGAATGATTGTGCCTTGGACCTGGCATGACGTCCTTCATCTTTCTTTCATATTCCCTGCCACACCCATGTCAACAGGACAGTGATTTTGAAGTCGAGTAGGTCACGCATACAGGAGGTAATTACTCTTTCATCACCCACCACAGCTCCTCCATCTGCATAACATAAAAGCTGTCAACATTAAAGTGTCCGCCGTGCCAAAAAAAGGTAGGGAGCCCATGGCAGGAGAAGTGGAGGCAATGTAGGCTGAGACACGACTGTCCAGGTCCGGGCCAAGGACACATTTATTTAAGCTTTTTTTTTTCCCCTCACCTCAATCATTGCCTGCCTAATGCGTAATTTTTTGTGATTACTTCATCTGCTGCTGCATTCAGCGACAATCAGAGGAATGTGATACCACTGGGAACCTCGGCGACGAGGAGAAAATTGGAGAAATGCAGCACATAATGAAAATCACTTGAGGAAAGCAGGTACAAATAGCGGGGGGAAAAAACAAAAAACAAAAAGGAGATCAGCGAGATACATGTGAAAAACAGGGCTGTCAAATGAAAACACCGCCATCTATTCTGTAACCTGCTGCACAGATACCAAGTACACCCACTGTTGTCACAACATTATAATTAGAGCATACGAACTCGAACGTCTCTGGTAGCTCTGTGCGTGTAGATTAAAATGTGACAGATTACCGCAAACTATGCACTTCCATCACGATAATAAAGCTGCTACTTAAGGCCATCCATCCATTACTGCACTGCTCTGTAGCTAAACGGTGTCGAGGAGTTCTGCCGGAGCTTATCCTAGCAAACATAAGGCAAAGTCAGGGATCGCATCCTGGACAGGTCGCCAGTCCATCACCGGGCACACACACGCACACACACACACACCATCTACTCTCCAGTTTACACTTTTTTGAGTCTACACTTTTTATACATGCGAATGGTGAAAGATGCTCACCGCTTACTCACTGTGTCACTGCTATTCAAGTTCCTCATGAAGCCATTTCTTTGTTTTAGATCAAGAGCAGATGTCTCAAACATTCATGTTTGCAAAGGGATTCGTTGCTACAAGGGTGAATCAAAACGACCCATAAACACACACTGTCACACGTATGAAAAGTCCCTCCAGTCCCTCCAGTCCCTCCAGTCCCTCCAGTCCCTCCAGTCCCTCCAGTCCCTCATGCAGCTCCCGGATGCTGGCTCTCGTGCAGCCATTTCGCTCCGTGACTTCCCATGGCTGATTGCATTAATGTTGCATCTGCTAGTGTGGACATGGGAACCCTGCAGTGATATTTTGGTGCTGTCTGCTTCTGTCGGGTCTCCAAGCCAGGACACTCGGAGTAGCAGGCAGTGTGGCCTGGCCTGGTGTGTGTGCGTCCCGGTGTGTTTGTGTGTATGTGAGAACGTGTGTGTGTATGTGTGCGGGTTGCAGGGGTTTGTGTTAACGCCGAGGCCACATGGCTGGAGGGTAATCATGTTAGCGACAGGGTTGATAAGTTCACGTCCGCCAAACACAAACACACACACACACACTTGCAAACACACATAAACAATGTTGTGGCCAAATAGCCTTCTTTCCCTAACTGTTCACTCATCTGAACTTCCTTAAATGGATTTAATAGGAAATGCTCTGAGAAAGATTTATGCATCGCCTCTGAGTAAAAGCTCAATCAAATTAAACTGCAGTGGGGTAAGATACACACTCGAATGCAAGATGACAAAAACTCACAAATAGGAACTTTCAGTGCAGTAAGGGGGGACTGAATAATGTAAAACCTACTGGGATTTTATTAAAAAATATGATCAAATGCAAATTATGATTAAATCATCATGTCATCTTTGTTTTTTACTGTGGAAATACACAGAAAACTCAATAATGTAACACAACAATAATGTAGCAGGATATTGTAGGTAGGTTATCTCTGTGAGGTCATCGACAACCTCAACCAACAAGGAAAACTTTGATTTTTTTTTTGGGGGCCGTTTTTCAGTACATATTTACATCTTCTGGTATCACAGCACTGACGATTCTGTCAGCGTACATCCAGCATATTGAAATTTCATTCATCAAGTAAACTCAATGCAGAGATTGGGGAAACATCCATCAGTGGATTTGCTGCAGGAGGCAGCGAGCATACCGAGTGAAGAACAGAAGAGAGACGTCAGGAGAGTCAATAAGTCGACAGCGCGTCTCGCCAGAGAGGAATCTGTCACGTGTGCCGCTTTGCGCTGCTAACTGTCAAATCCATCCAATGCCGCATTGCTCTAATTTAACAGTGGCACAAAACATTGTTTCTTTTGTATCAGAGATAAAAAAAACCAAACATATTATTATTCCACGAGAGGCGGTAAAAGTATCTGTTCGGGCGGAGGTTCGTCTCCCGCTGTGATGTCAGGCTGCAGGTTTTACTCTGTCTCTGTTAACGGTCCCAACACAACCAGACAACCTCCAGCAACACGCGACTGACCAATCGAACGCTACAGTACACACCGCCTCGCGAGAGCCGGGACAAATGTACAGCACCAGCACAGGGGGGAAACACTCTATAGTGCACTGCCAAATGTATGTGGACGTCCCTCATTGTATCCTCATTGTGAAGTGCTGCTCATTGGCTGGTTGCAATGTTGGTCCCGGACAAACAAATTAGCAGTCGATGCAGGAACAACATTAACTTGGTAGAATCAGATCGTCTCCTCCTCGCATCATGCCCTTAGCTAATAAAGGCGCTTTCATCCCTACAGTTCAGTTCATAATGTGTGTCTCTCAGTCCTGCATTGAGTTTACATGAATACACACGTCCTTGCCGAGATCACTCATTTGCGATCTGCAAATTAATTGAGTAGTAATGAGATTTGTCAATTCATGCAAAGATAACACATCTGCTACAGCCAAACACAATAACATTTTGGAGAACACGGTGCTTACTAATATGTGGAAGCAGACTCCTGTCCTAAGTAGGAGTGTATAGAAATTAGAGAGTTTGTACGGCTGTGAAAAACCTCATCTCCTCCTACAGTTTTGGGATACAGTGAAACTTTGAGCCAGGTCTTATCTTCCAGCATCGGCGCAGGGCCTCGCTAATGCTCTTTGTGGCTATATGGGAGAAAATCCCTGCACACAGGCTGCAAAATATGATGCAAAGCCTGAAACCAGAAAAATGTGGGCAGTTAGAGCAGCAGATTGACGCCCATGGTTTCTGAATGAAATGTCACATATGGGTGGAATGTAAGGCAGTCCACACTGTCTTGGCTCAATGACGTGATTAGTCAGTGGTCTGTACTGTGTAAGACTCTCCCTGGAAAGATGACCAAAACAAAATAACTCACATTCATGCCATTGTTGATCGGCCTCTTTATATATTTGGAATTGATACTGAGCGCCTACCTGATAGCTGGACGCTACTGTGCAGTTGGTCATTGATTTGCACTCACGCAGTCAAGCTGTGATCACACTGCCCTCTTTCACTCTGTCTCTCTCTCTCTTCCTCTCTTTACTTCTTGCCTTGGATTCAATATTCACAAACAGCTGAGCGGCCAGTGCACCTCCACAATCCGAGGTGCCACGGTGACGACCTGACAGCAGCTGAAGGCCAGCGTGGCGTGTCGGAGCCCTTACAAACACTATCACGCACACACACTTTATGGCATATGGAAGCGGCAAATGCCCAAAACATTGGACATCAAAACAAAATAGAGTACAACGACTGAATTACAATGGAGACCTCTGTCTCCCAGGAGAGGATGTTGACGACAGCTCTCTCGAAAACTTTCTCTCTGTTCTGCTCCCTCTCCCTCTATCTTATGCATTCATGTCCTTCTCTCTCCTCTCTTTCAGTTTCCTCAATTTGAATCAAGCCTGCTTGACTGGCATGGCAGGGAAGGAGTGCATGTTGGCATTGTTTTGTGGTTTTAGCTACCGTAATGGATCCTCGCCATTGCTCTTTCAGTTTATCTTTATCTGTCAATAGAGTTTCACATCTCTCCTGTCAACTTTATCTGAGCTGCATGTCAAAGCATTTTCACCAAGGTCTTGAAATGGAATGGAAAGCTACTAAATCAATAGCTATAACGAATGTACCTGGGTACTTAAATGTCTTAAAAGCCTTTCTAGAAACTTAATCAGTGCAAAAGAGCTCAACTCCACACTCTGTTGCAGGGATGATAGGAGGTGATGTGACGGACTTCAACAGATGACTTCCTGTTTCTCTGAAGAAAGGCCAGCGCGGCCATGTCTGTCTAGACAGAGTTGCCTTAGAGTCGCGCTGGAGGCACGGCGTGCACGCCCATGCGTGTGCACGAGAGCTGTGGGGAAAAGAAGCCAACAAGCACCGCAGCTGTAATTAGCTAATGCTGCTAGCAGGCTCGCTGTGATGCTCGCTGAATGAGAATGGAGCCGGGTTCAACGCCAGGTCATTAGTTCACAGTAGTAACACACACACACCCGCACACACATGCACATTATGTGGAGACATACTGTATGCATTCACACACTGATAGTGGAGCCACACGCATGCATGGAGCTCACAGTAGATAGTTGTGGTGTCTGCTCAGTGTCACTGCAGCTGAGGGGAAACACTGATAGCTCTGGAACTCCCTGACCAGCAACAGGCTGGTGTCAAACTGATCTCTGGGCATCCGGCTTCAGCAGATTTTAAGCAATTGTTGAATGTAAAATCCTCGAATCTACAACCCCACTCCTACATGCATACAGAAGAAAAGAAGCTAACGATGCATGGGAAGGCAGGGTGAAACAGCCATAGGCAGTGGCCATTAGCCAGTGTTTTACTATCAGCAGTGAGTGGCAAATACAACATGCATGTCAACACAGTGTAACAAAACACTGTTTTTTCTGAACGCTGATTAGTTCAGACTCCGATTGATCTGTCAGGTGGTGACAGTTGAGATCTGGCAAAGACTGAGAAAACTTACTGCTACCTATTCGACCTACTCGTGAGATTTTTTTGTATATGGTAGCAGTTTGCATGTTCTCTTGGTACAGAAGGGTCGAGAATAGCTTACTCCCACAGCCCAAAAACATGCATTAAAGTAAACTAAGTATGCCCCTAGGTTAGAATGAGTAGTGTGTATGTGGATTATTCAGGGTGTATTACCTACCATAACTCTACACGTGCTTACCAGCAGAAAAGCAGGTAAGATAATGTATCGGTGGACGTTAGCTAAGCTCACATTAACTAGATCACAAATTATTGTAACTACACTGTGTGATGCTGAATTCTGACCCTGATTTGGAAGTAGCCTAAAGGGGAAAAAATAACAAGAAGGATTGTAAGGATATCCAGGCTCTGGCTGTGCTACTTAAGAATTTAATGTGAATTTAATTATAAGTGGATATTCCCCAGGAACAGCGAATGTAAAAACCCAATTGATTTGTAATCAGTGCGGTTTGGCTGAAAAGGCAGAAATACTAGAAACAACGCAGCAAACAAGGCAATGTCCACAATCAGTGGGTGTTTTTTTCCTGAAATCGAATGATCTGCATTTAAACAAATATCTTAACCTCGCTTGCTACATCTTTCTTTTCATGAGCCACTTGATCCAGGCAACGGGATCCTCAATTCTGAACTATTAAGTTAATAAGCTTAATACATGGGTATGAATGAAGGCATCGCTCCTGAAATTGATGTGACACAATCAGTTTTATAGTGTCATTAAAGGGGACTCAATATTACATTGGTCTTGTAGAGCTGTGGAAAACACATTCAACCTGCAATCACACAGTGGGCTTGAAGAATAATGTGCCTGACTCTAATCTTTGGCTGAATTTCATTTTGGCTTTTCTTCAAGTTTTTTTTTTCTTTTTAATGGAATTAAGGTTTATTAGCAAGAGCTGATTACATTTTCCACTGTTGACATATGTCTTTTCAACTTTTAAGAGATACCGTCAGCACCTGCTGCAAATGATATTGCTCTTTGCTGATAAAAGAAGAGTTAAAAATCCAATAAGAGATTCATCAGCAACTCAGTCAGCGTGCTCTACAAATCCCAGCTCAGAGGCAGAGACAGTGGCTCCGTACGTTTTCTCAGAGAACGCTAACAAGGTCAAGGGAGAGAGGCAACAAAGATGATAAAGGGAAGGAGCGATGGAGGGGGAGTGACGGCTCCGTGCATTCTTCAGCATCCGCCCGCTCTGCAGCCATCACTTCTTACCATCTCTATAAACATTATGCAAATGCGTGTGCCGCCGTGCAGGGCGCTATAATGTGATGTTGGCGGTAACAGTAAGCAGTAATCATGTTTAAGGAGTAAGGGTGGAGAAATCAAACAAGGGTATTTATTATCCCGCGATCCTTAATCCGATAAGCTGTCATCACTTCACTCAGCAGCAATGCCTCCGAAAGACGGAAAAAAAAGTGCTCTCTGCTGCAAAGGAATGAGGGAGAGGAGAGAGAGAGCGTCTGTCTAAATCTCTCCCTCTCTCTCTCTCTCTCTCACCCCGTCTCTGTGTCGCTCTCGCTCTCTGTCGAGCGCAGACAAATCTGGATTTAGCCCTGTTATTGTGTCTGTCTAGTTGTGGGTAATTAAATGTAGCTGATAATTTGATCTTTTTGTCTTCTGTCTTTTTGTTCCGTTCTCAGAGCCGCTGTGGGAGACTATACTGTGTGTGTGTGTGTGTGTGTGTGTGTGTGTGTGTGTGTGTGTGTGTGTGTGTGTGTGTGTGTGTGTGTGTGTGTGTGTGTGTGCGTGTGTGTGCGTGTGTGGGATCAGGCTTGTGACGCTATAAAAGAATGTACGCTCCATCTAGACGTCTTCCAATTAGAAGGTTAAACAAAGGAATGTGTTGAATAGCTGCTTTAGCCCAGAGGAGAACAGAAAAAGAAAAGGAGACGGAGACATATGTTGACCTAAAGCGCACGCACACACACGCAGTCTGAATCGCCCTTTCTGTGTTTTGAATCATTTCTCGCCACATAATCTGCATTTTACAACTCCCTCAGTTTATTTTAGACACCGCTGTACGTTAAACGCTTTAACACTGAGTGTGGAGCCTTTATACTTAACGCACTGCTATGGCAACGCAGCCTCTAACAAACGCCCATTTAAGACAGCGAAGCGGTCAGAGCGGCGGCAGCAGAAAGGATGAGAGCAGACTGGGACATAGACAGGAAACAATCAATCAAACGCCCTCCCCCTTCGCCATCTCGCACTCCCTTCTCTTTCTTTATTAAACTTCCTCTGTGTTGACCCTTGACCCCGTCGTTCCCAGCTCCCCACGACTTCCAGAAGTGAAGCTTTTTGCCTTTTGAACCCCCGTCTACAGGCTTTCGCCCTGAGGCTGACTGACGATTTAAAAATGTTTCACTGCGCTTCTGTTTTTTCTTCTTCCTCTTCGCAGAAGTAAACAACGCGCAATGGCCGACCTGGGAGCAACACTGCAGATTGCCGGTTCAAACCGAATAAACAATAAAGGGTAGAAAAAACAATATATATAGAAACACGCCGCTGTCCCCAATGGGCTCCAATCCTGCTTGATGCCAAGTCGTCGAAGCAACATTTCTTCTGTTGTTGTTGCTAAGCTGTCGAGGATAATAAAACACTTACAGAGAAGGGAAGGGGCTGTTCAATATAAAATGTGTTATCCTTAAGCAATTTTGAAACATAATGGGACTGCAGTGTAACAGTGCAGACGCGAGCACACACAGCAGAGGCCTGCTTCATGAAGCGAGTCCATCTTAGTCTGGATTTCATGGAGCTGCTCATCAGCTCGCTCTGTTTTCCACCCTGGCTTTTCCCCTTTGGGCTTCCCATAGATCACACTCGCATTCAAAGTCGGCACAAGCACGAGAAAAGTCCTCAAAATCACATGGTACAACATGTGGCACGACATTAGGGTTGTGCCACTTTCAGCATTGTGTTATTGAAGAAACAGAATGTGACGCCACATCTAAACTCAGCAGCGCTGAGAGCAGCAGGTGAAGACGTGAGGTGGAGGTGTTGATAGGATGTGACGTCGAAATGCAGCAAAGGCTCGAATTTAAACTGAAACTGCCCCAACGTCTCTGATAATTATCTGACTGAGAATCTTTAATATCATCTCTTCTCAAACTGCAACTGGGAATTTGGTTATTATAAGTGCTGTTAGACTCTGTTACTCTGCAGCAACGTGCTACTACCACAGCAACAGTTGCTCCAGTTCACGTGGTCTGATGTAATATATCAGACCTGGTCCGATATATTACATCTGACACTCGTGCACAAGGGGAGTCCCTCTAAGGGACTATTTTCAACATGGGTGGCCTCTCCAGCGCACCGATCTCTGCTCCAAACTGGGAATCGCCTTATCTTATTGGCCTGCTTCAGTAATGCTACTGCAGCCGTGTACGCAGCCTCCCCAACCTGCAGGGTTTGGAGTCAGCGTCCGCATGTTTCTGGTCACGTTCCTCCAAACTCATACAGCATGCACATCCATACGTACAAATGCACAAACACAAACTCTGAAAGTTAACAAGGCTGTGCTGTCCAAGAATCTGTTTTCCCTCCATCTCTTCCCCTTCATCTCTCCTTCCACATTCTGTCATCTGTCTGGCAGAGGGAGGACGGCGAACGCAGGAAGAGAGAGGGAGAGGGGGACAGAGATAGACAGAAAGACTCTTGGCCAGCATGCAGACTGTTTGGACTGATACAGGAGAATGTGGAGAGCCCTCTCATCTCTAATCTCTCCCCTCCCTCTCGACTGTCTTCTCTCCCTCCACCAGCTCTCTCTCTCCCTCCCTCAGTTTATCAGCCTGTGCATCTGATTCAGCCTCACTCGTTCTGTTTCCACACTGAGTCGTGCTGTTTATACGAGCTGCCATCTTCACGTTGCTTCAAAGCAAACTGTGCAAATCTGGAACAATCATATGTGTGTGAATGTGTTTTAGAAACTCTGGTCTAGCACACAGACCGGAGGCTTTTGAATATAATCACACGACTCGGGACAAAATGAGCTCATATTCCAGCAGTGGAGGAAGTGCTTAGATACTTAACTTGAGTAAATGCATTAATACCACAGCACAAAAGTACCTCGCGCTGGAAATGCTACTTAAGGTTACTGAGGTAAGAGTTTGTTAATCACCAGGTTGTCGAAGTATTCATGCAGAAAAGTGTTCCCTTCTGGTGGTGCACTGTTAAATATCAGTCCTGTGCTTTGATGTAAAATCAGGACTACACTGTGGTAAGAGGGATCTTTAACCATTTTTATCCAGATGCAAAATGCTGCTGTTAAAGACATCACTCTTGTCTCTACCTGGTAGAAATGTGCATTAGAGTTTGTTTTTTTTTATTGTTTCAATGGCCAAATTGCCATGACATATGCCAGCAGCTGAACAAACAAACACCAAATTTTTCCAACGATGTCACATTCGTGAGAGTACAATGGTGTGCTTTCATGGAGGTGGCTTGTTGAGGTCGCTCCATATGACACACTTCAAATACACAAGTCTGTCTTTTCTCTCTGTGTGAGGCCGTCATATGTTGCGGCACTCACATGCCGTGTGGCCGACTGACCTGGTCATGAGTCAAAGGTCTCATGGTTCCATTTACCGCCGGCATGACTGGCTCACGGATTAAATGTCACGACTCCGGGTCACAGGCTCTGGGTCAGCAGCTCGGCACCCACTCCAAGTTTCAATCACCAGAAAAACAGCGATAACCAGGTTCTCTCTCAGACCAACGAGACTCTACTCAGATGACGGCAGTCATCAATCACTCAACCAATTACCCTATCCGGCGAGTTTCCTACTGGAAAACCATCCAATCAGTTAGACATAACACTCACTGGCCATCATGATGACAAATCTCATTTTACAAATGGAGGTATTCTTTTTATTTATCTGTTCATTTACTTCAGCAACTCTTGTCACCCATATTTACTCTGCGATAAGTGTGTTTGCTGATGTTGTGCATATGCAGTGTTAAATAATGTTTCATTGAAGTGATGCTTGTCTCATCTAATCCATCTTCTTTACTGATTTTATGGATGGATGATGCTGAAACCATGAAGTTTATTCTAAAGAACTAATGTCGTAGAATGCCTGAGCAAATCCATTGTATGGTGTTTTCTCCACACTTGGCCGCTTATTCCTGATGATGGAACCACATCTTTTCACTGTAATGTTCTGCAGGACTTCACACATTTGCTGCTTTGACAGCTGTGGAGAAATGTAGCTACTGAGGCATTCCATTTCTGCCGACCGAGCTCAGCCTTTGTTTTATGCCTCTGATGAGAAAGCAGTTGTACCAGCGCTTATGGGACAAGTTCATATCAGCAAAACAAGTGCAAACATCCATCCCTTTATCTATCCCTGATCCTTAAACTTCTATCACTCTCCACCATCCATTCATCCATTATTATATCCCCCATCTCTCTGCTATAATCTCTCATTCAGCCGTCCCCAGTGCATTGTAATCTGCTGTAATCTGATGGATTAACCTCTCGGCTCTTTCTCATCAGCGGATGGTTCTGGTTCAGTGCTGCGGCTTTAACCACGGCTGCGCTTTTTTTTTTTTGTTCCCCGTCTGCATGCGTAAAATAAAGAACAATGAGCAGATGACTGAAAACAAAACAAGAGGTTTAGAATCGGCAGAAACAAATGAAAAGAAAGGGAAGCACTTAATATCACGGCTCATCAAGACACTGAATTGAGGTGAAGTTTCTTATTTCTAGATGTTACTTGAACCAAGACTGTTCAGTAACGGGAAGGCCTTATTTTCATCTCAGATTGCATGTCAGTCAACAACAGGAATTAGAAGGAATTAAAATTTAAAGTTTTAGTTGTTTGGGCACACAGGGAAAGAAAGGAAAACCGTCACAAACACACACACACACACACACACACACACACAGTCTAGCTAAATACTGTGTTCTCAAAGGGTTGAATTACTCGTGCCTCAGGAGGTGATCGGAAGCACGAGACCAAATCCTGCATGAAAGCACATACACACACAGTCAGCCACACCTCAGAGGGAGCCAATCTCAAGTGGATTAAGCCTTCACATTTTGGAGATGGCGTGTAATTAGTGTGTGTGTGTGTGTGTGTGTGTGTGTGTGTGTGTGTGTGTGTGTGTGTGTGTGTGTGTCTGTGTGTGTGTAATAGATAACATCTGGGGCCATACAAAAGAGGACCTGATGCACAGAGGCACCAAATCATATTGATATCTTACCCTCACTGATGATATAATACATCAAATAATAAAAAAAGGTTTTGCAGTGGAGAGATTCAGCATCATGCCAGCAGAGTGAGATTTGCAGACTGGGGATGTGGAGGTGCGAGTAGTTGAATTTTGGTTATTTTATTTTGCTTTAATAAAAAGGCTGAAAGGAACATCTCCATCAGATGACTTTCTGAAATATGATGCCGAGCGTATGAAGTAATACGTGAAATGCAATACTGTTGCATTACAATCCATTTAGGTGAAGATTAACCACATTATGTCTGTTGTCACCATCCAATTCCCTCCATCATCAGCTCATTCTAATTCCCCTCCACCCCCCCTTTATTCCCCGTCTGCTCCGCTGCTCTCCCAACGATGGTTTTCTACAACTCATCCATTCCGCCCCCTTTTCTTTGCTCTCTGTTTCTCTTCGTCTATTGTCCCACCATATGACTGTGTGACACCAGGCAGCCTGCCAAGTCACTGTACACTTCAATTAGAGCAAAGACTTCAGTGTGCACACACACACACACTCACACACACACGCACACACATACACACAAACACACACACCACAATGCAACGGTCGCCTGTCTTTCAACTGAATGCTTTGTATGCTTCCCAATGAAAGCTGCAGGGAGACAGGGTGTGCATGTGTGTCTGTGTGTGCGTGTGTGTGTGCGTGTGTGTGTGTGTGCGTGTGTGTGTGCGTGTGTGTGCGTGTGTGTGTGTGTGTGTGTGTGTGTGTGTGTGTGCACAGAGCTGCCATTTGGAGCGTGTCCTGCAGTGTGACTTTGATATCAGTCTTGGTAATCTAAGTCATTCTCTTCTTCGATGTCAGAATAGGAGCAGGCATGTGTGTGCACTCTCTCTCTCTCTTGCACACACACAACCTCACACACACAAACAGACATGGACCAGATGGCTGAACAACATCAGCTCAGGTTAGATGGATGTTTGTCTTCCTCCATTCTCTCAGTATCTGCCTGCAGACAATGTGTGTCTGTCAGTCTGAGCAAAAGTCTCCGTCTCTTCCAAAGTTTCAAAGCAAACAATGTGAAGTAGCTAAACAGCCGAGCAATTCAAAGAAATATAGTCTGAAGTTATTTTAGGAACAAGATCAATGGAGAGGCAGTGAAGAGTGACAATGGAGACAGAGGGAGAGCAACTGAAGAAGTGGCGCAAAAATGGCTGCAGAGCACTGATGTCACAGAGTGGACAAGGCCAAGAAATGTATCACACAAGTTAAATTTCAAACAGATAAATACTGAGATCTGGAGAAAAACAGTAAGGCAAACAATGTGAATGGTCAGGCCAATCACAATTGTTACAAGTGTTGTTGTGCCAGTGATCACATGCATATCAGTGACGGCGTGTGAGAACGACAGTGTAAATGGAGGTGAAGGGTCATTGTCCCTGATTGCAGAGCCTACTTCAAATGTTCTCACTGCAGTCACAAGGATCACAAATGTCCAAATCAGAAATCAGGAAGGTCCTGGAGAGCAGCCAATCAAGATCATAAACATTATCAAGGACAGCACTGTCGCTCTCCAGCTCGCTCTCTCTCTCTCTGTGTGTCCCTCACTCTCAACCTTCTTATTTTCTATTTCATTACACCTCCTTGACCCCCACCAGCTCTCCAGATCTCATTTACATAAAGAGTGCGTGCATGTGTGAATATGTGCATGTGTGTGTGTGTGAGTGTGCTAGGCTGTGGCTAGAGACGTGCATGTAACTCAGGAAGTGGTCTTGAGTTGCATAAAAACCACACAAAGTAAAGCCATAGTTTGGACAGTTACATGTCAATCTATCTATATTCACATCAGGTCCTGCTGAATGGCTCCGAATGTGTAAAAAGGATGTGAGGGAAACACTGTGGCCATTAGTCACAAGATCTTGAGAACTCTAGAGATGCACTGACTAATTGGCCAGCAAAATTTATTTTGTACCTGTTTCTGAGAGCAGAGAACTTTGTTTGAGAGTTGTCTTAGTCTGAGGAGATCCAGTAAGCTGAAGGTGTTTGAACAAATCACTAGAATTTTGCAATTAAGTTTCAAGTTTGTGTTTGTGACAAAAAAAAATCTGCAAATATCGGTATCAGCAGGGAAAGATATCACACTCCACACACTCCAGCAGAGAAAATTGCAAAAGGTGTGTCTCTGCTGCGCATCATCACCAGAAAAAGAAACTTGTGATGGGAGAATAACCTGAACCTGGACCAGGACTGTTAGTCAGCCCATGGTGACACATTATAACGGCTACAATCTAAAGTCGCCACTGCCACCACAGACAGATATGTGATGAATACAGCGCGGGTTCCACTCCGCTCCGGCCCAGTTGCACCGCGCTGCTAATCAGAAATGTCATGAATGGTGTTTCATGGTGTCGAGCAAAGCTGACACACATTTCCCTCCTATAAGACATCAGAGAATATACATAATTGTCGTGACAGACCCCACTGAGTGTGAAGTGCACCATGTGTGTCTGATAAGACGACAGAAGGACCGTGTGCATGCATTGGTGTGTGTGTCGGTGTGTGTGTCTGAGCGTGTGTGTGTGTATTAATGGACAGACAGATGGGGCAGTCTAGAGGAACAGTTGATGAAGGCTTTACACTGCAGCTGGCCCTTTCTCCTCCTCTCTGCAGCAAACACACACTTGAATATACAAGAAAGGTTTATTGGCACTGTTTTTGGTGTGTGTGTGTGTGTGTGTGTGTGTGTGTGTGTGTGTGTGTGTGTGTGTGTGTGTGTGTGTGTGTGTGTGTGTGTTGTGTGTATGCAGCAGCTGCCCTGGCATCAGGTGGGCAGCTCCCTTTCCACATGAAGAAAGCACAGCTGCTGTAATATGTAAACGTGCTGTTTCCTCCCCTGAATGTAACACAAACTGATGAAGATGAGGCCTTACACACACACACACACACACAGGAAGTGAAATTCCCTTCAATCAAAACTGATCTATAGTCAGAGACTGATCTGTACATCTGCACGTCCACGCAAACAAATGGCAAACTGACCCTCTGAAGCTCTTTTACACACACACACACAGTCTGTATCCTTTCCTGCATGTGCCCTCTAATCAGATGCTCCTGCACGCACACATACACACATACGCACTCTTGAAACACCTCCATGCAGGCTGCATCTTCCCTTGATGTGAAAGAGATTAACATAACAGGCACCAACGCACACTAAAACGTTTCTTCTGCCCTCTAATCAGACATAAACACACACCCACACAGGCAGCATCTTCCCCTTGATGCTAATACAGAAGATTGTGCAACACACGCACACACACAGCTACACACACAAAGACACACTGCATCATTGCTTCAACACAAGTGCAACGTGTCCAAGAAAGCTGCACAGACAAACACTTCTCAGACACACACATGCACGCACCCCCAGACACCAGCGGCCACCCCCCCCCCCAGCATGCCAGTTGTTCTCCAGATGCGTGCCAGACCCAGAGACACATGTCCGCCCATCACCTCCCGTATCTGTGCAGACACATGTTGTGATGCGCGGAGGTTAGCCAGCTTGAATCAGGCCACTGGCACCTGACACCGGTCATCAGCACAACAGCTGTCAGGACACATCGCTGGCGGCTGCTGAACGTCTGCATATGTGTCTGTGTCTGCTGTTTGTCTGGACCTGCGGCCGCAGCAGCCCAAACAGCGGGACGCGGTGAGTCACGGCTGGCAGCGCTGACGTCCACAGCAGCGGCACCTGCACCGGTTCACACCGGGTCACTTCCTCCTGCACAGCTCCTCACTCATGACCTCAGTATGCTGTGTTCATATGGTAACTAGATAGATAGATAGATAGATAGATAGATAGATAGATAGATAGATAGATAGATAGATAGATAGATAGATAGATAGATAGATAGATAGATAGATAGATAGATAGATAGATAGATAGATAGATAGATAGATAGATAGATAGATAGATAGATAGATAGATAGATAGATAGATAGATAGATAGATAGATAGATAGATAGATAGATAGATAGATCTTACACATTGTCATTGACTTGTGATGTTAGCTCGATCATAAAAGTAGAGGACCGCTGTCAACATTAATGGCCTCAGCAATGTGCTACCAAAGAAAAGGTGATGCTGTTACTAGCTTAAATTATTCATGGTGGATGTTTGATGCCTGACCATATCTCTCCAGCGAATACATAACATGCAATTATATATTTATAAAGCACATGAGAGATTGACAGTTGGCAACTACCTGGTGAAAATAGCGAAGCATCAGCAGGTGGTGGAGGCCAAACAGGGAAAAGAGGGTGAAGAGAAACCCCCTGTGGGGTGAGGCTATTTTCTAGTTTTTATGTGTCTTCCAAATAGAAATGTGAACATGGCGCTAACTAATTGCAATGTGCAAGTTGAAAAAGCAGCTTTGGTGGAGGTTTGTCACCCAGTGTGCACAGTGGATCCCTCCTTCAGATGGCTTTGCCACATGCATCCAACAGGCGCATTAGTTTCCATAATGTCAATACCAAAGTCAGACTCTTACAGAGGGTTTTGAGTGAATTAAAGCCATCTCACAGTTGACAGGTTTAGCCGTGATCCTCTCTTTTGTCTCCTGACACTCGCAAAGCCTCCGCACTTATCAAAGATTCATTAGCTCGCTAATCCATCCATCGAGCTCTCCGCACACATCGGACGTCCATTAACGCCGCTCCATATTCCTCCAGAGGGGCGGCTGAGATAATGCCCAGCCCAAGGACACTGGGGGTAATACATATGAAGTGATAGCCCACCTGGGAATTGAACCCACAACCACAATGGCACATTAGCAGCGGCTGCCTCGAGTGAGTAATGCAGAGCAGTATCATATCAGCGTCTGTCCCGGAGGTGGCACACATCCTGCTGTTGTAATTCAGATCACTCTGCCAGTATTAAAGACGGAATATTTCTGTATCACTCCATCCTCGTCCGACGCTATGCTGACTTTGAGAGAAAAAGGTTCTCTTTTTTTTTCTTTTTTTTTTTTACCTCCTGTTACATAGTATTCATTTGTCTGCTGCTATGATAAGTAACAGCCGGGGAATTCAAATGCAGATGAGTGCAGAGGAGATATTTTAATGTGCAGAAGGTGTCGTCCCATTAATTCACTTTCACACTGGCGCATTCGTTTTATGCACGGACTCATGAGGGCGGTAATAAAGATAGAAAAAAAAGGGGGGGGGCGTGATTTCCTCAAAAGGAACGACTTTCACATGCACTTCAGATGAAGACGTTTGTCAAATCCCTTTTTCTCACAAAATCTAAATATCAGAATAGATGTGTGAGGACACATTTAAAGATATGTTCTGCAGCTTCAAATTCTGTTTTTTGCATCTTGGCACAGTTGACGTCAGTTATAGAATATGCTTAACATGTGTGGCCACTTAAAACCTATTCCTTAATATGTTGGACTGTGTCCAAGACCCCTCATTGAGCTCCATTAAAAATCTGTCTTCCTCTTCCAGTCAAGTGAATGTTTCGCCTCACTTTGCTGCTGTTAGTTTGCATTATTAATGCCCCAAATACTGCGTTTGAGACAAACTGATCAGTCGTGTCTCTCTTGTATCTGCCTTACATGTATTTGTCCATCATGGTCTCTCTCTGACTCCCTTCACTATGTGGTTCCCTCTCTGAGTCTCACTCATGAAAAGCTGAACAGGGATCGTGTTTGCTCCCGGCTGACGTACGCTAATGTACTAATGGATAGAGGAGATAAGGACAATGAGGGAGGGGAGAGAGGGAATGGGGAGCAGAGGAGAGGACAGTACACCATACACACACACACACATACACTCGGATGAGGTGAGAAATTCTCGAGGGAGGCAGATTTTGCGGGCATGTAGCCCACCTCAGCTGGGAGAGCGAGAGCGAGCTGAAGGTGACATACGAGCCGAGGGAGGGGAGAAAGCGAGGCTGCGGACAGGAACAAGACCTGAAGAGAGGCGGTGCAGAGATGTATGAGCGCCGAGAATGGGATGATAATTCACTCAAACACTCGCAGCGCTTACAACAATAATATTATCTCAGCGAGATTTACACACTCGTCTTCCTTCAACGGGCGCTTGCAAGGGCTGCGCACACACACTCTCATTTCTGGATCAGACACAGGCAGGCGCACATTCCTCCACTGACACGCTGATGTATAGTGTTTCATACGCACTTGCTGCAAATTTAAAGCTTCATAAACACACACTTTTGGGCTCACGGCCCGACACATGCACAAACTAAAAAGTGTGCTACAAGTACGCTCAAGAGCTCCTGGCATGAACACACACACACACACACACGCACACAGCTTCACAACAGCCTGCTGTGTACTCGGAGGATCTAATAGGACATTATTCTACTAACTTCTACTTAATGGGATAAAGATGGGATTAGTGTGTTCAGGTGTTGCTCTCATCTGCTCATTATGAGTTTGGGGTTTGGAGAGAGGAGGAGCTGTGGTCGCGCACACTCGCGCACAAACAGGGAAACAGACAGCGGCCCGACCCGAGATTATCAATCATCTCCACCAGCCTGGTGTTTCTGCCATTTAACCAGGCTGAGCAGCCGATGCACTGCTTCAATCATCGTCTGCCAGTCTAAATGCTAGCGCTAATTAGCATTCACATGCTAAATTACCTCCCATCCCATGTTTCCTGATTAGGCTTAATCATTTTGACAGCTAGTTTTACTGCTAAGCTCGCAGAGCCAATGCATGCGCAGCCACCTCAAAAGCTCCAGGAAGAGATCCAAGGCGCTCTCATTCGGCTGGATGCTGGGATTTAAAGAGCTGCTCTCCTGCGCGGTGAACTGCTGAGAGCGGTGATTCCCAGCCAGAGTGCGAGGCCTGCGCCACGGGTCTGGAGATAAATCTGATCGGTTGTCAGATTTACAGACTTAACAAGCATAATTCATCCTTGCTGACTTTTCTGTAATTATTGTTTTGAACAGAAATGTTGTATAACTGTGTCTCTTTAGAGCACTGAAAAAAGTGAAAGCAAGCGGTGGAAAAGTGATACAATAGTACTCTTACATACTACGTTGTACAATAAGGTATGCTAAAATCTGAAAGTACTCCATTTAGTACTTCATGTATGGAACTACTACTAAATGGTTTATCGCACATGATTTCAGATAAATTGATTTAAGTCAAGGTGGAGATTGAAAGTTTTTCTAGTTTACATATGGTGGGAAAAACACCTCTACTGGGATGGGATGATTAACAGCAGCTGACGGACAAAAAAAGGTTCTGTAATGCCAATTTTAATGTATTTCTTAAGGCATTTGTCTAACATTTGCTTGCAATGTCCCGGGGCCTCAAATCACAGTCTTTAACAGGGTCACAAGTCAATAAAAATCATGAGGGAGTGTTTTAATACTTAACCATGCATTGTATTTTATAAGATGATCATGTGTCTCTTTACAGCAAATCTTCATCTATAAAGCAGGCGGTAACGGAGGCTGTCAAATGAATGTAGTATTGTAAAAAGTATGATATTTCCCTGTGAAATGCAATACGGGAGCAGTATAGACCGGGGCACTACAGTAAAGGGGAAATGCTTAAGCAAGAATTGAGCGGTGCTGCGTCTGTGACCACACTGATACGTAGAGAAATGTTATGAGAGGATGGAAGCAGGTGCTTTATCTACTGCTCAGATTCACTGGTGGTGGAGTGTGAGATACACAGTGGAGAGGCCCGGATCGGACTCAATTCACAGAATACACACAGCTTATCATCCGTCCAGCCAGAGGGGTGGCTATCATTAAGACGCGGGGCTGCTGCTAGAAGGAGGTGTGACTGAGGAGGAGGACGGGGAACTCTCAACACGTCTCCTCTGTCACACCGAAGTGGAGGAGGATGCGTCAGGCCTCGTCCCAGAGAGCAAATTAGATCATCTCCTGAGTGGGAGGGATGTGGCGCCGTGGGAGCGGGGCCCAGGGAACCCTCCGGTCCACCTCGGCGGCCAAGCCCGCCTCGCTCTCCTCCATGTCTCGGGGCGGTGAAGTGGCCGTGTCGCGTCAATCAAACGGCTGGCGCCGTTGCCGTGGCAGCAGCGCTCCGATCGGCCCTGTCACTCTGGCTATCTTCCAAGATAGAGAGGAAAAAGGAAAGTAATTGGATTCTCCGCTAGCAGGGAAATGATGAAATGACATGAAACCACGTGGCCCCTCTTCACCCACGTTCACACACCTTCAGAGCGCTCTGAGTAAACCTCGCTCTCCTTCCGTCTCTCTCTGACTATCTTGCTTGCCTGTTTTGTTTCTCAACTCTGGAAATACTTCAGGCTGCTGAGAGCTTCCTTTCATCTCACCTGATGTGGCGCGAGCACCTTGTTCTCCCAGGTAGACAAAAGAGGAGATGAAATGAGGGGGAATGAAAGGATTTCCAGGTTTGTACCCTGATCTGAGTTTGGGTTCGGGGATGTTTCTGGTAAACGCCGCAGACGGCTCGGCCCATCATGCAAACAGCATTCTGTTAAAAGCTATCAGCACCCCAGCGACACCCCCTCTCCTGACAAAGTGATTTTCTGCGGCATTTAGAAGAAAAAATTCAATCATGTTGTACTTTGCAGAAACAATATATAATGCATAGAGATGCTGCTGGGAGGCGTCAGACTGCTGGCTCCATCCTACATCCTACAAACTGTTGCCTCCACCTGACACTGCATGTCCTGAATCCTTCATCCAGACGAGCATCTTTCATCATGCATTAGCTGAGTGCCTTTCATCGCACATTCTGGTGCGACCTTCAGTCTCCGACACCCCCCTAATCCTTTATCTCTTGCTTTTCATTAGGAACTCTTCATCCAACAGTTTAAGAATAATTCCAAAAGCCGAACACATAACGGATTATAATTATCTATATGACAATTTTTTAGTTAATTGCGCTGCTGGTACTCTTTATCATGTATTTACTGTTGCAGTAATGTAAATGTTCCCAAAGTGGGACTAATAAAGACAAATCTAATCCTCTCTGTCTATGAGACTAGTGACTCTGATTCTTATTCTGTATCCAACGCAGCATGACACGACAATAATCGCCATTATCATACATCAATGTCAGCATTTTACACTCTCAGCGTATTTACTCTCTCTTGTTGGTCACTTCTTGGTAATAGCGACCTCGTGCTAAAAAAAAAGGACATCCTGTGCCTTTAAATCACTGAAATGGCTTTTATTTTGACACTAATCGGTTGCTCCCATTACACCACAGGATTCAAAACAGTCTGAGGTGCAGCGGTCTGCAAAGGCAACTAGTACAGCCGTGTTAAGTGGTTGCACATGGAGTCAAAGCCTAAAGAAAGAAAGTCATTAACTGCACCTTAAGAGGGATGTTAGGGCGGCATTTCACACGTACATGCTGTGTATTCAGATGAGGCTTTGATTGGTCACACCGACGTGAAGCAGCATGGTTTTAACCTGGTTTACGTCACAGCTGTCTCCTTGTTCTCTCGCTGTCACACACACACACACACACACACACACACACACACACACACAGATGACACCGTCACTTACCAAATGCACCGGCTACATTCAAGATTTTACACCGGTGATTATATATTCATAGATGGATCGATACTGGGCGTCTAACAGCCGCGACATGTCCACGCAGGCAAACACACATTAGGCAACAGTCGCACGGTAGGAATCCCAATGAGTGTGTGTGTGTGTGTGTGTGTGTAGACATCGATACGCTGCAGCTTTCCATTTCATTAGGCCAAGGAGCGCAGTTTAACTCCCAATGAATAGCAATAAAACCACACAGCCTGTAACCATCTCTCTCCATCTGCCTCTGCCTCTCTCCCCCTTCTACCTTTTTTTTCCACTTCCTAATCCCAGCTCTATAGCCTCTTCCTTCCTCCAAATTCTGTTAGCTACAAATCCAGTTCAGTCATTTGTTCTGCAATTCACTTGGAAAGACCTTATTTGAGGCTAAAACTAATAACCTCCTGTGTCAGAGACGAGCGTTTCCAGGTGGCAAAACTGTGAAGGCCGGATAAAGCTGCTGCAGGTGCAGCCCCTGCTGATCTGTTCGTCCCGTTTCTATGTCTGGCCGCTGCTGCTGCTGCTGCTGCTGCTGCAGATGCGGGTAGCACGCTGCTGCTTACTGCTGCTCCAGCATCGATCCTCCACCTCCGTATTCACCTTCCTCCCTGCAGCCCCCGAGCGCAGGAAGACACGCCGGCTGAGGGGAAATGGGATTCCGATCAGCGGGATATCGTCCAGGATCTGCTGACCCCACACACTCACGAAACACACACGAGCAAAAAAAAAAAAAAATCATCTGTCTGCACACACACAGAGCAGGGGTCAGGCGCAAGGACTAGTGGGCTAGGTTTCAGTCGACGTAGCAAAACACCAGAGACAGGAAGCTGTGTCAGGACGTGTGTGTGTATGTGTGTGTGTGTGTGTGTGTGTGCACATTATCATAGCCCATATAAAAGCAGTTGACAGCAGCATTACTGCAACAGATCTTCCTCCTTACAGAAACAAACAGGCCTAATGCTTAAACTGTCAAACTCTCTTCAAAACCCACGGCGGCTGAATGTTTCAAGTGCAGTTTAGTCGGCTTTAATCGAATATGACAGGAAGTGCGATGTACACACAAAGGCTCGCAAACAAAGATGCGAGCACCTACAAGATGATGGATGACCCGAAACTATTGTGTTAGTAGAAACAAAACACACTCTCGGAAAAACTTTTAAAAGTTCAACGCCGATGACAGCGTAATGTTGTCGCAACTTTGTCGCTTGATTTCTTGTGTGTTTTTATGTGGTTGGCTTTTTTTTTCCCTTTCCCCTCCCTCAGGTAACAGTTTTAGTCCGTCCCTGGAGTATTGATGACACGGACACACTTGTATAGAGGCGTCCCGCTGAGCGCAAAAATGAAAAAAAAAAAAAGAGAAAAGAAAAAAAACACAGAAGTGGCTCAGCCGGATCTCAGATGAAGGAGCGGCTGATTGGCACACACACCATGTGGTCTACTCAACATGGGCACTCGAGGAGCACACACACACACACACACACACACACACACACACACACATTATACTGTAAATCCACAGGCACACACACTCACAGGGGCTGCGTGCTGTGTGTATGCTGAACATGATGGAAAATTACCGCTTGGCCCTGATTAAGGACAGCACACAACAAATACGCAGATTTCTCTCTCTTATACGCACGCACACACACACACACACACACACACACACACACACATACATGGCCTTCCCGCTTAAACTTGACCTGCCCAGGCAACACAATACAAAATCATTTTGCGCCCACCTTATAGCCACTCAGACAACACTGTGGATACACACCAGATGCCACACCACACTTGGATAATTAAAGCTGCTCAACTCTGATGTGTTGAGCAGCATGAGCTCTGGATGTCAACAAATACCTACCGCACACACACACACACACACACACACACAAACATACAAAAACGCGCAGACGCATATACACACACACTCCCTCACTGTGGGAGACAGAGCTGTCGTCTTCCTCTCATCCCTGGTCTCTTACTTTTCTACATTTTCAAAGCAATGACAAAGCAGTTAGTAGCCATTTAAAGACAAATCACTTATGATATGAAATCAAGGACACACACACACACACACACACATACACACTCACACACATGCATTCCCAGCCGACGTCTGCAGCTAGATTTCTGATGACAACACCATTTGTCAGTGACGCCGTAGCCAATGACCACTGAAAATACATCATGAAATGACACAAAATTGCTGCAAAGTGAAAGTGATTTTCTCTGGCGCATAAACACACACACACACACACACACACACAAACAGCCACAAGGACGTATACGCACAGACACACACAGACATATGAACATTGAGGCTGCTGGACTCCGGCAGGAGCAGGAGCATTTGAATCTCCTCTTTAGTCACTTCTTATTAGTTTCATGTCAGTTATCGCTGTAATTTATGCCTCACGCCGTCATGTATCAGAAGCAGCCAATGGAGAGAGCCAAAAAATACCCACAATACATCTGCAAAACGACATATTAGCCAGCAAATGGAAGCTATCTTTTCCTTTCAATTCACACATTTATGGTGGGTTTGTATCACTGAATTTGAACAGCCTTTTACTACATCCAAGTTACTACATCCATTACAAATGGAGTCTTGTGGTTCTCTCCCTCGCTCTCTCTCTCACACACACACACACACAAACGCAGAAACCTACCTTCTTCATGTGCCCACTCCGGGTCCCAGTGAAGGCCACAGTGTGGCCGCGGTAGTCGTAGGCCGCCACAGAGGTCATGCCGTCATCCTTGTCGATGTAGAGCGGGATGCCCTCGATGGCGGTGGTGCCCCCTAGAGGCTGGTTGAAGTCCTGGCCGCAGAAGTTGTCGTCAATCTGCAGTGGCTGGAGCGTTGAGGGACAGAAGGAGAAGGAAGCCATTAACTCCAGCATTAGCACTTTTAACTCCCTTTTCTTATTAAACTAACATAAATTCTTAAAGAAGGAGGAGGCCCTCCATCTCTGCGGCACTTAGTCCTGGTTTTATGGCGCTGGAGCGGAGCCAAGCTGCTGTAAATTTAGGGAGAAATGGTGTGAAATGAATGGGTGTCACCGGAAAAAAAATTAACTTCAGTTTCATCAACTCTTTTTTTATACATTTTTTTAAGCTGATGGACAAGACTAATATTTGTCTTTCATCTGGTACAAAAGGCCCGATCTAGGCAGTTGCAGTTCAGTCCGCCATGATTGACGCTTTCCCTCCATTACAGGCTTTGATTATTTCACAGTGCACGATGTCAAACCAAGCAATTAAGCATCCCAGCGTGGTTCGAATGGATGAACACTTGTTTGCTAATGTTTTAAATATTGATTTCTCTGTATACTGCTTTGGCAGCGTAGTTTCTAATAAGAGACGGGCCAATACAGTGAGTGAGTCACACGGCACTGGAACAAACATGGGGGCGAGCGTGAACACACGGGCAGGACACCGGAGGAGATGACAGAGGAGTGACAGGGAGTAAATTATAGGTCAGATTAGCATATCATAATCAAAGTGTCTGGTACAGGCACATCGCCGCACTGATATGTTGATATGTCACGCCTGATTTATGAACGCGCGTGTGTGTGAGTGTGTGTGTGTGTGCGTGCCTGTAATGGGCATGTCATTAAAAGCATGTGATAGCTATGAACGCTTCAGGAGGTTCCCCTGACTCTGACACGTGTAGCCAAGATAATCGACAGCAACTGAATTACTGTGGAGACCGTGCACGCACACACGCTCAGGCGCACACTTCAGGTTCTCACGGCGGTAAAAACAGATTAAACAGATGCTAATTCACACACACACACACGTTTCCATCCTACTGGGGCATAAGTTTAAACTGGATTTACAGAATATAAGCGAAAGGACACGTGAGCGATGTGTCTTTCCATCCACGTTTGTGTTATTTTCCACTGGTTTCTTTTTAAGAAGGTGGTTCCTTGAGATAAATAGTTTGCTGTGCTAATTCTCCAGCACAAATCCATTAATCCACTGCTGAGGAGTTTAGGCCAAAGTGACGTGATTAACAGTGTGGCTGTCAAATCTCAAACAAACAAATCCATGACTGCAATACGGCTTTTTTTTTGTCATAAATTTTCAGATGTTACAGTCTCCTCATCACATCACAGCCACACATTATCATGTACCGTGTGGCACATGTGGCACACACACCTATTATGGGAGCTCACATGGCGACACAAATGACAAAGGAGACACTCGCAGAAACAGCTGCACAGCAACAAACATGTATGAGAAGAAGCAGAGAGAAGCCGCACAAACAACAGGCCAGCTTCTTCTTGTTCATTACAAGACGTATCGCCTCCATAGAGACTAATCAATCATGCCATCCCTCTAAAACAGCAAAGCTGTCAGCCGACATATGTGTAACGGCGAACAAAGAGCGTGTGTGTGTGTGTGTGTGTGTGTGTGTGTGTGTGTGTGTGTGTGTGTGTGTGTGTGTGTGTGTGTGTGTGTGTATGGCAGGTGGTGTGCAGCCCGGCGCAGACGCTGTCAAAGTCAGACGCAGCGTAAAGTTGAACTCAGATGAACACCGACGCAAAGTGAGAAAGTGTCTGTGGGAAGGGTAGAGAGAGATGTTTACGCGCGGAGCTTCGGCTTTTGCGCATTTTACATAAACACGTTCTCATTTTCTGCGCAGTTTCAGCCAGTAAAGGAGAACAAAGTGGGAAGCCAGTGCGTGTAAACAGGAGGAGGCCGAGTGAAGCGGTGCAGAGGAGATGGAGACAGATATGAGGAGAGATGTACAGTAGAAATTGAGGCGGGGAGAGGGGGAGGAACAATGAGCGGAGGGGCTCGGGGGCAGCGTCAACCCTGGGTCTGGGCTCCAGCTGCACAGTTCCCCTGGTTTCCTCTGATAAAGCAGCAACACCTCCACTCACTACCTCTCTTCATCTCTCTCCTCTTTCCCTCCATCTGGCTCTCCGCTGCTAATCCTCCTCCTCGCGGTTGCTCTGTTTTTTCCTCCTCCACGTATTGCTCAACTCCCTATGGTCTCCTTATCTTTCAGGGTTCACAGGGACCGAATGATGGAAAACCACGTACCTCCAGCAGGGTTACTCGGGTAATATTGCTTCCATAGAACATCTCTCTTTTCTTCCTTGCTGTAGCAACAATATCAGGATGATGGTATTCATACTTTAACAGGTCATGTGCATGTCGAGATAAATACAGTTCTCAGGTCTGACTGCGAAGTTGAAAGAATTAACGGGTCTAAATGCCACCGACAGTAAGCATATCTGAATCAAAGCTCTGAGTGTTCTGCTGCCCTACAAAAACAGACCTTAAATCCTCTTTGTGTCCAAACCAAAACTTTTAAAGGACATGACCGCAGTAAAACGGTTTATTATAGTGGCTCATAATAACATAACTTAGTCCGGATTTATTTATGCCAGGCGCCCCGTACTTGTAAACTAATCTGCATTCCCGGTGTCTGCGGAGCGCGCATGCACAGAAGTGAGATCGGCGTTTCCCGGCACCGCCGCCGCCATGCTGGGGACGCTAATGGTTTGTTATGTTTAGCTTGCCTTGCATCATTACCATAGAGTCAACAGCTCAGACTGAGGCACAGTGGAGCGTTCACTCGACGTGTTTTCACTGCAGACAAATGTGGCCTCACACAGACCCGACATCTGCGAGCTGTTGCGAGCCTTGTAGACATGTAATTCCCACAGCGTGGCCACTCCATCAACTCCACAAGACTGGAGGAGGCTCGGCCTCAGCCGCCAGTGCAGAGGTGGCCGACCCAGTGACCTCATTAAGAAAAACTGTCATTGTCAGAACATCTTTAGGGCAGGTTAGTTAGTACTGCAGAGGGCATTATTTTCAGCACCCAACTTATGACAGAAAGTCACAAATATTCACTGGTCTAGCCTCGCCTCACCTGCTTCGTTTCAGTGTTTCACTCTCACACTCAAACCTGAGGCAGCTGACCACAATAAGCATGTTTTTTGGACCGTGGGAGGAACAAACTCAGTCAAATTAAAGTTAAGAAGACCCTGAAAAAAGGACCTGGGGTCTTACCTCTGACAGTGCTCACCACCAAGCCTCTGTGTAGTCAAACCTCAAACAATTAAACAAATAATCCTTTAAAAAAACTGGGGATCGGATAGAAAAATGTGTAATTTCCTATTAAATTCCCTATTATTTTTTCTTTCGAGACGTATTATTCTGTCTTTAGACTAGCATGACGTATGCCTTATGTTCCTTCATGTTTCATGTAATTTCATAGTTGAATTGATGATATAGGACGGACGTGGAACTTAAACATTCATCCGAGTCAGAATTTCAGCTTCGACAAAGAAAAGCATGGACACTCAACAGCTCACCTCACTGTGAACCTGGCTGGTCATTTGTCCTTTCACGGTTTTATTCAGGACACTCTTGAAGCCCTGTCATAAATATCAGATCCAGCATGTGTCACAGTATCAGGGTCTGATTTGAGTGGTTTAATCAATCATACTTCAATCATCAGCAGCAGAGCTCGGGTCGTTTCTCAAAGAGCCGCTCACACCGCCCACTTCTTGCTGCTGCGCTGTTACTTCTGCGAGTGCTCCAAGAAGAGCTTCTCCATTAGTACAGTTACGTGTGTTTTAGGTTAGAACTTAATGACTGTGTTGTCTTGTCACCTGGATGAGTTAATGTTCCTCTGGGTGAAACAGAAACGCTGTACTGCTTGGTTTTAATTACCTCATATACTGTTGGGAAAGTTTAATCTCTTTTCAATGGCTCAGTAAAAGAGAATGTCCCTGATTTGTGGAACACAATGACGCATTTTTCAACTAATCCAAGAGGGTTTAGTCTCTCAGCCCATGAAGAAACACCTAATCCTTGAGTTGATCAGACAGGAAGTGAAAATTCAGATCAAAATTCAGCAAAGTTGAAGACACATTCAGGACAAGAACTCATAAATAAAGACAAAAGGAGTTGACAGCAAAATGTTTGCCTCTGGCAAAAGGGGAAGTTACATAAAATGGAAATAAGTGAAGAAGACTTGAGGTAGAGTAAAGTAGATGCTCTTAATATTGCATCGCCCATGTAAAATCATTACCACTTCCCTAACATGAGGTGACCTGCTGTAGTCTTCTATTAGGGCTTTTATACCATAATCTGTGGTAGTTCGTCCCTGCTGGTCTATTGGACCTCTGACCGTGCTATTATTAACACTTGCTATAGCTCATACTCAGGACACTGTACATAGCTTTATTACACACACACACACACCTTTGTTCTATTTCCAGGGGGGTGAGACAAGGACAGAGTCCCCTGTGTTGTCCTTGCCGAAGACCTCTGCTGTACACAGGCACAGACTGGCCCCTGGCAAAACACACACACACACATATACGCAGACCCCTGCCAAACGCACGCTGGGTGAATGATGATGGGGTGATGAGGGAAAGAGTGGGGCAAGTGACATGAACAGAGGAGAGAAGATGGGGAGAGGAAAAAGTAAAAAAAGGGAGCCGAGAAAGGGAGCAGGGACATAGGGGAAGGCAAAGGGTCAACAGCGCACTTGTCGCCACTAATGAGCCTCACACCAGAAACAGAGAGAGGGAGAGAGAGAGAGAGAGAGAGAGAGAGAGAGAGAGAGAGAGAGAGAGAGAGAGAGAGAGAGAGAGAGAGAGAGAGAGAGAGAGAGAGAGAGAGAGAGAGAGAGAATTCACCTCTTTCAATTACTCATTAACCATGGACACTTAAGAGCTGTGTTGACCGTATTGTGGTTATAGAAGTTGTGGCACTGGAGAGAAAATGTTACCAACATTACCACACACACACACCTCTCATGCAAGAAAAAGATGTATATTTTCATATCATTATTTTTTTCTTTATTTTGTTCACTTTGCATTGCAATGCTTTGTTTGAAAATCTTTTAATTTGTTGTTTCTGTCTGTGGTATAATCTTTGCACTGATCTAATCGGTGCACTGACCTTAATGCCATTGCTGAAGGATACACAATGGTCAATCAAAAGCACAAACTAAGTTTTCTATCACATTCAGTTGCTCTGAAACAAGTCTTTAGTGGTGCACGTAGTTTGTAACAGACCAACACTGAGCCCAGAGCTGGACCAAGTCTACACGCTTCAGCACGACTTAACGCCCGAGGCCTCAAGAAGAGACGTTTGGCGGCATCAGCGGCTTAACCGAGATCTTCTTAAACAGCAGAGTATTTGTCTGGCGGTGTTGATGACTTGATTTAATCGGGACAATAACTGTCACATAAATCAATACTGAGAGACATCAGTAGTCACAGCTCCACATTGAAGCAGGGAGAATGGCAGCAACATGCACTACTGCTCCTTTGAACCAAGGCTGCTGGTTTATGAGTTGCACATATCCACTTGCTGCTGCCACTTTTTAGAAGAACCGGTACCTAATGTCTTATTGCTGTGCTTGATAAAAAGTGTATCTGGCCCTGCAGCCCCAATGAGAACATCCATATCTATCTAAATGAATTAAATTGTCAACGGATTACTTTTCCTCATATCACAAGGAGAGACAGAGACAGACGCTGAGGTAACTTAGAGTGACACACACACACACACACACACACAGATGCACACACATGTTGTCAACATGCTCTCCAGAGAGACAAATGTCTCAGGCTTCTCCTCATCTCACACTGCTATAAACACATCGCTCTAGCCCCACAGAGAATGAGCATGTGTGTGCGTCGGTGTGTCGCTGCAAGCTCATGGGTTTGCTTGTGTGTGTGTGTGTGTCTGTGTGTGTGTGTGTGTCTCTGTGTGTGTGTGTGTGTATCTATGTGTGTGTGTGTGTTTCTGTGTGAACATTTCTCGTGCCCCATTCCCATGTGAGAAAGATGATGTCGGAGTGAGAGTTATACTATTGAGACACGCTGGCTGATGCAATGAACAACAAGACTTGCAGAGAGGAGAAATGCATTTAATTATGCGGGGGTTAGTGAGTCTGTGTATGTGTGTGCCTGCATACATTCCTGTCTGTTTTTAATAAAGAATGAGATGAGATTCTGGACTGGCAAACTTGAGAGGAAGAAGGACAAAACACAAACACACACACACACACACAGATGCACAGATGCACACAAACACACACTCTCCTGGCCTGCGTCCAGGTATTTGTTGTGACTTGGCGCTGGAAGCGGGGAACAGCACTGGTTGGCCTTTAGTTTCCCCCAGTGAGCCAATATCTGCTCTCTAATTGGTTGTTAATGAGTGAGTGTGTGCGCATGTGTGTGTGTCTGAGTGTCTGTGTGCATGTTTGTTTGTCAGCGTATATGACAGGGAGAGAAAGTCAGCGTGTGTGTGTGTGTGTGTGTGTGTGTGTGTGTGTGTGTGTGTGTGTGTGTGTGTGTGTGTGCGTGTGTGTGCGTGTGTGTGTGTGTGTGCGTGTGTGTGCGTGTATGTGTGTGTGTGTGACCTGGCAGGGGGTGCAGCAGGGATCTCTAACATCTGTCTAACAGACTGGGACACTTGAAACTTTGACCTGCTTAAACACAGACAGACACACACACACACACACAGTGCACATGCATTCCATTGTCATGTAGCGTGTGTTGAGGAAAGGGAAATGCACAATGTGTGCAACACAAACCCTCTGACGCACAGAGTGGACTTTGCAGACATCTGGCCATGCAGTCTGCTCTAATGGCAACAGAACTACAAGCATCTGCATCTCAGATCCACACTCACACACATGCTGTCACATGCGCTATCACACACACATTCAATGTGCCGACCCTCTGAAAACACAATGCACGACTATCAAATGGAAAGAACATGGCCGCTCTGAGACTGATGCTGAGTCCCGATAGTGCTCTGCAGTAATGGAGCTCTGGGACCAATCACAGCGAGTCACAGGATTTCTGCCTCTGATCCAGTAACGATGCCCTGCAGAGTTTGTCCTAACGCTATGGAGGAATATTTCATTTGTGACCGGGGCGCTGCTTCTGATGCTATAACTGCTTGCCACGCAGGCTTTGCTAATGTAAGCACACGAGGTGATGTAATGCAGATCTCACATGTTTCTCACATGTTTACATTGGGACATCTGCCAACTGTTGGGTGCATTAGGTTGCCTGAAGGGGCCGACTTCCCTTTGCGATTTGGCACATTACATATACACACACAGTGCATGTGCAGAATAAGCATCCAAATCAGTTCAGATATTAAATATATGATGTTTACTCGAGCAATGCAGCGGAATACAAATTTTAGGTACTAGCATCTTAGAGATTTTGATTTGATGAAATGTTTTACTTCTATTTAATCTTTATCTTAGAAGCAGATATTGCCCTTTTTGTCCCCCATCACATTTATGAGTTTTTATTTTAGTTATCCTTTAGAATAGCACACAATGCTTCAAAATCAGTCTATCCAACAGTATATAAAGATAAATGTAAATACATGTAAATACAGCATTATATTAATCCAGTTCATAAGTTCCTGTTGATGACTGCGCTTACACCGTCACATAAGTTAAGTTTTCATTGCAGAAGTATTTCCACAGTGTGGCATTATTTCAGGATTTAAAGGATTTGAGTGTTGTTTTCGCTCTAAACCGTACTTAGTTTTTCCCTTCATACTTTAATACTTCCTGCAAACGTGATGGAAATTTGAGGGTCTTTGTGGAATTGCCATCATTAGAGTTATTTCTGCAAAAGGCCACTGAGACCATTTGGTTTCTGAACATGAGAGCAAACTGCTGGGCCCGAATTACTACATACTGAACAAGCCATCACTGGCCTGCCGCTTTTTATTTTTGTATTTTTTTTTTTTTACTTTTCTCAGAGTTCATGTGTGGAGGGAAAGGCACTTGGACATTTCAACATCTGTTGTTTTGGCTTGGGTGAAATGAGGAGTATTAAGTTGGAGATGGAGGGAGAGCCTGGCAGCAAGGAGATGTGTTCTGGTGGAACGAAGAGCTGCAGGCAATAGAGAGAGAGAGAGAGAGAGAGAGAGAGAGAGAGAGAGAGAGAGACAGACAGGGAGAGAAAGAGAGAGAGAGTCGAGCCCTATAGGTCAGAGTGAGAGGAATAGCTGGCATGCCAGCAGATCAACATTTATTTTGCAGCTAGATTTATTCCACAAAGCTTCTTTGCTCTGTTGATTTTTATCACCCTCTACCCATACTTCTCTTTCATTCTTTGATTATTTTCCCTCTCATTCTTTTCTTTTTCTCTATTTCCTTTCCACCGACCCTTTGATTGAAAGCAGATGTGCAAATGCAAGGAACTGGGACGTGTTTGATGAAAAACATAAAAATTGACTGACCTGCACGACCTGGAGGTGTCGAAATGATATGACATGCATGAAAATATTTAGAAATCACAAAAGCAGTGGAGGGATTGTAGATATACTTTGGTGATTATTGAAAAGCGTCTGGGCATGTGTTTAAGTTTATCCTGGTGGTGAACTTTGAACTGTGAATAACATATGGCTGAATCAACAAATGACAAACAAAAAATGACAAAGGGATAGAAATGTCTTTTCCATCTCGAGCAATAACTTGAATTCCCCTCTTAAAACAGTTCCTCTTCATATTCAAGTGCATGCATGAAGCCTCATCAGCTCCTATATTTGTCACACTCAATATAATCTAAAACACCTCAAAACGCCCCTTTGGGATAATTGGTCTAATTGCAGAGTTTGGAGGGGTTGGATCGAGCGAGGCTATCGCTTTAAGTGCTACACCATGAACTCACAAACAAGGCGGGAGCTGATTTGAAAAATCCCAGCTATAGTCTCTGCGCTCGTCGGGACCCAGTCCCGGCGGGGAACACTTCTGGGTCATAATTTCATGAAGGTGTGCGGAAAAACAAAATGCACAAAGCGGAGAATCCTGCGGGGGATGGGGGGGACAGAGGTCTGCGGGAGGAGAGGGCTGGGCTCCAACACTCCGGTGTCAGTTGGCCACGAAGGTTAATGTGCCACTGTGGGACAGCAGCTCGCTTTACCCCAGATACCCCCGGCCAGCCGCTGAGCTAATTCCACAAGGAAAGCTCCAGTCTGGCGTGTCGCTCTCCTGGCTCGGCCAACATTTGTTGACAGCATTGATGCACACTTTGAGCACCTCCCCCTGCTCTATATGTGTATTTTTATCCTCATGTTTACTGTGTTTGTCGCGCAATCTTAAGTAGAACATTCTACCTGATTTAATATGTCCAGCCTGAGATGCTGCCAGATAAAGCTAATTGGTGTGTTTTTCATCTCTCGAGGTTGAAAATAGAAAATAGTGACACAATAATGATGAATATCAATTAGAAGGCACTGGAATAACCCTTATTAAAAGTACACCATCCATAGGCATTTATATCTTAAGTCTGTTTCATAGATTAGTACAACTTCATTAGAACTACTCTACTACTTTCCACAAGATCCAGTGGATGAGTGAAGCATGAGGCAAGGAAGTACACTTTCAAATGTAGAGCGACTCCAAATCAGGTTTTTTTTTTTATTAGGTTCCTCTGCTCTCTGAGCAGAGCTCATGTTTTCTACACGACTGTGTCTGAATGTCTGCATTTCTACACGGGTCATTAGATTGGCCTCCAGAGGTTTACCTACGGTCTAGTTATTGGATTAGATTGAGCCAAATCAATCCCATTGGAGTGCCGGCACTTTCTTTAATCAACAGTGTTTGGTCAGCAGGTCAGTGTGCAACGGCACATCTGCTGCTTTTGGCCTATATTTGTGAAATGTAGGCAAACATCACATCTCCACTTCTGCCAAAGTGTTGTATGTGACACAAGCCAGATGATGCTCTTTAAACCGTGCTGTCCATCTGAGCACTGCAGACTGTAATCTGTGTAATCTGAACTAAAGCCTTTCCTGACAGCTATAATCCAATTATTACAGGCCACGACAGGGATTTGCCCAAATACGGAAGCCTGTAAAATACAGTAGGGTACAGCTGGGGGCTCAGAGCTTTTGGAACAAAATTGATTTTGATATTATTGTGTGTGTGCTTGTGTGTGTATGTAAATATTCTCCTTCATAGCCATAAAATCCATAAAACAACTGACGCAACAGACTAGTCCAGTCCAGAGCACTGATTTAAATGTCTGACTGTGCGTGTGTGTTCGTGTGTGTGTGTCTCACACATAACACACAATCACATATCGCATGCAATGCAATCAAAAGATGTGTTTAAGCTTTATCTCGTCTTGTGTTTCCCTGTCAGCAGGAAAGCCAAAACATAGCTGGGTCAGCCTACCTTAGACATACACACACACACACACAGGCTAATAAGTATGTATAGCCCCCTGCATTCCTACATATGCACATGTATGAATAATTAAAGGCATGTATACAGATTAATGATCACGTCTGCACAAACACACATTCGTGCACTCACATCATGGAGTCATAAAACCCACACAAAACACATGCAAACACACAACTACAAACCCAGCATAAACACCCATCAATAAATAATTACACTCTTCATTAGATGCTGCAGGTCAGCAGTTTGTGAGAGCACTGCAGAAATCTGTCCTGTCCTGGCCTGGTTTGTGTTAGGGGAACAAAGTCGTTGGCTTTCTGACCCAGTTTACCGCCTTATGAAGACATGAATGAGACGTTGTGTTCATTCCAAGCTGATCATTCGCTCAACTCGTGCAGGATATCTGACAGAGGGATGTGCAAAGCGCAGAGGCGCTGCCGGTTTACTGTTTTTGCCAGATCCTGGTGTGTGGTTGAAGAAAAGAGGTCACCTCAGGTCCGACTCACGCGGCTTTGAGGCTAAGCAGCCGCACACTCCACAACACCCCAAATCCATAACAAGCCGACACTCTCATGAGTCTGTGCTAGCCATTAATCCATTCTGTCATGTGCTAGAGTTAACAATGAACACCACTGTGCAGTAAATTTTGTTCACAGGCACCATTCATACTGTAGTGGTTGTGAGAAATTCCCCTGTTGAGAATTCACTATAAATTAAGAAGATTTCACAGGGAGCTGGGCGCCACGTGACTCAGCCTGAGGCAGAGAATCAGCCAAAAACATATGGGGAAGTGTTACGGCAGCAGTCATTAAAAAGCTCGAGCTATGTGATATTTTGCTGCATCATGCATCAAAATGTCTCGAGAGACAGGAGGGAAAACGGCACCTCATCAAAAAGTGTTTCCCCTAATGCTCTGTATTCTAGACAGCAATTCACCTCTGCACTGCGCGTATTTATCACAGCACTGCCGGAAAATAAGAGATCTTCTTTCTAAGTCACTTAGCCTCCTGTTGAGGGAGAAAAACTTGAGTACTTTTAAAAAAGGAAGAGGGGGGCGGCAACGAAAACCTTTACCTCAGAAACCAATGGGAATACCTAGAAGAAAACCGAGATGGTTATCTTATTAGACTCCATTCATACAGAGGCACGGAGTGTGGAGAGACTTCACAACCGTGCGTTTGTATTTCCTGTCAAACTGTAATGTATGTTTGCTGCCGGAAATTCTCATTTAAAAGTTAATTTACGTTGATTCTATCATCAGTGTTCCTAATTATAGGATCATACGAGTCTGGTCCTGGATTAGTTAGAGCTGAATTAATTAACAGGCCGATACCAGCAGCCGACTGTGTGAGACGTGAAAGCCCTCAGCCAGAGTGACAGGCTCAGAGGTTTGCCTCCCAGACTTTCAGCAACTTTCAGCTTGTTCTCTGAGAAACATAAACCAGGAGTTTTCTGCCTCCACTCTCACTACTTCTGTGTCTATCAGCAGAAAGCAGCTGTTTTCAAGAAGGCTGTGTTGAACCTGCTGTACACAACAGCATTAAGCTTCATGATCAAGCAAAGTTTTTTAATCACCGCAACACTCATTTCCATATTCTCTCTTTTTTCACCCACTCTTTGTTTATGATGAGTCGGCAGTTTCTCCTACTCTCTGTCCGTAACCAAGGCTGCTTCTTCTTAACACACGCCAACTGGGAGTGCTCCAACAAACACCTCATCTTTGCGAAAGATGAACAAGAAGTTTACTTTGAGAACCCTGAATGTATCGCTGCTCTCCCACTCTGGAAAACACCAAATAACTACTGAGCACAGGCAAAACCGCCATTAATGCAGATATTAAGAGGGAAACTCCAGTCAAGTTTGCTTATGCAACGTTTTATTAGTTTAGAAAAGAGGTTGCGTTGGCCAATATAAAGACCCCCCCCACACACACACACACCCATCGTGAACAGATAGCATCAGCAGAGCAAATATTAGCGTGCATGATGTAAGGGCGGCCATTAGAGCCTTGATACTCCCCTCCCAGCAGGCCCGAAGCCTGATGCAATGTGGGTGATCCATCCACTGAGGCACCGGCTCACAGTAATGAGACTAAAGATACAATAGAGGGATAGAGAGAGAGAATGAGGCAAGGAACAGACACACACACACACACACACCAGTCGCCAGCCGCCTGCAAGACAGAATACAAAATGCCACAGAAATAGACTATAATCCTGGCCAGCAGTGATCAACACTGATAAATATTAATAAACACTATTATGCTCAGAGAAAAATAGAGACAGAGAGAGACAGAGAGAGGAAAAGAGAGAGAGAGAGAGACAGAGAGAGAGGGGGAGAGAGAGACAGACAGAGAGGCAATAACAAGAGAAGAGGGTCTTCTTGCTCTTTGGTATTGCAGGCAATTTTCCTGGTGACGTCCACCTTGTGATTCTGCAGACACTGCGGACTCAGGCACACACACACACACACACACACACACACACTTAGTCCTTATTATCAGCCCATTTTCCTCTGTTTGTTTTCACTGTTGTTTTGTCCCTCTTTGGAGACCAGGATAAGAGGATGGTGCACACGGATGCACGCACACACACATGAACACACACACACACACACACATAGACTAAAGTATACAGAGAGAAAGAGATGCAGGAGAAAGGAGATAAAGTGAATCCTAAACACGCGCACATACACACAGAGGATAGCATCTCTGCCTCTCTCTGAATCAGTCTCATTAGTCATGCTGAGGCTGTAGCGTTGCTGGGTCGGCCTGCTCACAGAGCTGTAGAGCTGGATGGCAGCCCACAGCTCGCGAAGGTCACCCACCACTCAGTTTAACTCCCACAGGACCGGCGCTGGCCTCTTCTTGATAATGAGCAGACATAAAGATGCATGGGGAGAGGCCCGCCGTTAGAGCCACACCCGTCCGGCGGTGCGCCTGCAGGAGAGCACGCTCACCCAAACTCTAAAGGACTCGGACAGAAGCACAACCCCAGTGTCACTACACATCCCAAATAATGTGACTGTTCAGATGTAAGAGGAAAAGAACAGAGGGAAAAACCACGTCTGCTTGCTCTTAAGTGAAAGCGACAACAGTGTTTTTCTTTTAAAGCTTGGTGCTTTTGAGAGCCCAGCATGTTTTGCTGCTGCGCAACATGTGTCACACTAGCAGTCGCTACCTGCTTGCGGTCACAGTCCAGCTCTCACTCACTGCTCGCTTCTGTTGTTTATCCATCGCTTGTGTTCACAGGCCAGTCTTTCACTTCTTTTCTCTCTGTGCTTGTGTGCATTTCCACTTTGTGTTCATTTTCTCAACTGGTGCCAGTCAACATATGCACCTGCAGCCCCTCCACTCACTGGGCACCTGTGTCCACACTTAGCGGCGCTTTGACTCAATGGTGGAGGCAGCCATTGTGTGTGGAGTGCTGGACTGGAGCTGAGGCATCTTAATTTCTCACATGGACTGGATTAAACAGGCTGTAGAGATGGATTGGCTGAGGTGGGGGAGAGGGGGATGATGGATTATTGCTATTGGATTATTTGCCCTGATGGTGACTCCTTTTCTAACTTATTTTCTGAGGCTTCTTACTATCAAAAAAATTCCTTGTATATTTCTCTGTTACTGGATAAATTAGGATTATTTCATTTCAAATCTATCCAACAAGGGTTGAAGTTTTTTATTCATGGAAACGATCAAAGGCGAAATATGACCTAAGTGCAGGGTTTTGGAGGCTACATCTACAGTATGTGCCATTATTTAAACTATATTTGGCTTGGACAACAATTAGCTGCGTTATTTCTGAAAATGAAGAAAATATATGATCCCTATCCCCAACTCTTCCTGTTGACATGCTGAAACGTCCTTGGTTAGGACACGGACACTGAGCCCCAGATTGCAGCTGATGGCCTGGACCCTGTGTGGTTGCTGCTGCCATCCATGTGCGGGTGAATGAGCAGCAAAACCTTGTAAAGCTCTTTGGATGAACGCTAATTAAATTAGATGGTTATGAGGCTTGACGATCTGAGGACATCTTATTTGTATCACTTATATCGCCAGAAAAACAGTATCAATTCCCAGCAGCAGATCCAAGACACATCTATATTCCCATTCCAATAAATTAGGACTCTGAGAAGACCGTCTGCATCAATGGGGTCATTAGGGTTAATAGCCACTTTCATGCTGTTCAGTGTTAACCAGGCCTCACAGATCATGAACAAGGGAACATTTTCTAGCTTCACCAGGATAATATTTCCGTCCAGTTATTTTGCGCTGGTGACTTGGCCCAGTCATACTACACCTAGCAGGTTTTACACACTCTTTCCTTCATATAATTTGTTTATAATGCTGTTACTGACCAGACAAGCCTATAAACCAACCAAAAAGACCTGAGCTGAGAGAGGATAGTGTAGCACATGAGCAGGATAAAAATGTCCTCTTTCTGGCCCCTATTATTGGTTTCATCTAAGTTGCAGTCCATGGATCTGAAATAGACCCTGTTCTTAAACAGGAGTACTTAACTCAAATCATGGATGACATTGTAGAGAACACCACGGACAGAATGCAAATGACTTTGCCTCCCATAAACGAACAATACCGCCAGAGTAGTAACAGGAATGTGACTATAAAGTCCATCCGTTTGGTAGCTATAATCCTGCGGTCAGTGAAAATCCACTGCCACAGTAATGTATAAGCTGTATCATAATTTGCACCGAAGGTGAAGAGATTAACACGCTGCGCACAGCGATTAAATTTGATCGCTTGCAGAAAAGAAAAGAGTGACTGAGCACTGACTGACTGGCCGACCCGACCTTGTCTCTCCATACGAGCTGCTATGAAAGTTTCCACATCGCACTCGCGCAGAAGAAACAAGCTGTCACCGCCATCATCAGGAAGCACCGAGTGCCAACGAGGAGTTGATAAATTCGTCACAGCGGCGTCCCAGAGCGAGCGCCGCTGACACGACCTTGATCGATCGCAGGCAGAACGACAGATGGCCATAAAGGACAATCATGTAACCCTGCGCTCATTAGCATAATAACATGCATATACAGTACACTTTCTACAAGGCCACACGGCGCTCGCACAGCACGGGTGGGCTGGTGACAGAGATGTAATGTTGTTATTGTCTTGTGTGAGCCACGACACTTTCAGCAGGAAAACGGCATTAGCGAAAAATAACAAGGACATGTGGAGAGTGACTCTGTTATCAGAAAATGCATATTGTCAGCATGTTTGGACACAGATATTGGCTTTCTTCCATTAAGCCAATCAAAAACATGTTCTATAAACATACTTGTTGAAACATGAAGGTGGCCATAAAGGCCAACACGTTGGACCAGTGATTACAGTGAGCAGCCATTAATGGAACAGCCACTCATTTGGTCCTCCCAGCTGCCATGAGGCCATGAGAAGCAGGAAGATGGACCTGCAAGCCTCTCCAAAGCAGTGCAATTCATGGTCCAAGGATGGCTGGCAAACTGCAAACGGATATAAAATTGGCACAACCGGCAAAATGTCACTAATCTGCCTGCCAGAGGTGTTTAATATTGATTAATTTTAAATTTGAGTGTAAATCAACAAAAATCTGTGAATCAGCTATTTATCAAATCAAATGATGTCTGCAGCCTTTGGAAGAAAGTCTCAACAACACCACTTACTGCTCACGCTGGTGACTGAGAGGTAAAATGCTCATGGTTAGTGTTGTGACCATGTTTGACCTGGTACAAGACGGATCAAAGGATCATCACAGGTCTGAAGAACGCAACCAACATAACAGTTCTCTAGATATTAACTTCATTATGGTGCTAGAGAATGAATTAGGAAACCTCTAGGATCCATGAATGGGTTAGCAGTGACTCCTGTGCAACATCTGCAAGATGAATGACGTATGAAACCTCTAAAGTTAGGAGGCTTCATTATCTGGGAACTGTGAATGTTTGTGCAAACCTTCAGACAATGAATCCAGTCTAGTTGTAGAGATATTTCCATTTGGATTGGTCCTACCCAACCTAACACCACTTTTATTCACAACTGTGAATTCCTCTGGCTTCCTCTTTTTCCCCTGTCCCCTCTTTTCTGTCCAATCTTGCCCCATTTGTCTCCATCTTACTTCTCTCCCCACTGTCTTTTCCCTTTTAAATGGCTGACCTCCTTTATCCTCTCTCCTGCCCACCTAAAGCCTCATCCCAATAATTTTCCACCTGTTTGCCTCCTCACTTTTTCTGACGATTTCCCTTCCTTCTTTCCCCCTGCTCCGATTCTCCTCCTCAACCCTGCTGTCTCTTCACATTTTACCTCCCCTCCTTCCCTCCCGCTCCTCTCATAAAACCAATGACGCTCACTCTCTCGCATCCGCTGTCACTCTGGCCCCCTCTCCCACTGCATCATCTGTTCCCTCCACATTGTATTTTCACCTCACACCCGAGCACTGGCTCTACACACCAAGTCACTCCATACCTCATCACTGAGTGGAAAGTCAAGGAGAGGGCAGAGAAAGATGGTGAAAGAGCACAGGCTTGGGGTTGGGAGGGGGGCAAGGGAGACGAAGAAACCAAAGAGGAGCAACGAGAGCAAGAGGGGAGGTTAAAGGTTAAAAATTAAAGACAAAGAAAAGAAGTCAGGGCACACAGTTGAGGGAGGGAAACCAAGTGAAGCAAAGCACATAAAAGGAAGATAAAGGAAGGAGCAGAGGGAGAGTGGGGTTAGCAAAATGAAATAAATCTTTATGCAAATTATGGGGCTGGAGTCAAAGACATGCTAGAGAAAGAGAAGATGGGATAGAGAGAGAGAAAGAGGAGAGAGAGGTGGAGAGTAGTCCAGAGATTTATGGCAGGTTGTTATGGAGCACCGACTGAATAACAGAAGGTGAGACCATGTGAATAATTCATGAGGAAACAGGGCTGTCTGTGTGTGTCCGCCAGAGTGTGTGTGAGATAGAAACACATGTGGGTGAGACACACACACACACACACAGATTTCTCTGGCCCTCTTAGGCCAGCTCATCTCTGAGGGAAGAGAAAGACAAGCCACCCACAACCTGTGGATACTCTCAGGGATTTCTAAAAATTAGACCTGATCTTCCTGTCCTCACACTGGATCAGTAGTATCACTCAACGATAGAGGCATGTTTATAATATCAGATTAATTTGTGGTGGAAAATGGATTTCCATCCCTTATCTTTTTGCCTCCACCAGGCTTAGTTCCCACCTACAACACTTGCCATCTGGAGTCATTTCATTCAGTTGCAGCCTTTAAGGTCTGCTCATCCGGCATCAGAATCAACAACAACTTGCTACCAATGATATCTGCTTCAACCTATATAGACCAAAATGTACTGAAGAGAGGGCAGGAAGGTTTGAGGTTGGTTGCTTTATGTATCATGCAGCATTTGATGAAATATCCACTAAAAGAAGTGAAGGTTTGGAAGGATTGGTAGAATCAACTGTGCAGTGACACCTGTGTGTCGGATGATTTGGCCCAAACCAGGCACAAGGCGAATAAAACTGCTGTATTTCGGAATTTGTTGAGATTCACAGTTTCCATATTGAGGTTAACCAAGAGAACTAAAAGAGGTGAATAAGCAGCTTGAAGTTCTGTTGACCTGACATCCAGCCAGGGTGGAGATTTTCACTGTGGTGTTAAGAGTAAAGGGAAAATGTATCCAATTTCAGGAAATTTCAACTTGACATTCGGCAAATGTTGGTGCCCACACCAAACATTGACTTTAGGGGTTTTCCTGTATAGTTTGGCTTCAACTGTGTTCTCACTAATAGGACTTTGTCTATGAGTTCTTTAGGAAACAAAAAACAAAGCTGCATTTTAAGATTCCAGAGTCCAATTATTTGAAGCTGTCATACCGAATTTATCAACATCGACAAACAAACAAAGCTCAGTGAGTAAAAGCGTTGAAGCTGAACTGACCTTTCTAGACTCTCGTCTTAATATGAACACACCCTAAAACCCAAGACCACTAAAATGCTCTTGGCAAGTCTCAAGGTAAAGACAAGCTGTTCAACCCAACCTCATTCTGGGAACTAGAGACTGCACTTGAAGACCTTTCTCAGTCGATGCTGTGCTAACGAGCACGTTCACACACACGTACAAAGCAAATCTCCAGAATAATGAAGACAGAAATACTTTTGTATGATTATCGATGATCACAAAAACACTCTGGGAGCTACTGTCTCAAACACTCACCGAGTTGATGCAAGCCAGCTCCTTGTTGAGCAGCCAGGGCAGGGAGAGCTTCCCCTCTCCTCTGTAGCACGACTGAATCCTCTCTTTAATCTTCTCCTTTATCCGCCTCATAGTGAACAGACACAAAGCCGACTCCTTGGGTGGCTTGGCTCTGTTCTTTTGACCCTGGGCAAATACAGTAAACAGAACCTCCTCATGCTCTTGAATACCAAGAGAACGTGCCAGTCGGGTCCCGGGACGGGCCAAATAAGCATCCTGAACCAGGCGGTACTCCACTCCATCCTTGGTGCAGCCAATGGGGAACTCGACATAGGAGTAGAACTTGGGATCGTCGACACAGAGCCGGACGATTTTAGATGTGAAAAACTGCTCACTACTTGCATCTGGTGAGGTGAGCTGCGTGTCGAGCTGTAAGGTAAGGTAATAGACAAACTGCTCGCTGTTGAAGCCGTAGATGTAGTAGATGTCAAAAGCCGGGAACTTGGACAGCGTGTCAGAGGGGATCTTCAGCTGCGAGGATACAAACTCATCCTGGTAGACGAAGCTGAACATGTCAGCGTTCTCCTCGTTGGACATCAACTTGCGGCTCGACAGCGTCGGGAAGTATTCAGACTTTCCATCAATGGGCGTGCCGACAAAAAGCTTCCCACTTCCGCCAAAGAGATCTGGAGAGATCACGACCCCGGACATGCTGCCCGCCTCGGCAACGCTGGATAGATAATGTTCTTTACGGTGATGGGGCTCACCCAGCTTGAACAAATCATCCAGACGCAGGAACTGGCATATTCCCTGGGAGGTACTCCCACAGGCGATCAAACGGTTGTGGGCGGCATCGAGCAGCAGAAGCTTATTGACATTCGAGGTCTGCACCAGTTCATGAGGGCAGGACTGCACGCCAGGCGGAGGGTAACAGCGAGGGTTGTCTGTGACCGGGCCGGTCACGTGGCTGCGCAGCTTGGTCAGGTTGCTGGACAGCTTGTAGATCCAGTTGACAGCACCCAGGTAGACCTCGCCCGTTTTGTTGTGCACAACCAAATGTGTGAGGCCTCCCTCCGGAGGAAAGAAGGAGAGGAGGGAGGAAGGAGGAGCGGAGGTAGAGGGCGTGGATGGGGAGAAGAGAAGGAAGAGGATGGGGAGGATGAGAGAAGGTGGGTAGAGGTGGTAGAACATGGTGGTGAGGGAGGGGAAAGCGTGAGCAAGTGGGTGTAAGTGTGTATTTTTAAGTGTGTAATCCTCTACAGGGTCAGTCAGTGCTTATAGGACCGCAGGGTACGATGATACAGGAGAAGAGTCTCTGAGCAATCGACTTCCTCTTTCTTTTCTTCCTCCTTGTGCCACCGTTGTTTTTATAACCTCACTGCCTGATCCTCGGCCTCGTCCACCATCAGCCCTGAAAAAGAGAAACAAAGCAGAGTCTTAACATACACAGATGTCAATATTTTCGTGGACTTGCATTCTGCACTTCCAGAGGTCTGATAAGGAAGATTTATTTGTTTGTATCAAAATGACAAGACACTAAATATTCGCCCACGGAACCAGACTCATAGGCCTCCTTGCAGAATTCTGAAAAAAAACAAATGAGGGCACTATCGGCTTTGTTTTATTGACTTTTTCGACTCTTGGCTCACACCACTCTGTGGAGTGCATCTTTTAAAAGAAGACAGGGCCAAACATTGCTCCTCTGCGTATTGATTGTCTGGAGGTATTAAAGGATCCGAACCGACAAAGTGCACATACTCACGCAAAAATACATTCACACTTGGAAGGAGCACAAAAACACAACCTGTGACACCAGAGTGGATGTATTAAAGAATTATCTACGGGTAGACCACACACACAAAAAGAAGCCTATAGACACGTTAAAACCATCCCACACAAGGTGCACCACTGATGTGCAGTATAGTGATAGCAGGTACACATCTATAAATTACAAGCAGGACTGCAGGGAGAATCCTATAGCATATTTACTACAGAGCAACAGAGCAGAGAAATACAGGCAACCTGCCCGAGGAGGACTAGTCCAATACGATAAAAGATGAGAGACAGTAAGATGGAGAGAGAAGTGAAAGCCATTTGGCTTCATACCAGTTCAATAAAAAGGTGGTTTAGAAGGGAAAAGATTGCTGTGAAGAAAAACAACGCAGGGAAAACCCACCATCCATCCATTTTCTTTATTTTCTAGGTTGAGGCTTTGCCACAACAATCAAAAGTACAAAAAAATCTATTACTGACTAATGTCCTCTGGAGTTGCCTTCTTGAACCAGCTCAGACCACTCACTGTACACCTTTTTACGATCCACTGCAAACACCTTCTCCACTGAGCAAGACACATCAGGAGTAATCATCTAAGTTACTGCTTGTTGATGAGAAAAAAGTTCATCCCACACTCGCACTGTTACGCATATGGTATAGAAATTCAGTGACATGAATGCTTGAGGTGCTGTGTGGGACCTCATTGGTGATTAATTAACAAACTTTGCAACTAAAATGTAGGAATTGCATTTTTCAATATAAATATAAGAGAACATATGAACAGCACAGAACACAAAAGAGGCAAACAAAATAATTTTCTACAAGCATGAGCCCGGTGGCTATGACACTGGCAAGAATAAACAAGGTCCTTCCAAGATATCCACGATAGTTTTCAGTGTTCATCACTAGTGGCAATGATAAAAGCATCTCCTGCCACGATGTATAATCCATTGACCAATCAATCATTTACCAACTGGCACAGACACAGTGGTGGTTGAAAATCATTTGGACCCAGTTTAAACCATCAACACGGCCGCAAGCTGTCCCACCGTCTTTTCATTAGTTCATTGGTTTGTGCTCGTCTGAGTACAGAGCACAAGGCAAAGTCTTGTTTCATAATGGAGTTTGGTCAGCAAACTATTCTCGTCTCTTATTTCTCCTGCTGTTTCTCATTCCTCCCTTTCATTGCATTCCTCTCTCTCCCTCTCCCTCTCTCTCTCTCTCTCTTCATTTCTTGTCAATAGTGTCTTTCATCTCCAGCCCAGCCGTGATTACAGTGGCCCAGATGACGATGCTGCTGCCTGTCCCATGAGGACAATACAGCTACTGTTGGCATCTCATGCGCGTGCACACACACACACACACACACACACACACGCACAAACACACACACACCACCTATGCACTTGTGGATTGACACAAAAAAAAACACGCTTGAATAGAAAAGAGACTCACCATACTAAGTGACATGTTCAGGTAGCTATTTCTGTTCATTTTCATCTCACCTTCTCTGATGTATTTCATAAATTCTATAAATAAGTGAAACTAAGCAGCACAAAAACACGGACGCAGGGGCCATATAGCTGGTGGAGCCGAGAGCTGATGCTGTCTGCCGCTGTTTCAGTAAACTCGGGCGAGGAGATGAAAAGAATGAGGTGGTAAAAGGCATGTTTTTTTTTCCTAAAAGTTCTCCTTTAATGTCTTCATTATATCAAAAGAAGAGATATCTTTGAGTTTGCTGGATAACAAAATTGCTGGAAAGTCGCAAGGAAGAAAAAAAGAGACTGAATAATGTGACAGATAAATGTAATAGGGGAGCAACAATATTTCAGCAAACAGCCCAAAATGTTATAATTGTGGGCACACTGTATATTTTTAAGCCATAAGTCATCCCATTAACATTATGTGTGGTAAAATCAATTACAGTCAAAATTCATGATGCTGCAGCTGCAGGTGCCGCAGTAAATATCAATAAAGCTAAGCTGAGCCTGAACAGTAATATAAAACATCTATAGCCTCTTCTAGCCAGAATACTGTGACAACAAACTGTTAGTTGATGAATTAAGCCATTAATTGTCCTTGAGCTGATCAGCAGCTTAGCTGATCAAAGAAAACCCCAAATTAACTGGGCCTTCACTTATGTGTGTTTCAGTGTGTGTGTGTGTGTGTGTGTATGCATGTGTGTGTGTGTGTGTCAGGGCCATCCTGAAGCCCACCTGCCACATCAGATGAAGCTGTAGAGGCGTTCAGGTCTATCCCGTGCTGATTTATTGCTGTTGGCACATTGATTGTGCACACAGCCGCAGACCTTGGCCAAACACTTAGGCAAATTTATGCACACCACTTCCTTAGCATGGAGCTCACATCCATGCCTGCTGGCCTCTCTCCGTGAGAGTCTGTGTGTTTGTCTACCCTGCGTCTGTTCAATCTTATTTACTACTAAAACACACACCGACACACGTCCAAACACGCTGCCCTACGCATAGATACTATGTACACAAAGCATCTATAATCGCAGCCTTACTGTAAAAAATCACAGGCGAAGTATAAACACATCCCTTTATACACTCCCTCTATTTAAAATATTTGGTTTTCTGGATAACGTGAGGTAAAGGAGGAAAATGTGGATAACCTGAGTTGATGTTCACCTACTGTGTATCTGTGACCCACCTGTGAACTGAATCTACAGTTCTGGGTTTCTACAGATAATCAGCAGCAAAATCAGCCACCAGCGGTGCCTTGAGAGATGTGTGACACACCTCGTGCTCATATTTCAAGCTATTTTTCAAACCTTGTGCTCAAGTTGTTTAAACTTCCATGCTGGTCGCCACTGACTTTTCAGAGCGTGTGGCGTGTAAATCTAATCAAGAGGCTCAAACATGAAGAAATCATGAGAGACCGATGAGAGAGTGTCTGATTTAAAAAACAAACTATATTGGCTTTTCTGCAGCCTTGAGCTGGGTTCACGCAACACCGAGGCTGCATCAAATCCAGCACTCCGGTCACGGCAGTTCATGAAATAGTCATGAACTTTTATCGACGGGATTCCTGTGCATGGCTACACATTTTACGTCTCTTTATGACATTCAAGACAAACTTCAAACCTGTGTAGCTTAAGTCCAGTACAAGCATCAAAGTACACTTGAAGGCAATTAACAAACATAATGTGCTGTACCTCCTTGACTTGCTCAATACCAAGAGTCTTTTTCACATTTGGAGGTCACTATTAGACAGTCTGATGCTTAATCATTTGCCCAGATGCAGCAAAACAAACATCTGATCACTTGACGTTGGTGAGGCTGCAGTTACAGTTAAAGCAAAGGTCTAGCAGTGGAAATATGAGAGCGAGGGCAGGAGGGGGACACGCTCCTCAGCGTGAAGAGATTTCTATTTGGAATCCATTTTCTGAAAGGCGTAATATTGACAAGTGCTAATACTGCAGACTGTAGTCATCTCACAGCCTCCTATGCTGGCTTTTAACAGGCACAGATAAGAAAAGAAAAGGAGAGGAGAGGCCAGGAGAACAACCTTATTCTGCGTGGGATCATCCAATAGGCATTCTGGGCACGAGCCCGAGGGAAAACTGCAGGTCATGACACCATATGTAACCTTTCCAATAGAGACTCATTTCATCCTAAAGAGATCCGTTATTGGTGAAATACAGTGAAACAAGTAATCTGCTTTATGTGTGACCCCACCCTGCTCTACGCTAAATGTGCTTGATCTTCAGCTACGCACCCGCTTTACAGCAGTTGTCATATGAGTGGCCTGGGTTCTGAAATAAGAATAAAATGGGTACAAGAAATAATGCTCAATAATTGAAATGTCTTTCATCAAAAAACAATCAGCATAGATATGAATGATAATCTCAACATCATTGAAGAAAATGATCAGCAGGATGACAAGTGAATTACCATTTATTGCACCAGCGTAGGGGAAAAACAATGGAGAAGCTCATGATGAGCTTAAGGTTTCAAAAGCCGAAGTTTAACCAACAAGTATTATCCATCTTGGGAAAGGAGGAAAAGCGAAATGCCTTCTACTGCTACTACCGCTACTACTAATTCTACTAAGGAGAGAAGCAGAGATGTGTGATATATATTCAGGGATGATCTCTGTAGGAAAAGGAGGGTGAGAACCTTCTCACTGAACCTACTTGGAGTCGTTCCACATTTGCCCTGCATGGGAGAGAAACACAGTCCGACCACCAAACCATGTTGGCTGGGGGGCCCTCCAAATATTTGTGTCCAGGGGCCTGTAACTTGAGGATTGGGTCTAAACAAACAGTTATATACACACACTCACATCTGCCTGCACAGAGAAAGACGCTGATTACGAGCAATTAGAGCCAAACTGGTTCAAACTTTGTTTGTTGCCATTGTCATTTGCTTAATACTTAGTGAGATTCTCAGCACTAATCTGCTTTGTTTCAAGAGACTCTCAGAATCTCCACAAAGAAAATAAGCTTAAGATTATTTTTAAAAAGCTTATCGTGAGGCTTTCATGCAGTGAAACGCGCCCACTATGTCATCAACCCTGAGACATGAAGAAGCCAGTCACGACTGATGTGTCAAAATGAGACCAGACAACTGCTGAAATGGAACAATTTTTCTTCTCTGAGCTGTAGTTTAGTGTATTTGAACTCCAGAGCAGAGGATCTATTTTTATAGTTTGCACATTTCTTCGCTCCGTACTTCTAGACTACTGTGCCAGACCAAACTCTTAGAAAGCCTTTGTTTTAATTTCTTGTGTCTTTGAGTTGAGTCCCTAAGCCCAGATCACGTTGGCTTGACTCAGCTGACACAGGCTGATGTCTTTTAATTGCATTTGGCCATATATTATCTTTCATGCAAAAATAATTGGATGACACTGATGACAATATGCCATGTCATCTGAGCTAATTGGACTCACTTCTTAAGTGTGAACCGAACAATATTAAGCGTTATATGTATTGCTGTGTGAATAAAAAGAATGTGTATATCTGTGTGTGTGTGTGTGTATATGTGTGTGTGCGTGTGCATGTGCGTGTACATGTGGGCTGCTGCACTATACAGTGGCGACACACTGGTTTCATTTACGGTCACATTCCACACATACAGACAGCTGTATGCACACACACACACAAAGCAGCCCAGCGGAGCACTCAGCTTCAGAATCAGTCCTACTGAACATGCGTGCACACACACACACACACACACATACACACACACACACAAACAAATAAACATAACAGCAAGGGTTTTTTTTTTTATCCGAGATTAGCAGAAAGAAGCTAATGAGACAATGATTCATTCACAAAAAATACTCGCACACAAACACATACACAAAGGGATTTCTACATCCTGTAAATACTATATGGAAAAATACATTTATGCAAAACAAGCCTCAACACACAAACACACACACACACACATAAGGTCGCACATCACACACAAACAACTCCATCAACACAGCCACAGCTCTGTGGTGCTCTGCGTCTCCAGCTCACTTACACGCAGTTGACAGGTGCAGTTCAGCCATCACTCAGTCAGACGGAGCAGCAAAAACCTGCACTGAACAGACCTGAACTGAGTGGCTGAAAACTTAATAATCCCTAATCTGACTGAGCCTCCTCTACACGCTCCATCCCCAGCCTCTCCAGAGTGGAGGATTGAAAGATTCTTCAGATATAGTAAAACCCTGACAACTGCAGTACGCCTGCCTTTGCACTCTGCGATGGACAAGTCAAACAAGCAGTACCTGGTAACGCTCTTCATCGCTGACTGCAAGTTGGTTGCCTCCTAAAACACTACAGTATTTAAATGTAAATGTGTTAAATTGTGCTAACAAACACAGTTCATGGAAAAAAGAGAACACATTAATGAGCAAGCTATAACCTCACAGTGACTTCTTATGGAGTTAGTCAGTGCTGAGGTTGAAGCCAGTGGTTTAACTGTTTTCTGGATATCATCAGTATTTTATCATCATCAGACTTGAGTTTTTTGTTCAATAAAATTGCATATTTTGGATTGTTGGAAGAGGTTTAAAGTTTGACTTATTTTCTGGAATCGCATCTGTTTTGGCAGCAGAAAATTGTTGCCATTTCAAAAGTTTGGTAGACAACCCAAAATGACAAGGACACATACAAAACCACAACCTTTGTTTGTGATTTATTAGGGTGTTTTTCTATGTTGTAACAGTCTCTCATATCAAACAACAGGGGAGTGCAAAAACACACTACAATCTACTCCACCACAACAAATTGTCATTCACATTTTGTCCAGGTTGTTGAAAAGTTGATGGTTTTGTTTGGATTCTTTATCAGCGGAAATGTCAATGGCAGCTGCCATCATAGAAGTTATGAGTGTGCCATTGCCTCTTTGTTGTGACAGATATTTAGATCCATCAACTGGTGCCTGATGTGTGTGAGAGTGTTTTTCCACACCTCTTCTCGTATTTTCACCTCCGAATAAAAAGGTGGAGGGTAGAGTCAGAGCAGCTACTCAAACTGCTCTTACACAAGTGGATACAAACAAAACAACAACACCAATGCTGGAATTAAGGGTGAGACTTTTAGCATTGCATGGCTCTTCATGGTTGCCCAGGGCTGCATGTCAGGGGTTAGCGCAAAGCTACATTCAGCCCCTGTAGTTAGCATAAGTTGCTGTTCAGCTTGAGTATCAGAGGTAATTTATTTACTGCAACTGGGTGCACAGCTCATCTTCTAAAATATAACAATACACATCTACAACACCCCAAACCACAAAACCTGTAGCCTGCATATCAGACTCCAAAATGGACAATATGACTGTATTTATCTAGGTCACTGTGCTTGATAGATATATTCATTAAGTTAAGAAGAATAATAGCAAACCCAGGTCTGTCAAGTAAAATAAAAATGCTAATTAGGAGCCTCCTTCGACCACAAACATCTTGAAATCAGTTTTCAGTTTAAAACCAGTATAGCCCTTTATCAGGAGATCCCAAGAGCCTCATCCAGCAAATAAGACACAAATGAACAAACGTGTCCTCTCCTCTCCTAAACACAGACACAATGCTGTCAGCACGTGGACATAAAGACATGCAACCGCACAGTGTATATGGAGAGAGGGAGAGAAAGAGACACAGAGCGAGGGAGACACTTGAATGTGTTGACAAACCTTAAAAATGAAAAATTGCCCTGCAGTTGGATCATTCTCATGATGGGTGCTGAACTCACTGTAATGTGTGCGTGTGTGTGTCCGTGTCTGTGTGCCTGTGTGTGATCTCAGAAAAGAAGACCCTGCAGCTAAAGCCATTTAGAGGGGCTTTAAGTGCTTGAATAGGCCTCAAAACACAGTTCTTTATCAGGGAATTTGGCGTAGATAATCGAAGCTGGCTCCCAACCGCAGAACGGCTATAAACGGGAGGGAGAGAGCAATGGAGGAAGGAAAAGATGGAGAGAAAGAGAGAACAAAAAGAGAACCGCCACAGCCCATTCATTGCCAGGCTGGAAAATAACCGCACGGGAGTCAGGGCGCTTGTGTGTAGATGCAGACGGGGGAACGCTGCACAAAAACACTGACAGGAGAACAAAAGAGAAGGGAGAGAGTTCCCCACTGTTGCTGGTGGCTCTGCGTGGAGACAGATGCGAAACTAAGTGCAGACTGTAGTTTCATATCTGGAGGCGCGAGGAATATCACCATCTATCTTGGTTGAGAGACTTTATACTCCAGCTGCAATAGAAACCTGTTTTATTGTCACGCTGGTGCTGTAACACTGGCTATAAACCGGGGCTGTTAGCACAAATGTTCAGACGCCATTAGGAGGGCGGGACGTAAACACGCTGGCTTGGCAGCGTGTGGTCGGCAGGAGAGCCAGTGGAGCTGGGCCACTGATGAAGTGCTGTTTTAATTGGAACCTTCTGAATTAGTCGACTGGAGACGAGCAGTTTTTAGGCATTGATGAGAACACGTGTTGTCCTGGAGACTTTCATTTCATTCTGCAGCAGCCGGGGGTAATTGACAGGAAGCAGTGATGATGCGGTGCAGGTATGAAAATGAAGCAAACATGCTTTCATTTTAATTGACATGGATTATGCTGCTCTGAGCAGGCACTATGATCATCTGGGGCAACTTTTTTTACCTTTAACTCTGGAGCCAATGCGCTTAGGTGGAGCCATTCATTAGATTTCACGCCTTTGGTCCAAATCCCTCATCGAGTCAACCTTAGGGATGTACCTGTCTGAGTGTGTTTGCTGCTGTCTTTTAAGCTGCTGCAGTTTAGTCACCTACAGAATAAGCTCTGTGACCTCTGTATGTTCACCCCTACCACAGAGTTGTTTTACAGACCTCTTTAAGTTGTCCGGTCGGCGCAGGCTTGTTTACTGCCGAGTGGAACTCACTGTGGTGTGTTTGTCCTAGCTGCTGCTCAGATTGAGAGCTGCACGGTTCACTCTTATTGACAGCTTTCCAGGTTTGCACTGGGAGTCGGCTCTGCAGGCCACAGAGGTGAATTATCTAAAGTGCCTTAATTCAGCTCTGTCAGATCTGCAAAGTCATGCCTTCTTTCTGACTCCCAGCTTGTGATTGTCAACTGCCGAGCTTGCACAGCCTTTCACTTTGATCTAGGCTTTACATTTTCATAGTATTTCAGTAAATACTGGAAAACACAGAGATATCAAGTAAGTAAGTATTTTTATTTAACAATGAATAGTAAGAGGATAAATGTTGCACTATTTTTTAAGAGTTTCTAATCATTACACAAACATAGATTACAATTGAGGAACAAGGCATGTGTGCAGTGACAGAAATATATATATATATGAATATCTACTGTACTTTCTCTGTCTCCTCTAGATAAATGTAAAAAGGTGTTAGGGCAGCGCTTGCATCTGGACCGTGAGAACAAAAAATGCACAGCAATACAGAAAACATCATGGACGACATCATTATAGGTCACAGTCGAGGTTTGCATTATTGTATCTGGGCACCGGTACATAAAGAAAAGGTTGCATGTGCCTTAATTAATCACTCATTTAATGCACCAGCTGGCAAGCTGGTGAGGTGACCCAAATCGAACACACCCACAATGCTGCGTGGCGACAGGTGCATGGCGCCCTGACTGGAATTAATGCTGGCACTGGTCCTCTTGTAAAGACATCCACTGAAGGTCCTCTACTGTACCTAAATCCAGCCCATCCATGTCAGGAAAACTGTGCTGGAGGTTATGAGGAGCCAGATTTCCATTTTTGTTGCCTTTTCCGCTTGACCTCTAGATGCAATCATTTTCAGAGAGGATCTTTAGTGAAAAAGTGTGTAAGTATAGAGAGCATCAAGGTCTTTAACCCAGGGGGCTGAAACCAGTCTCAGTATTGGGCAGTTTCATGTGTAAGTGGAATCGGACTCAGACACCATTCAACTATTGCCATACTGAGGGCCTGGAGTTGTACATTTATGCCATTGTTGTTCTACTTGACATTTGTTGACAGCAATCAGAGCTGATACTAATGGGCCTACTTAATGTTTATTGCATTACAAGCAGTTTCAGTTTCGACCAAAATGTGGCTGCACTCATTCCATCTTTGCACTGTATTTGCAGTGCAAGAAAGGTGAGCGAGGCACATAAGTTTAAATATAGATTTTCTTCAATATAGACAAATGATAACCATATGATCACTGTATTAGTAAACTAGGATGACTCCGACCTCTGAGTCTGAGCTTTGGGCTCTGCTCTGCAGTTGGATACAAATGGTATTCAACTGGCATTTTTGTTCATTAGCGGCTAGCTGTGAATTAGCACTCACCTATGGGTGCAGTCACATTACAAAACTCAAGAGAACTAGAGGGTCCACCCAGCTTCAAGCACAGTCGGCGAGTTTCAATCATTTAAAGAGGTAATAAAAGGTTAAAATAACTCATGTGGCAGATAACCACAATGAAAGCCTTTTGGCTGTGAAGTCAAACAAGAGTGAAAAATTAGCGGCAGCCAGGAGCCAAACGCTGGTGAATTTTTGGTAATTGCCTCCTCCATCAGCCACTCTGGCAGGTCAGCAGCCGCCGTTTGAAGGTCCTTCATGGCTCCGAAACCAAACTGCTTGGTAAAAGTGTCAGCACCTAGCAGATTGCGGAGATGTACCTGCTGCTAGTTTCCTGCAGACTGAGCGAGGAAGTTTTCACACTGTGGAAATGTCCTGCTGCTGTATTTTCCTGCTGCTCTTACAGAGGTCTGGAAAATTGGACACCAGGGCCCGTTCAGGCAATACCAACACAGCTGCCAATCAAAACAGCAAAGGACAATGAAGACACTGTGATTATTAAGCATCCATGGAGCTATTGTGACAAGGACCCTGCATTAATGCAGCACAGACACTCTAACGATACACACTCGTGTGCCCACACAAATAGGTAGGCAGGGGATTTGTATGAACCTTTGTCGTACACTTGCTCATGATTTGACTTGGAGAACGACTGACAAATTGTGCTCTCACACCTGCAATCAGGAAAAGACCAAGTAGCTCCAACAGGTATGTATTTATGTCCTCTCTCTGTTGTTTATGTTGCTATTTATGCCTGTAATCCCCTCTTCAAAGCCGTCTGGTGTTAAATGCTCAATTTCAGTGGCAACAGCAGGAGTCCTACTTTGATGCCTTTCTGTCTATGATCTGGTTGTATGATCATATGCCATACATTTTTCAAAAACTAAACCAAAAAAAGGTCCCAATATGAGAATGCTAAAAAACCTATATGCACACAGACTCGCACAGAAATAATGTAACTGCTCGTTCTGCAGCCTACATGGCAGATGCCAGCTTACAGAGGAGGAATATCACACTTGATTAAACACTGCCACTTGAATCAGCCACTCACACACCTACACAGACGCTCACACACACACACACACACACACACTCTCACACAGAACACAAAGACATGCGCATACCTTAGGGCGAGAGAAGGCATCCAAACACAGACTCACACACAATGCAGCCAAAGCTGTCTTCATGTGCATCCAAGGGTGAGGCTGCTGTGTGTGTGTGTTTGTGTGTGTGTGTGTGTGTGTGTGTGTGTGTGTGTGTGTGTGTGTGTGTGTGTGTGTGTGTGTGTGTGTGTGTGTCATCTATCCGTATGTCATCTTTCCTCTGATGTGACCTTTACACACAGATATTTTCTTCCCGCCCTGCCAGCAACACTGCTAACACAATTACACTGGGCTAATGAACAGAAGACCCTGATAAAGTGATACGCACACACACACACACGCACACACACACACTCATACACACACACACGTTTCCTCCATGCATATCAATCTCTCTGTAAAGGCTACATTTGCATCTTTAATATAAATGAAAGTGCTTATTAAAGTGCACACTGTGGTTCAGATCAGATTGAGGAAGAGCTTGTCTAAATCCGAAGCATTTAACCCCTTGCACTCCTCCTGGTTTCTATTAAATCTAAACTTGCAAACCCCCACCCCCACATCTGCCCACAAGTATATTTGTGGGTACTTTGCTTAGCTTGAACCCAAAGTCTTACCTTGAAAGTACTGGTTTTGTCCGTCTGTGATCCAGAAAGATTTCAATCTTAAATTGGTGAGGCCGACTAAAAAACTACAAATGAGACTAGTGACTATTATAGTAGACTATTGTTATACATAACAATAATGGTGTTTATACATGTGAACCGCCTTTTTAAGCAATTTACAGTGATAGTGCAGCGAGGAGCCTGGTTTCACACACTAATTTACTCAAAGAGAATGAGACGCTCTTCACCTGGAATGATCCCAGTGTGACATTTTGATTAGATTTCACACCGGGATGAAAAAAATTGTTTCATTAGCAGGAGCACTAATATTTACAAAATGTTCTCTGAGGGCTTTTTTTTCCCATGGTAATAAAAGAGGAAAACTTCATTGGTTGGTTGCAGGCTTTTCTTCTTTCTTTTCTGCAGCAAGACAAACTGAGGGATTAATGAAAGGCAAAGTATCATGAATGATTACAGCAGATACATTTCTTTATAGCCGCACAAAAGGCAGCGGCTACGCGCATAACCTCCACCACACACATGCGGCTGACACCTCATATTAGACTGATTGAACTGACTGATTAGATAATTGGAGGTGGGGTGCTTTCAGATTGCACTTTTTAACCTTTCCACCCTCTCCCTGCAGCACTCATCATGTGTCCACAAGAAAATAAATAATCCCTCTGAATACTGAGACATATTTTTCTGAGCTCTGATCGCTGTCCACAGAGAACATTTTCAACGTACCCTCGCTTCCTGCCATAATATATAGGCTGTGGTTGTCAAAGTGGTCCCCACAAAACCTCAGTGTCCCCACGGAAGGGTGGGGGTGGGGGAGTGGGGGCACAGGGGTCTAAGGCAGAGTGGAGAAAAACTTGATTATACAATAATTTAGCTCTTTTGAGATGCTTCCAGTTAGAAGATGTCTTTTTTCATTTACATTCTGGATTCAATTCACTTCGGTCCCATTTGACGATAAATCAACAACAGACCTCTCAGCCCAGTGAGATCCCCGGGATCAAATCTCGTCAAATGAGGGTCTGGAGCCTAATTTGTCTGTTCTCAGGGGGCCGTGACATGAAAACAGTGAAGAAACTCCACTCTAATTCCTCTGCTAATCAAATGTGAATCTACATTTTTGACACGGGGTTGGAGCCACAGAGGACGAGGGGCGAAGTCTAGAGGCGTTGCGTTGGCCTGATTGCTATTGGACGGGACCCCGGGTCGCTGCGTCTGGTTCTGATTATCACGTCGAGGAGCTGACAGCATTCCAGCAGCGCTGCAGGGCCGCGGCCTCGCAGGGGGAAGGATTAACCGCAGCACATGTGATCTTCTCATTGTGTAGCACCACTTAGTATTTGATAGAATAACAGAGAAACCAGCGCTGGAGTGGTGAGGACGGGTGAGGCTTCCATTAGATGGGCCAACACGGAGACCGCAATGTTAGCAAAGCTATCAGCTCTGCTGAGGAGACGCTGGGTGCAGCAACCGGAGCAGGTCTGCTGCTCTGCGGCTGAACCTGACCTCTGACTTCTCCATGTGGGAAAATGAAAAGATAACGTCCCCTCCAGGAGCAATAAAGTATCACAACAGTGTTATTGCAGTCAAGTGACATGTGTCGGACAGGCAATTAAATGACAGATCTGTTCCATGTGTGGTTCGGGATCTGCATGTAGGAGCGTGAACAGCTGATCAATGGCACCTTTCTTTTTAATGCAGATCAGCCTTGCTCACACAAAATCAGATATTAGTGGACGGTGTGAATTCCTAGAAGAGACTTTTCAAGGTAGAAATGGCACTGTCCAAACCTACTGGAGACAGATAATTTTTCACAGACTACCTGACTTCATGAGAAAGTATTTGGTCACACAGGTTGGAATTCAAGTCATAAAATCAACCTGACTCAACCAGGCCTTCACCTTTGGTCTCCAGTAATAAAGCCATCACACAGAAACATATATACACACACACACACACCTAAACAACTCAGCAGCATATGGATAACGCTCAGTGCAAAGTTCTGCACCTACGTTGCTCTTGTTAACAAAACACGTCAACCCTGCAGACGTGTTCTGTGCCACATGTGTCAGCCAGCCTGCAGCACGTTGCAGTCCTACAACAAAGCGATAGATATTCAGGGTTTGCTCTTGTTAACCTTCAAGCAATAATTCAGCTGGGTGCAGCACACTGTGGTGTAGACTTTGGCAGCCATTCGCTCATGGGGGTTCAGAAATAATCAGCCGCATATGTTTGCCGTCTTGCTAGAGAGCGGTGATGTATTGACGTGAGCCTTCATTTTGCTTTTCTTTCAGTGTGGAAACCATAACTCAAATGGACGCAAGAATGAAAAAAAACTGAATTTGCAGACAAATTATAGGGTTTTAGTTGTTGTTATTGTTGCTTGGCCTCTTTAACAATGATAATGATAACCTTTCTGCGTAAAGCACTTTGAGTATCTACACAGTTTCACGAGTGGAGACGTCGACAGAACCAAGTAGTCAAAGTACGATCGAGAAACAAATAAAATGAATAAAGAATGACTATAAACACGCAGCTCCGAGTTTGTTTTCAACAGTAATTCTAGCTGCTTGAAAGTATTGATATAAAGGGTCAGGAGGGACTAAAACACACACCCTGGGCCCCACTAACGTAATAAAAATGAAAAAACTGCTCCACATCGAAAGATCGGTGCAGATCGTCGTATCCAGGCACAGCTGGAGATGTGCTCCTGCTGGATAAATATTCAGTCAGAGTATCTTCTAGTCAGGGTCCTCCTAGAGCTGCTGTTAAAGTGCTTTTCCTTCAGGCATGTGGAAGGGAAACCCCTGGGCCTGGGGGTCGGAGAGAGCGTGGGAGCACAGACAGGCCTGACAGAGAGAGAAAGAGAGAGAGAGAGAGAGAGAGAGAGAGAGAGAGAGAGAGAGAGAGAGTGAAGGGCTAGTGCCTCTGTGGATGTGTGTCCGGCCCTGTAAACAAGCCGTCCCCTTTCAACCTGGGAGCCTCGCTGAGCGCCCCTCTTCAGAGAGGTTCAGAGGGCAGCTCCACAGCTCGTTTGGTCACGCACTCGGTCATAAAATCACACTTTTTCTGAGTTCTGTAAGTATCTCCTCACTCGCACCAAGCCCCTGAAGCACAGCTGCTTCCTGGAAAATGTTGCATCTTCAGCGCTGACCTCACGCCACACACATCCAAACAATGACGTCACAGATGACTTCTGCAGCAACCACGGGACGCACCCCAGGCCGCCGGGCTACCCGCTCCGTGTCATTCTTCTACTCACATTTGTGAAGGCGGGAAACGTCCGGCAAATGCCCCAGAAAGTCGGGTTGATTTATCTGATTTATCCCATTTTTTCTGAGAACAGGAAATACATCAGACTATAAGAGCCATTTACCAGCCCAGGGGACAACCGAGCAAAGATATGTGACCTTTGAGTAGCCTCGGCGATGGCTGCCTAATGCTGCTGTCTTCCAGTGTGTCCGTTCTGAGGCAACAAACTCTTGATATTTGAAGGACTCATTGTATTTGGGGGACAGGATCTATATGACACAGCTTGAAGAATGATTAAAAACACTCGAAGGGAGACAAATTTCACAAAAACATAAGAAATGATCAAATCCAACTTTCCTCTTTCATGAGCCTAAAACGATGCCACGAGCAGCATTTTTTCAGTATAACTCAGCCACTGAGTCACTCTCCTAACTATGCAAAGTCAATAATGTGATTCATCATTTCATACAAGCAGCAGCTGACTTCAGTTAAGCAAAGATTTTTTGATGGTCGCTGTTGTAAAAGCAGCACAAGCATCATCTTGTTAAGCTGAAGCTACTATGACAATGACTCCTCCGACCTAGACGTCTGGCGAAGACAGGAAAGAGCTCGTAAAGTAATTAGGAGTTTATAAAGGCTCACAAGTGATCCTCACAGTTCAAATTAAAGTGACCTCAGAATTAATGATTAAGAGCACAATGGCCCACTTCTCTGCTAACAGATTA